>JALIRH010000064.1:2467500-3006518 GCA_023055505.1 Callipepla californica brunnescens
AATTTCCATTAGGGAATGTAAAATCATTCTTGCTGACATTAAAGATGACTATCAATAGTACAGAATAGGCATCTGTGCCCTTATTTTCCATTGCATAACAGAAGCCAGAAATGTTTTCCTACGAAGCACCATTTTTGCATCTTTAAGGCGCATTCAGAATATCAGCTCTTCTTGATGCTTGTTTTGCTGAAGGACTCCCTGAAGGCTTCACAATTAGAGCACATACTTTTTACTGCTCTGATGAAGAGAGGGAGAGTACCACAGTCTCTAACGAATAAAGCTTTTCTCCCAAGAGCTCGCTAGGAGTTTGAATTAACAAGGAATTAAGTTTCATCTCAGCAGACTTACTAAACTTTGGAGAAAAAGGGCCCAATGCCACTAGTCCCTATTGATTTCAATGGAGGTTGAGGAAAGTCCTCATTTGAGTTGACACAGCACCTTGCTGAATCAGTTGCAATCCCCTTTCCCTCCTTCTAGCTAAGAATTTTTTCTACTCCCCATCTGAGTTTTGTTTTGCTTTGAATAGAGATAAAATTAATGTAGATGTTTTGATGCCAACACCATCCCTGTCAAATTATATAGTGACTTCTCCTGCTAAAACTTGTTTGTTTTCACACCATCATCGCTGATGATCTCAGCACAGCAGCGCTCTGAGAATAATGGTTTAGTCAAGTGCAAAGCCAGCAGAAGGAACATAAAACAATGTCTGCTTATATAGGCCCTACATAAATAGTGCTTTTTAAAAATGTTTGGCAATGAAATAATAGTTGTGGTTTTGTTTCATTTTTTTATAAATTAACCTCTGGATTGTTAAGGGTGCAGAGAACCCTTCCACACCAGAGCTAGCTGTAAGGCCAGAAACTTTTTATTGCATCCTCCTACAAAGGTGACACGCGGACGCCGCCTGCCACGTGCCCTTATCAAACAAGGGTGGGCCATAACCCACCCTGCACAGCTTCAGTGGGGTCAATGGAGCAGTACCGATTTCAGAAGTTTCAGAGCTGACCCCATATATCCTGGGTCACATTAAGAAAATTGAAAGCAAGTGTATGCCATTAGGGCTTGGGGGGAGGGGGAGAGGGGTTGTGTGCTCAGTGCTGCCTGTTTACCACTCCTCACAGTGTTTTCCTTGGTCAGAATTCCCACTTGATGGATCTTTGAAAAAATCAGAATGGCTCAGGCAGCAACAAGATCTTTCACAATTTTGGAAAGACTCAGCTCTCACTTGCAGGCTGCAAACAGTGCCGGATGCTGAAGTGTTCTGGGCCTTATTATTAACATTATTAAAGCTGTGGGACTTCTCTGTCTTCCCATTTCTTTCTCTCCCCCCCCTCCCCCCCAACACACACACAAACACACACACACAACATTTGTTGGGTTTTTTTTAAGAAAAAGACTGCAAAATTCCACGGGCTAAGGTGTTACTCCCAGTTGACAACACGAATAAGAAAGAAAAGACCCATTGGCACTGGAATTCGGCAGTGGCACGTCTCACTGGAAATCCTGTTGGGCTTTTCCCCATTGCTGTGTAAGCCCAAGGCCAGAGCGGTGACTGTCACAACCAGCGAGACACAGACAGATAGATGATGGAGAGTGCAGACTGCGCACCCACACATAAAGCTCGTGAGAGGAAGGAGAGCGCACGGAAGGAATATTAATTGAGCACAAAATAAGAATTCTCAATATCCCCCTGCCCCCTGAAAAGTGGCCACAAGACAAGGAGAGCTGCAAACACGTTCATCCTGGGGAAAGAGCCATCGTAACGCGTCGTGTCAGACTGCTGCTTTAGCACTGGGATTTGCACAGCACATGACCAATAGGCTGCATGCGGAATAGACCCCAGGAATCTAATTTTCTTCTCAATGAGTGTTATAACAGTCTATAACTCCACATTACCAGAGCTGTTCCAGATTTGTATTGGGCTGAGTGGAGAATAAGGCTCTACTTTTTTTTTAATCCACAAAGATCTAATTCTCCTCACCTGGTCAGACTCTTCTGATCTTACCCACTTTCACAGCAGGTTATCTAGAGAAACTTGTCTTCCACAGGTTCACATCAAAACAGTCAAATTGCTGCTTTCTCTCGCTTCTTGTGTTAAACCAGCAATTACTCAAATTTTACCCATTTAAATGCTTGAGATCATATACCGCTTTATTTGTGCTGAGGAGTGAAAGGGCAGCACAAGGACTTTAGAAAGACTTTAAGTTCCTACATCATGCAATTTTTCCCTCACTGTCTTTTTTAATACCTTTCCATTGCACAGCCAGTAAAAAGAAAAGAAAAAAGCCATACTGATCTCACTGAACAACAGGCATAAGATAGTGTTAAAGTGCTACATGGACACATAAGGATATAGAAGTGAGAAAAGAAGGAAAATTTCTTAACTTGTTTTTAATTACAAAATCTATTCCTGTCACTTATTGTGTTGTGCAGATACAAATCCTGATCCTGTCAACCTTTAAAAAAAAAGTGCAGCAAAAGGAGTTGTTTTGTTTGTAGTGGTTGTTGTTTGGTTTTTTTCCAAGTCACAGAAAAGTCAGTTGATGTAGTAGTTGAAATGCTCACAAAAGCATTAAAAAAAATTCTAAAAAATTTAATCAGAAATGAGATTAAATTGCAGGTAGTAAAAGACAGTCCTGAACAAAGCAATTGATTGTGTTTTCCGTACCCCATTGCTCAGCTTTCTGTATCTTCAGGTTAGCAACTACTTCCAAGCCAAGGACAAATGTCTCCTGTGAGTGAGATATTCTCATTCGCAAATTTCTAACATCAGCAGTGCTCATTTTCCAGGTTATTTGTTGTCACACGCACAGATAATTTTTGGAGTTCCTGCTGGGCTCCTAAAAGTGGCAGACTCATTCACTGATCTGACCAAAACCAGAAGCAGCCCAAACTTAAACCCACTGACCAAAATCAGTTGAGAGTAGATCCCTTGGAGTTGGGGTTTACTATTTACAATCTGAAGCTCCTCAGCTAGAAGCTAACTACTGCTATTCAATACAAAGGGTTGGGTTTTTTTTAGTTAAACAGGAGGTATATTTGGACTGGGAATAATGTTAAGCCAATTCACACAGCACCGAGTTACTGGCAGTTGGTTTGCAGTATCAGTGCACAACAGAGCAACCTGGTAAGAACATCACTCGTATCTTGGAGGGCTTCTTTGCTTTCTTAGGCCAAGTGCTACTCCACAGGAAACCACCATCCCAAATCAGTACTCCAAAACTGAAAGATTTAAAGCACAATAAAAGAAGAAATATATACAGAGTCTCCAGTGCGATAACATCTCCATTCAGTGCTTACGGGTTGTAGCCACTCCACGCAGCACACCCTAATCCCAATCTCAGATTCCATTTGTTGTGCTGCAGAGCCCCCTGTGTTGAGCATACGCACTAACTAACGTTACCTACACTTAGACAACTCAGATCTTTAACCTAGGAATCACAGGTCCAGAGGAAATTCTCACCTTTGGCAACGTAGCTCCTGAGTACTAGTGAACACCTCAGAAAAAATGTCTCTAAACAACGCTGCGCTACATGCACTGAGTAACTGAAGGCATAAACCCACAAAGGAAACAGGGAAATAAGTCATTTCTGCCTCTAAATAAGAAAAAAAAAATGCCCTAATTAAATACATTTCTCTAATAGTTACTGAATTAGATTTAGGGAGTGAGCTCAACTGGTTTAAGCTCAGCACGCTCTTGGGCAGAAAATTCCAAAGCACACAAATACACTGAGGTCGTGAGCGAGCCCTCCAAACGTGCATGATGCTGCTTAGGGATGGGGGCACCCAGAGACGGGGACCTTGGTGAGAAGCTGAGAAGGGGGCATGTGAAGAAAACCCTCTGAGAAAACACTGCAAACAAAAAGAAGGCAATAGAAACCATTTGTAGAGTTTATGGGGGCAGAAAGCTGAGGGTGAGACCAAACGATGCCCAGATCCTGAGTTATTACCAGAGCTCTCGGAACCCTAGTAAGAGTAATGAAAGCATTCAGAGCCAAAGAAAAGCAGCACGGACTTCTGGTTCTGGCAAAGGCAGCAGAGGATTTGTAGTATTTTCCCCCAATTAAATCTGAATCTCCTTCTTCCCTTCTTCTTCTAAAGACGTTGCCCTTTCCATCACCCACAGAGCACAGCACCGAGGCTGAACCCCGCACCTTCACATCCCCTTACAGGGAACAGTGTCACGATGGTGACACCAACTGCCTCAAAAGACAGATTAAAAAAGCAGGACACCTACACAAACAGCACTAACTGCAACGTTTGGAGGCATCTATTTGGAAGTTTTGCACAAGGCTGACTTCTGGAACAAATTCTCAAAAAAGGGAGATGGAAACGAGAACCAAAAGCAAAACATCTTTTAAGCTAAGGAAATTGTAGTAAGCTTTCAGTGTTTTACTTTGAAAATCCTACAGCCTTCAGCAAAATCCTTGGAAAATCTCTCCGTGTTTATAAAATAGCATTCGATATCACCATCTAGAAACCTACAAAGCAGTGCAAGCAACCTTTCTGAAACTCTCGAAAGCCAAATAACAGCTGCATTTCCCATGTGGTGGCTAATAAAAAAATGCTGACTCTCCCCAGTTTTAATTACAGAGTGAAATAACACATGAATGTAATATCGGAGGGACAGTATTATTTGAAAGCACCGGTGTTGCCCCTTCAACCTGAGCCACGGTGTGAGCAAATGGCTCCTGGATGCAATGGGGCACAACAGCTTTCCGCTCCAGCAAGCCCTGCCACTGCATCCCTGACATAATCGCTGTGTGCACGTTATGTGTGCTTGTTGTGTGTACCTGAGGTGATCTAAATCGTTTCTTTGAGTACCACCACCACAACGACCAAGTATTTCATAACAGCAGTTTGTTTTCATGTGTCCAGCCTACAAAAGCTGATTTCGGCATTTCTATGGCTCACGTTCAAATGCGGCACGGTAAGGTACTGTCTGAGATCATTGTTTGGTCTGCATCAAAGAATACTACACCATCAAAATTTCAACTTAACGCAGTAATGCAGTTTTTAGTAAGAGGATAACTCATAGTTCCTATTCCGAACTGTTGCATTAATTTTGTGATCAGCTTTAAGCGCTTTTCTAGGCAGAAGAATGCAAAAGCCCTAGAAACAGAGAGGTATTTGAAGAGCCCTAGAGCACTGTTTCCCTATAAATCATCTTTTTCAGGGGATGAACAGTGGTGTGGAGGGGGCAAGGCAGCAGGAATTGCTGTGAGGTGGTGCAGAGTGGCAGCAATACACCGGGCTCCCTGATCGGCCCTGGCACTGAGTGCCCACAACTGACGGAAACTCGAAACGTTTCAAATATTTCCACTAGGACTCACATGAGTTCATTGCAGTGAGAGTTTATGCATGAAACACAAAGCCAAATAAGCTCTCTTAATTATATGTATGTCTGCTCATTAAATTGGATAGTGTGGGATGCCAACCCCGAAGCAGAACTGCTTGGATGTACGAAGCAGAACTGCCGGACCTGTTGCTTTACACGTGTATCTGTAATTCAAGGAGCTGCATCTACCAAATACAGTCCTCTTGTGACAAGTTGCAAGAAAAATCCGTATTTGAAGGCCCTTAGAAAATGTACTGCTTAGCTGCAAGTATAAATCGTACCATCCTTAATAATTAAAAGATGCTTAAAGCCGAAACAGTTTTCTTCTTTTTATTGCAGAATCTTGTCCAGAAATATTTTTCTTATAATACAGGGTTTATAGGAGAGGTGTTCACTGGAATTAAAACTGAGCTTTAAAAATGGCTAATAATATGTGAGGGAAGGACTAAGTCCCGAAAGCAACAGGTTCATAGGAAATCCCAGGAGTTAGCTAACGGCAGAAGTTAGAGACAAGGGATGACTAAGACTGGGGGGAACGTCTTTAATTAAATGAACCTCTTCAGAAGCAACGACAGCCTTGCAGGAGCTCCTCCGATACTGAAGATCCTCCTGCCTTGGTTGGGGTCTTAGGTTTTACAGAGCAGGCGAGTTGCTAAGTCAGTCTCAAATCACTCTGTGATACCGATGGCAGGGAGGGCTCTGCCCACACAAAGCTGCAAGTTTCAGTACTTTCAGTTACCTTCCGAAGGCAGTTTGAGATTTCCTCTGCTTTATCAACTCCAGAGCGAACTCCAGCTCTGCCAGAAATAATCTCTTACAGAAGACCCCTCCAAAGTGCCCGGGGTAAACGTGAGCGGTTGCGGCGTATTTGAGATTCTCAAAGTGAGGAAGTGAAGATCAAATTAAAAAGCACAGACTGCTCTTTAGCTGTGAAAGTCTTTCGGATAAATGGTATTATAAATATATGGAAAATGACAAGCACAGTCACGCTTCTATCTTTCCTACTCATCTGCATACAAAGTTTGCTTTCCTCTATACTGTCCAGCAGAGGTAGAGCTCAATTAATTGAGGCTAAACTCTGAATGTCTGTTTTGATGAGGAGGGAGCAGGTTCTGTCTGTTCAAAAATACCACGATTTTAACTTGTGGAAGAGTGCCACCCAATATCCCAGAGTGGCAAACAGAGCTTATTGCCTTTTGTAAGTGCTCTTAGGAAACTTTCTGCTTTGAAGCATCGGTCTGCGAGTCTCCAGTCAAAAGTGCAGCAACTGGAGACCGCAGCAGTTTCTTTTTTTAAGCCATAAACTCATTATTTCTATTTCCTGCTTCACTCAAGTGTTTCATTTAAAGTTTTGAAACTTTTATGATCTCAGCAGATGCAAGCAAACATAAATCCCATTTAAGCAAACGGGACAGCAGAAACGTCCCAAAGCCTGAGGACAGCAGTAGGCACCGGTCCTACACGAGCCACGCACAGTACAGATTAAGGAGAAATCCCTCGTTAGTTATCAGAGAAAGAGGCTCCTTACCATTATCTGTAGAGCACAGGCGGGTCCAAGCCGTTTTGTTCAATCACAGCCAACTGCTCTTTCTACTTAGTGACTTTAAAAATGAAACAAAACAAAAAAAAACCCACCTCCCTTCACAGTGATAGCTGGGGGAAAACTACCGAGAGAGCTTTCAGGCTTCAGCAATGAAGGCCATCGGAACGGAGCTTCGTGAAAGCAGCGGAAAGCAGCACGGTCAGGAGACAGGTCCCAGGCTGCAGGGTTTGCCCCTCTCCTCTCCCTCGTTCCCCGTGGCTGTGAGTAAATGAGCCTAATTTTTCCAATAGCCTTTAACTCCCCAGATTAACCGACGTGGAAAAAGTGACTACAAACTTGCGGCTCTGTCTAGCCTCCAGCCCAGCACGGAACCAACTTTCGTGGTGAGTGCTGAAGGACACCTCGCAAGCTGCTACTTGCTGGGATCATAACCCAGCGCAGCGCTGCGCCCTCTAGTTCGCTCCTCCCGCGGGAGGGATGGGTGGGTGGATGGGCGGATGGGTGGATGGGTGGATGGATGGGCGGATGGGTGGGTGGATGGATGGATGGGTGGGTGGATGGATGCCGCGGGATGCGGGGCTGCCGCTCTCAAAGATGCCATTGGTTTGCATGGTGTGTTTTCCTTTTTTTTTTATTTTCTTTTTTTAAATTATTTTCCCCCTCTCTTTAATAAGGTATCGCTACTGAGATAATCCACACCCAGTGGATATGGGAAAATTTAGGCTATAATAGCGCAGCGAACTTCTGCATCCATCTTTGATTTACAAGATAAAAGCAACTTTTAAATTAAAGCGCCCTTCTGCTAATAGAGCTTATTATGCCAGAGACGGGACTGATTTTCCTAGAAAGTTGTCCCTGTGTGCATGCCTATTATCTCTGCTTTCCCCCTTCCGCTAATGAGCATTTATCTAAAGAGCCCGTTAATCCTCTGATGCGTGCTTCTGGTCAGAGGTAACAGTTTGAATAAAACCACTAATCACTTATCGCTAATCACCGATCATTAATCACACTTCTCCCCGGTGCTTTGCGACCCGCGCCGCTCCCGTCGGGATTAAGGAGTCACAAATAAGGATCTCAGCCATTTCTCAAAGAACTTCCAGCTTTTGAAAAACGGCGACCGCATTTCCCGCATGAAAGTTACAAAATACCAAAGCGACGACTTTCAGCGGCACTTCTCCGCTGCGAACCGACCATCTTTCAGCAACCCCCCCACCTCCCCACCCCGCCCCGCGATTCAGGCGGTGCGCTTGCATCCAGCCCTCACCCTCACGCTGCCGATTCTCTTTCCGCGCGGTTTCTGGATTATTTCTGCGTGACACTTCCTTACAATAAACTTTTCCTCCGCCGCTGTTCCCTGACGCGCGGTTGTGTCGGGGCGGGCCGGGGCACGGCGCCGGGCTGCGGGGCTCTGGGAGCCCGGAGATGCCGCTCCGTCCTCAGCAGCCCGCCCTTCCCTCTCGAACTTCCCCAGCTAAGCACCGATGAAGCGGGGAAATCTTTCTCATCGGGCTGCTTAGCGCGCTCCTAACATCGCTCTGGACTTTTAACACGCGGA
This sequence comes from Callipepla californica brunnescens, assembly GCA_023055505.1. NCBI lineage: Eukaryota > Metazoa > Chordata > Aves > Galliformes > Odontophoridae > Callipepla > Callipepla californica. The sequence continues at coordinate 2,475,937 of JALIRH010000064.1, forward strand.
CGTTCCTCTCCTTTCCTTTATCCCTACCCCCCGCCTGGGCTGAGCTCCGGAGATGAAGGATCACTCACCGTGCCGGGACATAAATAATAGAGCAGGCAGAGTTTAGCAAGTATTCCCCTTACACTCCCGAAGCTCTTAGCGTCCTGCAAACTTCGCTGGGGAGAGAGAGAGCCCCGTGAGACCGGGCAGCGGCGGGCGGCCGCAGCGGGGCGGGGGGACAGCGCATCCCGCACGGAGCAGCGGAGCCGCACCGAGCCCTGCACGCCCCGCAGGGGCTGCGAGTGCCGCCCGACTCGCCCGCAACTTCGGGAAGCCGCGGGGAAGCTGTCACCGCCGGGGAGCGCGGAAACGCGGAGCCGCGCCCGCATCCCGCACGGGGCAGCGCTCCCGTCGCCCCCTTCCCCGTCCCATCTTCGCGGCACCGCATCCCGCAGCATCCCCGCTCCGTGCCGTGCCCGCCCCGGCCGCCGCTCCGCCCGGCCCCGCGCGCACGCACCGGCGGAGGCGGCTGCGGGCACCGACCCGCGCGGATCCCGGCGGAGGGGGAACGCGTCCCCGGGCGCGGGGTTGCCCGTTCCGCAGCCCCGCAGCCGTCTCCCCGCGCCGCGCCGCGCCGAGCTCTTTCCCGGGGCAGCCTTGCGTTTTTCGGAACTTACCGCCCGGCGCGGCGCGGCGCGGCGGGGACGGGACCGGCAGCGCGGCCGGAGGAACCACGTTGGACTGAGGGAAGGTTACAATACGTTCTATTTAGAGAAGCATTACATCACCCTCCGTGACGTCACGTGGGATTCCTGAACTTCTAAATCATTGCAGTCCGTGCCGGGAGGGAGGGAGGGGAAGGGGGGGGGGGGGGGGGGGGGGTTGCCGGGAGCGCGGGGCGGGGGCGCGGCCTCGGACGGTCCCACCCCCGGCGGCACGGCACGGCACGGCACGGCACGGCACGGCACGGCACGGCACGGCACGGCACGGCTCAGCACAGCACGGCTCAGCACAGCACGGGGCGGGCCGGGCTGAGTCACAGCGGCGGGAGGCCCCGCCCCGCACCGGGACAGCGGAGGGGTCCGCCACCGCGCGGCCGGGATGGGGCGGCCCCGCGACGCTGCTGGGAGAGCGGAGGTGGTCTCACCCCGGGAACGGCTGATAACGGACTCAGGTGACGTGCCCGGGGTGACCGTGATGGGGGATGTAAGGATGGAGCGCAGCCCCGCCGAGAAGGACCTGGGAGTGCTCCAGCAGTGTGCCCCCGCAGCCCAGAAAGCCAAACATATGCTGCGCTGCATCAGAAGCTGCGCGGCCAAGAAGGCGAGGGAGGTGATCCTGCCCCTCTGCTCCGAGCCGGTGACACCTCACCTGGAGTACTGCGTCCAGATGTGGAGCCCTCACTATAGGAGACATAGAACGCATCCAGAGGAGGGTCACAAAAACGTCCCAAGGGATGAAACACCTCCCCTACGAGGATGGGGTGGGAGAGCTGGGGCTGTTCAGACTGGCGGAGAGAAGGATCTGGGGAGACATGAGAGTGGCCTTTCAGTGTCTAAAGGAGAGCTGTAAGAATGGAGACACACTCTTTATCAGGGTCTGCTGTGACAGGACAGGAGGAAATGATTACAAACTAAAAGTGGGAAGATTTAGATTAGATATAAGGAAAAAGCGTTTTACTATGACAGTGGTGAGACACTGGAACAAGTTGCCTAGAGGCACAGTGGAAGCCCCCTCCACGGAGACGTTCAAGGCCAGGCTGGACCAGGCACTGAGCACATGATGTAGCTGCAGGTGCCCCTGTTCACTGCAGAGGAGTTGGATTGGGTGGCCTTTAAGGGTTGCTTCCAATACAAATGATTCTGCAGTTCTGTGATTCTGAGTATTAGCCATTAGTTTTATATTACCGATCTACTGAGATTGCTTTCTTATGAATCATATTGCAGACACTCAATGACATGTACACAGATTAGAAAAGTAACGTTTTGAGTGTACACTGTGTCAGAGTTCCTGACTTGACTCTCTGCTCTGTGTTCATGACGGGTGGTTATGCTGAATTGTGCTGACTGCAAAGTAGAGAGATGCTGTGTTCCTGAAATGAGTCTCTGGTCCCAGAGGAAGGTTTGTGACTCCTGAAATGAGCTGTGGGTGCTGGGAGGCGAGCTCAGGCAGAGCTCCAGTTCCTCTCCAGCTGAAATCCGCTGCAGTGCGTGGCACAGGTTGCCACCTCCCCCCGTGCCCAGTTCCTGTTGCACTTCTCAGCAGCTCCTGCTGCCCTCCTCCTGTTCATCCCATCTGATCTCCCCTCATCTGTCGTCAGCCTTCTCTCCATCTCAGCAACCACCTTCTTACTCCTCACTGACCTCCGGATGGGGATGTGAAAAGCAGCACCGAGAGGCACAGCCCTGTTTGCTTCTGCCTTCATAGGGGGCACATTCAGGGAACGCAGCTGCTGAGCTGCTGGTGCAAGCCGAGGGGTGCCCTATGGCAGGGAACGCTCTGCCAGCAGAGCGGCCACCTCCCGCTGAGCCGAGGCGTGTTGGCGTGCCGGCAGAGCACTGAGCAGCTCTGTAATAGCAGCTCCTATCAAGGTGGTTTAGATTAGCACAATGGACTCAGCAAATCAGAAATGTGTGCGGAGTCAGTGAGCACGGCCCCGCTGACAAGCTGTAACTTGAGAACTTGCTCTGTACGGGGGACAAATTTGGGCAAATCTTTGAGGCTCATCAAAGGCACGGCCTGGGACAATGGGGTGGTTTCTGCACTTCAAGTTCCTGCTCCAAAAGCAACGGAGGTTGCAGCAACAAATCTGGGGGGCCGGATAATGTTAGACAAGGAAACTTACTTTCTCTGGTATATTGTTCCTGGAATGGCCAAATTTTAGAAGCAGCTTTCCAAAACTCTCCAGCCTGGGGCAGGCACCTGGTACGGAAATCCTCATCCTGAATGGCTTCAAACTTGGCAATGTCTTCTAGCGATTGAAGAAACTTGTAATGAGAAGCACTAAGTAATCAGCTACATGGGGCACTACTTGTTTTATCTGTCTCATAATTAAGTTTAAGGTATGAAGTCATTTCAGGTTGGATACAAGGAAAAATTTCTTCTCATAAACTGAGTGGTGATGCATTGGCACAGGCTGCCCAGGGAGGTGGTGCAGCCACCGTCCCTGGAGGCATTCAAGAACCATGGAGATGTGGCACTGAGGGACGTGGTCAGTGGTGGGGATGGGTCAGCAGCTGGGCTCCGTGACCTTAGTGGTCTTTCCCAGCCTTCATGGTTCTATGATTCTTTGAACGTCTTTTCTATTTCTATAAAGCTGCTTTCTTCCGATGGCAAAATCACTACTTAAATACTTCTCTGTATTATGTATGTCCTAATAAATGTTTCCAGAGAATCTTTGCCGTTTTGATTTCCTTTAATTACAAAACCCAGCTCTTCGCAGCTGTCCTTCGTTGGTATGAAAACTTCTCACATTTTAGCAGTGGACTGAATGAGAATGACATTTTGTTTGATTGATGGTAAATGACAGTAGTGCTGTTTCAGCAAACACCTCAAATCGTTGTCATATCGTTAAAATCACTGATAAGTAAAGATATTAAAATAATTACAGGACTTCTGCATGTCACATATCAGTCTCAGTAAGACACTATTGCCGTCACATAAAATTAATATTTACTGCTGGCATAGTTTAATATTTTACATACCTCTTCTTCCTATAACATCGTTGACATCGTTAACCACAAGTTTAACAGAGCTGTTGCCAGCGCAGCTTTGGCCCTTGCAATTATCTCGTTACAAGTACCTTTCAGCAACATCTTTTGGCCTAATTGAACAGTCGATTATTCACCTCCTTACACTTACACTCTGCTAAACACATCAGATCTTCACACTTGACGTAGAAAACTATCTACAAAAAGTTAAAAGGTAATACAGAGCTTCTTCTCTTTTAGTAAAGATCCATCCTACTCACTGAAACAGAGCCTTGGAAATAAAATGATAAGGAGAAGAACTGATTTCCGGAACTTAATATACTCTTTAATCCATGGCCATAGTAAAATGCATTTTAAAAGGGGAAACAAATTATGCTGTTTAATGTATAGTAATCCTAGTAATATCCTGAGCAAATGTAAATCTGTTATTTTTAACACAACACTTGGTTCCTTAATTATTACATCTCTGTTCAGATCCCATCCCTACTTATTTTAGTAACACGCTGAAAGGGATATGAGCAAAGGGAACCAAGTACTTGCTATGGTTTCAGGGGCTCACTAGGAAGTACCAGATTAGTCTTACAGCTGAGGCAGAAATTGGAGAATAATTAGAATTAACCAGAAGTTGGGGAGTATTCAGCGTTTAGAAAGAAACTTCTATGAGCTGCAGTTCAAACAGAAAGCAGTGTTCCTGTTCAGCACTGCCATTTCTCCAGCAGACTGGAGAGGAAAGGAAGTGTGAGACCTCACAGGGATGTGAAACAGCCGTGTGGGATGGTGAGCATGTCACATCTGCATTTCTTCACTCGCAGCATGTCTCTCCATCTGATGGTCCCACCTGTCCTGCACGATGTTCCTCTATCCTCAGCAGGGAAAGGGAATGCAGATCTCAGGAGGAGCTGATGCAATGCAGCTTTGTGAGGGAAAAACGGCCTTGCCCCATTCCTCCCACATGTACCAATAATATGGATTAACATGGGATTATGTTTGGTTCTGTGCTGGTATTAAAAGCTACAGCTTTATGTTTCTGGAAAGTAAAGATGCCTACCAGAACCTCTTGTTTCTTGCAACATGAAATTGAAATGCCACCTCTCTCTGATGTCTGAATGATGCCCTAGGCTGTGGCTCAATGGCAGGTACTGCGTGACCCTGAGACAGGACCTAATGAAGGGTTACTATTTTATTTGACAGCATTTATCTGCAAAGGCAACCTGACTTGAATTTATATGTGTCTGGGAGTCACTGCCTTTTGCCACAGCCCAGAACCTTTGCCATTTTTTTTTTTCTATTCCCTGGAAGCTTACCTGTGAATGATCACATCAAACTCCCGACCTGAATTCGACTGCCAAGTGATGTCATGACAAAACCAGTGCACAATGCTATTGAGAAGCAACAGAGCTCAGTGCTGGGAGGAGGCTGTTGGCTGACTTATAACTCACAGTAGAGATGTGCTGACTGTGTCAATCTAACTGAACTTTCAGCAATGCTTAAACAATTGTTTCGAGCTTTTCTTGAGTTACCCAAAATTAGTCTTATTCCATCTTACTTCTTATTCTTGGTAAACTTAGAGGAGCCATGGCGCGATGCTTCTTGGAATAGTCCCAGTTAGAACTGAACTGAGGCTGTTGTTCAGTGCATGAAAATGGAAGTCTGGTTTGGAATATATGTTCTGGATAGCATGGCTCCAGTTGGACACATATGGAGGCATATACGGCTTGTTTCTGCATGGCTGGGCTTTAAGGTCTTTTCTGTTCTATTGGGTTGTTGGTTTGTTTTAGCCTTGGGAGCAGAATGGGAAATAAGGCATGAAGGAGATGGCGTTTCTGTCTGCTTCTGAGAGGCTACTATTTGGAAACAATATTTAAGAATGGTGGAGAAAAGAAATTCTAATTTGTCCCATTTTGTCACTTCCCATTTTAATAGCCTGGAATAACATCTGTACTTTTGCATAAAAAAAAAAAAATCAGGTATAGCTGACAAAAAGATCTTAAAGATAATTTAAGTGCTATTATTATTTTTTAAAAGAGACTCTATCTTACCTGTTCTGTTCATGGGGATATCAGGAATATCAGAGGTGCAATGGTTCCTCTTCCATCTTTAAATATGCTCCTGAGATGGCTTGCTCGCACCTTCATATGACTCACTTTCACTTTTTTTTCTGCTTGAAACAAAGAAGGGAGGAAAATATTATTAATCAGAATCTGCAGATTCTCTTTTTCAAATGCTTCTTCTATGAGTGTCAGTTATATCAGGATGCTTAAAAATCCACGAGGGGGGAAGAAATATGCGAGTGGTCCTTAAGAGAGATGTACCACTGAAACTCAAGTTGTATCAAGGGGCTCTGGGATGAGGGCTGCAGAAGGACGGTAATGAAGGCTTCCACAGCCCAGTTCATAACACCCATTGCAGTTCCCTGCACAGCCTGCTTAGTTAGGTTTTGTGCAGTCTAAGAGTGGCGAAGGAGATGATTAATAATAAATCTGAGTTCCCACGAAATTGCAAAGTTAATAATAGTGGTGATGCTGCAGGAGAAAGGGAAGTGTTTGCACCAGGCTGCAGCGCTGGGATTTCACACAAATGCGAGTGAAGACATTAACAGTGACTTTGTGGTGAGATTTGACTCAGGCACACGTAAAAAGCAGTCCTGTCTGGAAGAAATAAAAAGCCACAGAAGCCAAAGGGTTAACATTACTTTTTCTAGAGCAAAATGACTAAAAATCACATTAAGAAAAACGAAAATCGGTCTGCACTACCAAACCTCATCTGCCACTAAGAACTTACATAATATACTGCTGACATCATGACGATATAAATTACACGGTACTTTCACATGTGACATAGAGATTATATTACTAGTGCATGAAGGAAAAAAAAAGAAAAAAACAACTCTAACTTTCATTTTTAATTTAGAATGGACTACTGCAGTATGTATTACAAAGTTAGATACACATACCAAAACAACAACAGCAGTTTGACGTTTTACTACTTTTACCCCGACAGGTGCAAAAACATTGGCTTAATCAAAACTTACAGATGCACAAAACCATTTTCAGGTTATAGCTTTGCTTTCACTCTTGTAATGCAGAACGTGTCACGTGTTTTATTTTAGCTGAAGTACAGGATCGTGTTTGTTGCATTTTCCTGCTGTAAATCCACGGGTAAAATCCTGGCTTCACCGAAGTCAATAGGAAAACTCCCATGGATTCAACGAGGCCAACATTCATCCCGTGTCTGCAATCAATCATTAAAATGCAGCCTGCTCCAATGAGTGACTACACGGGAAAAAAATTACAGCAGAATACTTTGAGTAGTTTGCAAATATTTCAGAGACTCCAGTCTCAGGCAATAATGCCTCTCCTAGTTACTCCTAGAAAAACATTTACAAAACTAGTGCTCGTACAGAGGTGGTTTCCAGATTGGATTTGCAAAGCTTGCTCTCTATTTGACATTTAAAAATACACCGGTTTTAACTTCATGTCTTTCTCAATGATTCCTTTGCTACTTCTGCAAGTTTCTTTTGCACATTTTATCCTTCAGTTGAAGAGGAGGAAGAGCTCTTAAATTTCTAGACAGGGAAATTCATGACTCTTAGAGGACAGTGCAAGAAAACAAGACAGATATGTATTTGGAGGTAATAAATTTTATTTTGCCGTCCATTAAGTTTGTCTCTAAAGATCAGCATGGTGATATGAAAAAGAAGAAATGACATATGAAAGTGACAGAAAATTGAGAAGTAGAACAACGGACAAAGTGCATGGCATGAACCCTGATTTCCTCTTCTCCTCCCCCATCTATTACAGATCAAGCAACACACCCCATGTCCCAGAGACAGATTTACATAGTATTTAAGGCATGAAAACTGAAGAGACTGCTCAGGGTTTCTAAAATACACAGTACGTGAGGTGCAGTGAAAGCTGCAAGGAGATTTTTTTCTTACATATTATACAGAGCTACAGATAAGACCTACAGCTGAACTTTAGCTAACAGCAACACTAGCAACCAAATTAACATCATGTAAATAAACAAAAAATTCTGCTTCAGACTTCTCACTGGATAAGCACTTAAATCAGAATGATATAGTGAATTAATTCCTGCTTTTGAAAGTGATGTATTTCATTCCTAAAAGCAACAATAAAAGCAAATTCCCAGTATATTTGTCATTATGAAAGTCCTTCAAGGCCCCCTCAATAAATTAGAAGGAAGCATGAGTGAAAGGGATGCTCTACATGAGCGAAAAATAGGGAAACATGGAAATGAAATCTCATTCTTCTAGGTCGATAAAAGCCCAATTCATATGCAAGCAAATTTTACCTGAATGACCACTATATGAAACATGCACGTAACACTCGTGACCCTCACTCATATAGCTGAGATCACAGAATCATGGGATCATTAAGGTTGGGAAAGATCTCTAAGATCACCTAGTCCAATCATCAACCCATCCCCACCATGCCCACTGACCACGTCCCTCAGTGCCACATCTACCCTTTTCAAGAAAAGGGACGTACAAGAGTCTGAGGGGAATCAGTGAAGAAGAAGACAGGTTTTTAGATACTGTGCTCCTGGAAAAGACGAATGAGCTTAAATATTTAGGATGGATTACCATGTTCCTTTAAGCAAACAGTGCCACTAAAATTGTTCAATTACAGCAAGGCTGACTAGAAACACCTTTAGGAAATACAGGTGCACCGTGGAAAAAGAGGGAACTTGTTTTTCTGAGGCTGTAATTCTAAACTGTTTCAAGCATTGTTTTAGTAGCAGAGACAAACAGCTCACGTCAAGAGAGAAAACTGATGCAACTGCTGCCAGAAGATCCAATGACACTCAGCACAACCTAGCATGAGGTAGGCAGCACTGTAAAGATCATGAGGTGAGGATGGAAATTTAATGGTCAGACGGTAGGAAAAATACCTGGGTACAAAAGCATATCAGCTTATTTGTGTGCAGGACGGTAGAACAGAAGGAATGTGATCTCAGTTGATTGAGACATCAATTTGTTTGTGGAAAGCCCTAAGAGGTGGCAAAATGCCTGCTGGAAATACGAGGGGAAAAATGCTCATGCTGAAATCCTAGACCCAGCGATGCTCATACGTGTTTTGCTATTAATTGTTGGCTCAGTGTTCACTCCCATTTTCCCCCGAGGAGGACACATGGGACACACCAGGTAAGGGGATCGAAGACGTGGAAGAAGTGCTGTGGGTTGCTGGAACATACACACAGATAAATGCCGAGGCCATGGATGACTCAGGAATGAAATTAAGAAGAGAAAGTTTGTCTCAAAGACTGTTGTTAAATATTTCCAGAAGAGAAAGACTCTGGATGAGAGTAACATTGGAAGAGGGAGCTGAGCATTTCCTAAGGAGTTTAATTTTCTTTTGGAAGCGTTAGGCTTGAAAGTAGAGCAGAAAATAGTTGGGCCAACCATGAGATGTAGTGCATAAAGATGTCTTTAGGGAATCAGAGAAGAAATGCAGCTCATCAGAGCTGACAGGGATTGTTAGATCCTTGGCTGCACCAAAGTCCTCCTTCTTCAAAGATGGTGAATGCCAGCATCTAGTTCTAATTTTGTTTACCATATTTAGAGAAACACATGACAGTTTTTCACACTTCGCAACCAAGAACGTTTTTCAGTGTATATTAGCACTAACTCGAACTTTGTCAGTCTTCGGAAAGCAGAATAAAAATGAAACAAAATGCAGTAAGTCATTCAGTTTGAGAAAAGTTCCTTGCGTTTTAAAGACTACTGAAAGTTGAAGGAAAACAGGGTTGATTTTCTTATTTTTCAAACTACCTCCTCGTGAGGCTTGTTTTGGTTTTTTTTTCATGTTTTCTGTTTCAAAATGTGTGGTAGCTTTTAGAAGAATCCACAAGCTGTGCTTGCACAGACACAGCCCGTATGGGGCAATGTAAGCGCTGAGCCAGGCCTGCTATCAGCGATATTAACGCACCTGATAATGCTGATGGAGTGAAGCCACTGTTTTTATCTTACCTGAGATAAGGCACACAGGATGTACACAGGATATAAATTGATATAAATTGCTATTTGAAATGCAAGGGATTAAAATAAAATGGGGAGGGGGGAAAAAGGAGAAACAGAATCAAGGTCTTATGGCAAAGATTGCTTTCCTTTATCTCTGGTGCTTCACTTGTGGGAAGCACTAGCTAACATATATGGCTTGAGAGCAAGACCCAGATTTGTTTGTTGTGCTGAGTTTTTGTTGTGAGGGTTTTGATCATTTTCATGACACATTTCATCTCCTGTTGCTTCAGAGCTTGCAAGGCTCTGGACCAGAAGTGGAGCTTATTTCCACATATGCCATATCTGAAAACACGCGAACATTTGTCTGCACAGCCCACACGAAGCCGACAGACGCTAGGTTAGCGCAGCCCCCGTGCTATGCGGATTGCTGCCACTCCTGCCTGCTAAATACCATGTTTTGAAGTGCAGTTCTGGATCCATTGAAAACAGCAGTCATGTTTCTGAAGATCCAGATGGAAGTGAGCTTTCATCAGTGAGCTGGGTTGTGGGAATATAACCTGCCTCAGCTGCAGCTTCGGGCACACAAACCTGTGGGCAATGGTCTCACTCCCAACTAGCGACGGTCTGACATAAGGCAGGCTGTCAGCTGTGAAACTTTAGCTTCATGGCAGCCTTCAGAGCACAGCATAAGCCCCCACAGTTGTATTAGTTTCCCTAGGTTAATTTCTTCAAAAGCAGGAAACCAAAATTAAATAAACAGAAGTGTTCTATCTTAGGCTAGATACAAACGTCAAACAAAACCACCCTAAGAAATCTATACTGCTATGATGAGCAGGGTAATAGTGCTCCCGATCATCATGTGTTGCTGCTTTTTCATCTCCCCTTTGCAGCATTTTGCTGCTGATTTTTTCCAAAATCTCACTAACCAGACCAGCTAAAAGAACTGCTGTTTTTCAGCTAAAAGGTCAATGACCCTTGTGTCAGTCTCGGTTACAGAATCAGAGCAGGTCCATTGGTTTCAGCACAGTTATAACTTCTAAGCCTGATGAATACACTGAAGTCACAAAATATTTTTCATCAGATAACCCCTTAAGGTAGGACTTGCCTTCATCGAGGACGGAGAACAGTGATAAAAACTTGAGAATGTCAAATGCTCATTTTTGCTTCAGAAGATAAAATCTGCTTGGTTTTCCGGACACACCCCATCACAGCATTAATTCACGAACACAAGTTATTATTCCAGGAGTTGGACCCTCCCCAATAAAGCCGTACAGCACAGCATGCATGATTTTTCAGCAAGTTCTCTGGAAATGTCCTTAATAGGTGCATCTTACCATGTTCAAGATACAGGTTAAGACTCAGGCACCTCCGTCTCTAGTGGTAACAAGTTCTGCAGCCCCAGGCCTTCTGCTAAGAATGCTCTCGCTGTTCCCCACCAGTTACATCACCCATTCATCCCAATTACGTACACCGTAGCTGATGTAGTGCTTCAGTAATTTGTTTTATTTGTGCGCTGATTAAAAATTTCTAGATCAAACATTTAATGAAAAACTCTCCAGCTTGACGGGTTTGCTGCTGAATGCAGTCATTTACAGCTCAAAACTTATAATAACCAGAGCAAGTGTTGGAAAAGCTGTTCATGCCAAATGCTCAGCGACTGACATATATAATCCTATATCTTTTCATTCCTATTTTTTTTTTAACCTGAGACCTAATTATATCAGTTGTAGCTGTTCTGAAATGAATGGTGGCAGGAACTAATACTTGTTTATTTTCTTTCCTGACAAGTGCTCTGAATAAAAACAGTCTCTAGACATGATGGAATGACTTTTCCAATGACTCAGACACATTCAATGAAACAAGGTTTGAAGAAACCGAAGCTTGTTTTCTCTCTAACAATAGTAATTGAAAATACCCAGAACTTTTAAGTATTTACACCGTTTAGAAATGTAGAAAAGTTACATAGGGAGGCCAGAAAGTCCCCAGCAAACAAGCCCCTGCCCTGTGCCTTTTCATTTGGCTGAGATACTGCCCTTATTCACTCAGGCTTATTTCAATTTAATGAATTTCTCTTTTCGGCTTGATTTTCATTTTCCCCTTTAATTTACAGGTGCCACCTGAAGAAAACAAGTCATATTTCCAACTGGCAACGTTTTAATGCCCTTCACAACTCCGGGGCAAAGTGGGGTTTTAAAACGAGCTCCTCAGTAATACAGGCACACAAAACTTCACGTCCCTTTCCACGTCGCAAAGCTCTTAGTGGCACACTTTTTTGCGAGCTGCTTAGCTGCCAGGACCTCCTTCACTTCAGTTCTCCTAAAGGTAAGCTACCTCGTTCGGCTCTGCCTCACAGAGTTATCCCAACATGTGGTTAGTGGTCTGGAGAAAGGAGTTTAAGAGAAGCTGAATATTCTTTGTGAGGGATAGACAACAGCGGCCGCCCGCGCCATTCCCCGTCAGCCGGCGCCCTCTAGAGGCAGCGCGGGGCACTGCCGCCAGCCCGGCCCTCTCCCGCCCTTGAGCACCGGCGGAGCCGTGCGGCCGCGGGCCGTGCTCCCAACGGCAGCTCCCGCCGGCTGGGTGTGAGGGAGCGGAGAGCCCCCGGGGTCTGGAGAGCTGAAGGGACGCCGATTGCTAGCGGTGAACGCGGGATTTTCAGCAGGACTGTGCTGTTACTGAATGCTGTTAAGGCTTCTGTGAGAGCGTCCAGATCGCGAAGGGAGATTTAGGCTGGGTATAAGGGAAACATTTCTTACAATAAGGGTAGCGGAGCACTGAAACAGGTTGTCCGGAGAGGTGGAGGATGCCCCATCCTAGGACACCCTCAAAGTCAGGCTGGACAGAGCACTGGGCAACCTGATCTGGCTGTACGTGTGACCCTGTTCGTTGCAGGGGAGTTGCACTAGCTGGCCTTTGAGGGTCCCTTCCAACTCAAATGATGCTACAGTTGTATGATTTCATGAAATTCCAGCTCGCTCCATGTGTGCCCATTCTGTGCAGCCCTGTTCTAACCCCACTCAGCCATCCCATACATCCTTTGCCTCTGCAGAACACACATATCAGAGCACCTTTGTGGTTTAGGTTGCTTCTTCAGTTCTACATTAATGCAATCCTCAGTATGGCAGTACCTAAAATAAATTGTGACACAATATTATAAATGTTGTGAATAGCAGTGGCAAGAAAATAAAGCGTGTCATATCTACAATACTTGAGGCAAGTACTTATCTCTCCTAGGATTGCTTGGGCTCTTTTGATGCCAGCGTATCTGCTTTCATCATTGCAAATGCTGCCACTGTTGTGAACCCACAGCACAGGTGTCTACAGCTCATGGCAGTTCAACCTCTGGAAGAGCACTGCTCCCTCCAGCAACCACAGAGGAGTCTGAATGAATAGTACTGATGAGTTTCCCACAGATTTCAGACAGGATAGCGGAGACAAATCTCACCTGGAGTTCACATAATACTCACACATAACTAATCTGTTCCTTAAAATCTGACCTATCTGTATCAATAGACAGCTGTACTAGGCCACTCTTGCTTCCAATCAGGAACGCATTTAGTATGTATCATCTCCCCTCTTGCAATGGAAAGGCATACAAATGCAAATCCAGCTAGCACTGTGGTAAAAGTTAAGTCTCAGGACTTATAACAACATTATCTAAACTAGGATGTTTCTACAGAGAGGTAAATAGACACCACGCAAGGATCCTAGCTTTGTCTTGTAACCATGCGTAAACTGTAAATTCAACCCTACTGGGATGTATTGGCTCAGACAGAGCACAGTGCTGACAGGACTAAGCTGCCTCTGAGGCTGGAACTTGAGTGGTCAATGTTAGCCCAGTCATCTACACAATAACTTGAAGCCAGTCTAAAGCAGACATTGAAATTTGGACCAGAATTACTGCCTTGAGTTCATGAAGCTGGCCAGCTTGGATGAGTGCGCAGTTGAACCTGTATGTGAGTTATGCCACAGAGGTACTCAAAAAATCACAATTTTTTCAGCATTGCTGAAAGCAAAAACAAAGACTGAAAAGTAAGCCTGAGTAGTCCCATCTTTCTTATTGGTGTTCAATTAAACTAGAACAATTATTTTCTACTTATTTATAGACTACATTTGTGCTATGCCAGAGTTTTATTATATGCTGTCCAGCTCCCAGGGAACAAAGGAGAGTGTTTATAGGGCTCTTACCTATAATTAGTGTCACCCAGCTAAACAAGGCACCTCTGTTTTATAACTGCCAAAGCTGTCACACTTACTTTTTTTTTCAGAATGACTTTCAGTGACAGACTACTTGAGCCACAATTTCTTTAAAAAGTAGAATAAAATGTGCTACTACTCCAGCCCCAGGATTCTAACCAACCATATCAGGTGGCAGGCTCTGCCACAGAGCCAGAGCTCAGAAAATGCTTCCTCTATTATATTTCCACTTAATTATTCTTGTACTTTTCAATAACATTGTGTCATAAAATCATGGCATATAGTCGATTTGGATTAGCTTTATCCTACCAGGTTATGACAGACTTTCAGCCTAGTCATTAATCTGTCGTCGTAAGTTTCGGAATTGTATAGATGTGAGAGCCAGCCATATTTAAATTGGGAAGGTATACTTTTATGAGTCTACATTTAATTAGAATTCCAATAAAAGTGACACATCCATTTGAGGCAGGCTTAATATGCTGAGTTTAACTTTTCTGCGAAACACCTTTCTCTTAAAAGGAATGTCTGCAAAGAAAAACAGTATTTTCTCCAGACATAACAATTTTGAGGCTGGCCTTTCACAAGGAAATTCATCCCCAGTGCAGTGGCCCCAACTGATACTGCAGCTTGAGAAGAAGACAAGGAATTACCCGTCCTGAGCCTCCACAGCCCACCAAGACTCTCACAAGGCATATTCTTGTTCTTCCATGGATGAAGACATAGGTTGGCTTCCAATCTGACTAGCCACCTCCTGTCAAGAAGACTGGATTCTGATCCCTTCATAAGCCAAGAAAACAGCCTCTGCTTTTCCAGCCAGTCTATCATCTTCCACTACACTTTTCTCTGGCTAAGGCAAAAAATGGCCTCTTTGTCTGAGAACTTCCACCAAATCAGTCTCCATGCTGAAAACCCCCATACTAATCCAACCATCTGACAACTGGACCTGCTTCCCATGGACAGAAGGGCACAGGCTATCAGCATCACCCGGCTCAGTCAGCCTGAGAAACTTTAATTTACAGGAGCCAAAATAACCCATAAAACTGATGCATTTTTAAACAGTTCTAGCAGGATGGATAACATTTGATGCTTTACAGCAGCTAGTATTTTTCCTGTTTAAACATATTTTTATTATTAAAAATAGGCCTGCTTAAACTTACATTTGATTTTATAACACCCTATACTAAGGCCAAGATTTAATACCTGAAAACTGTTTAAGTAGACTTTAAAAATATTCTGAATCAATGAGCTCTCCTTAAACTCTGATGAGATAAAAAGTGCTATTCTTTAGTTATATGTAGTTAAGGAAAATTTTGAGGTCAACTCACCTTATAAATATGTTGCAAAGTCTTGCACTACATTAAATATTTACAATATTTTCATTTTCTGAAATTGAGCAAGTTCTGTTATTTACATTTCTCCTGACTGAAAGCACTTTCAGATTCAGTTGTAAAAAAAATAAAAATAAAAAATAAAAAAATTGAAGTTTTCTAGTTTTCCTCAATTTGCCCTGAGGATTTAAGTTAGCTCACAAGAGTGGGGAAAGTCTTTTCTTCATTTGCACTGCTGGTAAATATGTGAGGCAGCTGAAAAAGTATAAAAAAGGGGAAGGGAAGGGAAGGGAAGGGAAGGGAAGGGAAGGGAAGGGAAGGGAAGGGAAGGGAAGGGAAGGGAAGGGAAGGGAAGGGAAGGGAAGGGAAGGGAAGGGAAGGGAAGGGAAGGGAAGGGAAGGGAAGGGAAGGGAAGGGAAGGGAAGGGAAGGGAAGGGAAGGGAAGGGAAGGGAAGGGAAGGGAAGGGAAGGAGAAAAGGGAAAAAGGAATAAAGAAAAATTAATACCCTATTGAAATTGTCCTAGAATCTAACCTTCATCACAATCAGATCTTGTAGAAAAGGCACTTAGTTTTCAAAGGCATCAGAAGACAGAAGGATTTCAGAATGTATGATTTCCACTGCCTCCTTGTTGAGGAGCATGAACAAGGTTGGGCACTAAAGCGACTAGGCACTTTCAGAAATCCCTCTGTGGACAAAGACTACCTCTCAGACACCACATATGTGGTGCACAGACCTAGCCTGTGCTGCCATTAACTCTAGTTATTGCTCATTTCACACGATCATTAGTTTTGTTAGCTTTAAATGCTGAACAGTTATTTCCTATTTTATTTTCTTATTTACTCAATATTTTCTTACAAATGAATTACTAAAATTAGTAATATTTTGTTTTGGCCATTGACAGTCATGTTACAGTTTCCAACTAAATGTAAGTTGATAAACTCCACGGTAAAAAATTGTAATTCAGTACATAAGAATTGTTTTATTTGTCATTCTTCGTGATGGAAAAATATAAACACTGAGAATATGAATAAACCTCAAGCAATTTAATTGCTTAAATTAATATTTTGAGATATAGTGTGTCCTTTCTGGCTAAAAAAACCACACACCAAATTAAACATGATGTGTTCATTTGTCTTAATTGCTTTTCTAGCCAATGAAAATGAACCTTTTATAGGAAAAGCACTAAGAAAAAAAAATAGAACAAGTTTAAACATCACTATTTTAAAAATAGAAGCGTACTGCTTATATCATTGTTAAAACTGGCGATTCAGATTACCAAGTATGGGATTCCTCTGATCAGCTCTGATACGTATCTGAGTTTAAAGGGCTCTGACTTTCACTCGGAAGAAAGAGGCACTTTTAGGGCTCAACTCCTCTTTCCAAAGTAGGTATCTTAAATCAGATGAGATGCCCAGAATTACATAATAAAAATAAATAATAAAATAAAAAAATATAAAATAAAATAATAAAGAATTACCAAATCATACAATTTCACAGCAGTAGGAAGCATCAAGTAACTTAGCTTCTCCTTTTGCCCTGAGAGAGGATAAACTTACTAAAGGAAATTAGCTATTAATGGGGTAAGGGGAGTGAAGAGAATTACAGCAAAAGTTGAAAAGATGCTCTTGGAGGGATTTATAAAGCAATGAACTACCACAGTACAGTAAGCCCATTCTTGGCTAGAAGTACCATGGAAAAAGACTATACACAAACTTCTGTGATATTCAGCAGGTAAGATATTCTCAAATACACCAGAACAGAGACATATCCCCACCTTTTTTAGTTTGTGTTCCGTCAGTTTCCAAAGCACTGTGAATCCCCTCTCTGGCTTCCCAGACTCCATCTCCCTACTCTCCCAAACGGGGAAATGAACTCTTCTCCCTCCTCCTCTACTCCCCAGCCACAGGCAGGCATCTGCTGCAGCTCCAGGACATGCAAGAGCTGTGCTAGTTGGCGTGGGCTCATCCTATCAAATGCTGTGCACTGCAGGCTGGGTGGCAGCAGCAAATGTCCCAGGAACCGGTGAGGACAAAATCGTAAGAAGCTTCTTGAAACAGTTTCTAACCCAATACTAGATTCTCAGTTGCCCCAAGGACATTTCTCTGTATGGCCTAGCCTTAGGAGCACATGACAGGACAGAACTATCAACTCTGGATGAGCTAAGAACAGAAGGACCCATCTCCTTACAGCATCTGGGAGCACACTTGGCTCTTGTTCACGGCTGTGTGTCCATGCTCACGTGTACAGGCTGCATGGTTAATGTAACGGTTAAAGAAGCAAAGAGATTTAAACTCCGGTGGAAAAAAAAGCCCTGAGGTCTGCAGCTAGCTTTAAGGGCTGTGTCTGTGAAACACATGTTCGTGAAGGAAAGAAAATGAAAAATCAAGTAAGGAATTATATCAGATGATTAAAGACACTGTTTAATTATACTTTTCTGGGCCAACATGTTCAGTGTCCTTTGATTTAACTTCAATAAAGAAATTGTATTTATACATATATATTTTGTTTTTAAACACACACATTCCATTTTTTTCTTGCCCTTTCTCTGCACTGAACTGTTACCTACTGAAGCTGCTCCTGCTACAATCAGTTGAAGACATCCTAGCAGACATGCTGATGATCAGCTGCTATTCCTCATACTGGGTCAGGTTTGAGCCCCTGGTTAGCCAGCAGCATGCTGAGAGGAGGGCTTCTCAAAGCCAGCTCTGTTGTGCAGAAACACCAAACACCGCACAGCCTCAATCACACAGCAGATGTACCTGTAATCACATAACAAGATAGAGTTGGGAAAACGCAGCTCTAGAGGAATAGTGGGAAGCTAATGAAAAGTTTTAGGCACTAAGGAAAGCGTGTCCTGATGCTGCACTATTCCTACACGTGGCTATCCCTTTTTGCCTCTTTCTTTTGGAGCTGAATGTTTTTCTCGTCAGTTAGCTGTGTTAGTGTGATTTATTTAGTGTAAGCCTCCTTGGTAGGGATGCAATAACTTTTGGCTTGGTGGGGTGCTGTCCCTCTTGCAAAAACTCTCAGGTTTTCATGCAGCACTGCCCAGACCTCCATGGCCATGGCAATGAGGCTCTGTGTATCCAAAACCTTTAGGAGCATCACACCCAGGATGCACTTAGCTCAAGGCCATTAACTGAAAAAACGGCCAGTCTGATGCAAGTAAACCTAGCTTCGGGAAAAGCTGCAGAGAGGAGGAAAAAGGGCAAAAAAAGGAAAAATGCTATCCACAGCCTGCACACTGCATCCCCCTTTTTGTGCTACCATTCTGAGTCTTTGTTCTTCACAGAGGAAGGTCCATCCCAAGTCATTAGGCAGCAGTGACACCTAATGCACGTGCTGGTAATTCCTATTGGTATAGAAATATTAAAAGTCTCTCTGACTGTTCGTGGCTACAGAGTGCTCTTGCAGACAGTCTGGAGGTTTTAGTAAGCTTCTGAGTGCCCCAAGAAGGTGAGAACATCCTCTTCTAATTCATTCAGTTTTACTCAACCAATACTGAGTTCCTTCAAACTGAGAAACCAAGTTGGATTTGAAACGTAGGAAAATTTAACTTTCCTCTTCCAAGCTATGAATAAAATGTCTGACAGGTTTGGATGCCTTAATTCTTAAATTCTGAAGGATGTAATCACCAGAAATAGTAAGTTGATTGCTTATTGGTAAAACTCCTTTAACAGAAATCAGTTTAAAATGACTCATATTTTTTAATGCATCCAACTCATTCCACACACTTTTCTAGTTTTGTTTTGGCAGGTTAGATTGTTTTTGCACTGATGCTTGAATTTCCCTATCTTTCCAAAGGCATTTCTACTCAACCATAAATAAGAACAAGTATTCTAATAAATAAGGAATATCATTTAATATTTTATAGCCTAATAACATTTAGGAATTTTGCTTAAGGTCTAGAAGGCAAAGTTCCATTTTCACTGATACACAAGCAAAACCCACATTCTGATGGTTAGCAAAAATAAATATCAGATGAGTCATAAAAGAGAGATTTAACTGTAAATAAATATAAATTAATATTCACCTGTCAAAAAAACAACAACAACAAAAAAACATCTTAGGAAAAGAACTAAATTCCTCAAACACAAAACAAGATTAAAGTTTCTTATTAAGGTAACGGTCTTCCGGAGGTTAAAATCTTCTGTTTAAAACAACGTGCTCTGCTTATTGCAGCTGGGCTATTTGGGAATAAAGGTATTTCTCTGGGTATTACTATATCCGTTTCTGTGGTTCTTTATACTTTAGACTGGAATTTTGAAGGGTCATGGTGATTTTGAAGGTTGATCACGATGCAAGGTTTTTCCTCCATTATGAGCTATTATGTAAACCTAGCTTGAATAAGCTACATAATTTTGCCAAATGATTCCTGAACCTTGGCCAATAATCTGATTAAAGAGAGCAAGAACCCACTTTTTATATTTAAAAAGTGTGTTTGGAGAAACTCCACTGGTCATTCACATTTCATTAACCTCCAAGTTAATAATTCACATTCTGTCCATTATATTCCGTGCTGTTTTCAGGCCAAATTCACTCCCGGTGTGCTCAAACTTGGGGAGTTGAGAAGTCACTGAGAATGACTACATTTGCTTAGAATTGAGTAAAAGAAAGCAAAGAGGGGGAATTATGTTGCAGGTCCTTTTTTTAAGCTGCCACAAACTTGTTCTGCTGCTACCAGCCTTCCCTAGAAGGTAACACAGCAACAGATCTGTAATGAGAAGCAGGTAAGAGTGAATTAAAGCAAAGAACAGGAACTGTAGAAAATAGCTCTCTTACCTAATGTGTCCCCAAAGCATTACTGGCTATGATGAACTGAATTCTGCACATTGCTAGAGAAGCAGTGATGGTTCATAGAAAGATCATACGCTGAGCTATCTCGATAGAGTCTATAGCAATCCTAACAGATGGGACAGATCTCCTGGAGGGCTCCCCTGCCAGGATCCATTGCCTCCATTGTAAGCGTGGAGCCAAGGCATGACTCAGAGCATGACCTGTCCATTCACAGAAGTCATGTGCTCCTTTGAGAAGACCCAGGGAGCAGAAGCAGAAGGAAAGGCAGTTTTTACGTAAGCCTTTTGTTTTTAAAAGGCTGTATATAGTTTCCTCTGCCCTGAATCCCAAAATGCATTGCTCCTCGTCCCATTTTTTAATGATGCAGAAAGTATTTGGCTTTAAAAACATGCTGAGACTTTTGCAAAGGAGCAGTTTCACTTATGCTCAGCTATGTATAGGAATTAGATAAAAGTCCGAAGGAGTCAGAGCTTATTTCAAAGGAAAATCTAAATATTTTTATGTATCTCCAAAAATTTAGGGTGGAATATCATCCCTCTTCCTCAGGGCTTCCTTATTCTCACCCATTCTTATCACCGCTGTACAATGCTGAAGATCCTTGAATGCAGGAATAGATCAACTTTATCCACTGTAACTCATTTTAGCTGACAGTAGAACAATTCCATTCCTCCCTTCCTCCCTCACCATCTTTAAGCTTCATTGGTAGATACATTTCAATAGAAAGCAAAACAATAATCTTGTTTTCTCTGCTGCACGATGACTGACATGTAGATGATAGATCCTACATGCCTCTTTGACTGCCTCTTAGAAATATCCAAAAGAAAATACACTGTTCCTCGCTTATTTTTGTTGATCAGATTGTAAAAATCCTATCCACTGCTCCCCTGGAAAAAAAAAAAAGAAATCAAATAATTCAGCAACCATTCCTGAGAGCAGGTAGGTTTGAAATGGATAACATGTAGTTTTAGGTTTGCAATTTCTGTCACTCGACCACTCCCTTCCCAAGCACTGAAATTCAAATGCATCAATATAATATACTTATAAATGTTTCCAGACTTCCAGACAATGTAAAATGATATTCATGCTCAGCTCTCACAGACTTTTTTTTCACAGACATTGCAGGACATTGTCCAAAACGTGTTTAAATCTAAGCAATTTCACGTCAAATATTTCTGAAGGTCTAATTTTAGAAAAATTCCTGAAGATCATTATGGTGTAACAAAACCTAAAGTGAATTAATGTGAGCCGGCATATTGAAGTATGAAAAGCCCGTACTGATACTCAGAAGTCCCAGTGTTTTGTTTCTTAGAGTTCTTGCTTCCCTTCAGCATTTGCGGTACAATTTAAAACACTGAGACCAACAACAAACCATTAAATGATTTTGTTTAAATAAGCTAATGTGTGAAAAAATTAATAAAGATGCCTGATACACCTGGCTGAATCACTCATACACATCGCTGCCTCTTGATTCGGTGAAAGTGCTGCACTCGTGGGAGCCTGTTTTACAGCCCCATGGTATGTGGCAATTGGCAAACTTCTTATCGGAGCAAACCTGATTTACATTTTTATTGCCAAAGCCCTTATAAACCATGCATGAAAACAAAGTAGTATATGATGGATATGATATAAACATCAACTATTAGAAATGTGTTGTGCTGATTTTTTCCCATGAAAAGATGCAGTGTAACGTAACGATCACAAGAGTAAACTGCCAAAATATTGCTTCATTGGGAATTTCTGGTAGAAGTAGTCTGACTTGAATCTAACAATGGGAATATGAATGCAAAAGGCTGAAAAGCTGACAATACCACAAGTCCATTGAGAGAAACCATAGATTAGAAATTACAGTATGAAGGGTTTGGGACACTCAGTATGAACAATCATCTTTCAGAATTTGTCTAAGTCTTCTGATTTTCCTGGTTTTATATTTTGAATACAAATGTTCATCAAATCTCAGAATCACAGGGGTTGGAAAGGAACCTCTGGAGATCATCTAGTCAAACTCCCATTCTTCAGCTGCTTCTCAATATCTGGACTGCCTATCTTTGGGAAGGGATGAGAGGATTTGTCTTGGTGTATCTCAATTAAAAAAAAAAAAAAAAGAAAAGGTATGAGATTGATATTTAAGAAGTGTTTAAGTGCAGGATTGACTTAATGAATGGAGAATGATAAAATAACTGAAGTTAACCCCACCTGTGCATTGGAAATTCACTAGGGTAGAAATAGATAAATATCTATCCTTTCATTTAGCAGTATGTCTAAGTTACATCAAAATTCTTGCATTAATATGTTATTTCTTTGACTTTCTACATCCCCATCCCTCAAAAACCATGCAAGAATAACAAACCTGATGCAGTAAGGTGACCCAACCGAGTTGTAGGGCTTTCAAAAGACCAAACAAACTCTAAGAAATATTGTCTCATCTACCCATGTGCAACTTTGTGATACACTAATATAAACTAACACTTGATCAGAAGTACTCTTCAGTTAATACCTGCACAAGACATATCTTGATCAGAATAGAAAATATTCTACACTGAGGGAAGAAAGCCCTGATACAGTATCAATGTTTAAAATTCAATTACATTGTTTAGCTTATGCTTTGTACAGGCTAATGTTTGCGTCAAAAGAAGGGATCTAATAATAATCCTTCAAAATACAGTTGGATAGTCAATCATTGGATGAATAAGGTCAAAAGGCATATGAAAAGAACAGCAGATACCCCCAAAGAGCCAGGAATTTCCAAAAGAACCAATCCTGTTCTGCTCTTTTCACTGCAGGAAGATCAAGGGAAGAAGGAAAAGGGGAAAATAAGGAATAAAGGAAGCCACTTTAGCTCTTCTTAATTAATATTCTAAAGATCCTTTATTAGTGAACTACTTGTCTATATGGACCTCAATCTGAAAAGGTAGCTAAAAGCAGAAAACAAGAGATGGCTCTTAAGATAGATCAGGAAAAACATTTCTGGATAAATACTCTCTCCCTATAATATCCACTCATCTCGGGCCTAAAACGTTACCCTAACTTAAAATTATATATAACAAAACAAAACAAACAGAAAACCCAACTAAGACAGAAGGATTTGGGGAACATCTAACAAACATGGAGATAACATTTGCTAGGCAGAAGTGACTATATATCACCTAAGCAGATTTCACCAGCCTTTACAATGAAAAATAAGATTTAGTAAACAACATAGACTTTAATGCAAAGAGGGCTTTTGCCAGCAGATCCTTGTGCACTGTTTTTAGTGACTGAGAAATGGGAAGATTGTTTTTCAGCAGCCCAGTCCTGGGTTGAGGAGAGAGAAGGAAGAGGGATTCCTCCACCACACTGGGAGCTGAGCCCATCACCTGAGAGCTGAGCTCCTCATGGAATAAAGGCTTAGTCTGTAATTAAGACATGCATCATGGACGAAGCAATTGTCCCAGTCATGACCTGTGCACTTTGAAAGCTTTGGCACAGCTAACACGTCACAGTCATTCCATATCTTCTATAGACTTAATTTCCAGCATAATCCTGTGTTTTTCTTAACTTTCTGAAACCTTTACATTTTGAGCTAATGCCTGCTCTAGGGAGTAGTATTGTTAACATATAAATAAATAAGTCTTTCAAATGAAGAAAAGGTTTCATCATCAAACTGTATAAAATGGTCGTATTTTAAAATCTGGTATTTGGAGCAATATGAGCACTAATGCCCTGTTGCATTGAAGATATTCTTTGTATAATGTGACTGTTGAGTTCTCACATACCAAACATGCTCAAAAATAAATAAATAAATAAATGAGCCCACAGAATCACATAGAAAAAGAAAGACCTTGGACAGATGCACACTACCTGCAGAACATGCAGCAGTCTGGATTGGTACTAGATGACTTTTAAATACCACAAGGAAAACTGTCTATCTTCTTCTCAGTTAAGCGTGAGTGGTGGATTACTAGATCAGTTGCAGGGAAAGAGAATGATTGCATCCCCTTGTGCCCTCTTAATCCTGTTGGACGTAATCCAAACAACAGAAATAAACTTGTACACGGACCTGAAAGGGGAAGAGGTTTGACATACATACTGTTACCTCTAGTATCTATTACCTTTCAGAATTTCAAGAGGGTCTTGGTATTTACAGTGTCTCATGGAAGATGATTAACGGGTAAAATACATGTGCATACAGATAGTTACATAAATCCATATGTAGAATCATAGTCTACTTGTCTCATACATATTATGCCCGAAGGAAGTATTTATTGTTCATGATCCATAGATCCCTGAAGTTTACAAAAGCTTCTGAAAAAAAAAAAAAAAATCAACACTGTAATTGTAAAGGGATCTCCATGTTCATTAGAACAACAAAAAAAAAAGTTGAAAACCCTCCTCTTAGACGCACCATTCAACACACCATAACTGTTTCATTGTTATTCTTTCCTCTATTGATCTTTCCAAAGAATAAATCAAAATATTTAAATAACTTAAGAAGAAAATATGGTGTTAAAAAAAAAAAAGTAGCAGTCAAGCTTAGTCATACAGCCTCAATTCCATTACTGACAATATCTTAGGCAGAGAGAATAAAACTTTGCTAAGTGTATCCTTGACAGGATTCAGGAAAGTGGGGAGAAAGGAGGGTAGTCTGCAGCTATAACTAACCACCCTGAGAAACAGAAGCCACTACTAAGATACAGGCCAGAGAATCCTAGAATCACAAAATGGCTAAATGGTTTGGAAAGGACCTTGAAGACCATCAAATTCCAACCCTCTGCCATGGGCAGGGCTGTCCCCCACAGAAGACTGGGATTTGTGCTGCACAGAAGGGAAGAGGGTGTTTGCTCAGTATTTATACTCACAACGAATAGTAAAGTCCTCCTTCCAACATAAAAATTGGTTAATTGGGACAAGATACATTGATCAAAGGTCACAGATCTGAGTCACTGGGAGCAGCTGGTGTTTAGCAGCCCATGTATTAGGTACCAAGGAAACCTTAAAAAACAGGAAATGTCAAACGCAACTTAAGAGAATAGAACTGCTGTGAATTTGTACTTTTCTGATTCATGCAATGATTTGCAGATGTCGTCCAAAACCTATGGCCAAGTTATAAGAAGCCAGACAGGCTGGTTTTTAGTTGAAGCTGCCCTGTCAGTCACTGATAGCATATCCAAGCGAAACCGTGATTTTTTATTTTTAATTCACCACCTAGAACCAAATAGTTTCTAAGTAGTTTCAATTTTTTTTGTTCTTAAAGAAACTGACATTTCAGAATCTACTGGTTAAAGAAATGGTAAAGCATCTGTTATTATTTTTAGAGTTTCCGTAGCTAATTACATTACAGTATGTTAGCCAAAGTCAGACCTGTAGCCAAATTCCTCTCTGCTACATTGGTGTAGCTGAAATCACTGACCAGCTTTCGGGGAAAATTTCAACTAATTTAACTGAAATTGTAATTTGGTCCATAGAATTGTTAATTGCAACTCTTCATCAGCCCATCTTGATACCATGCTTTGGAAAGTTTGGGCAATTTGTCTCTTTCTTTGCCTTCAGGAAATGTACAGCAATGTTGGACTGTTTGAAGGGCACAGCCACAATGAGCTGGTATCAGGAAAATCTCACCATTAGCACTGAGGAGGACTGTTAATCCCTAAAGGAACCGAATAGGCGAAGTCACACACAGCAAGCACGCTGGTTCTCTCCCCCTCTCAGCAAAAAATACATATTAATGACTAAATTCCAACCTTCAAAGAGGGAATTGCTGTGTTTCTCCAATGTTAAGCCTTGGGAATAGAAATTCCCTCCAGGAATGCAATTTATGTATTGTGCTTTCAGCTGGACAGAACTTGTTTCCCTCGTATTCTGGGAAAAATGAAAAAGGACTTTCTCTGTTCTATTTTAATTTTAGCTACATGCACACACATGAAAACCTGCAAATCCTGGTGCCTACCAGGATTCCTCTACCACATCTTTAACAAACTTTTATAAAAAATATCATAATTTTGTAACCAACACCTACACAGGAAAGCAATCACTTGAACTTCATTTTCCAAATGAGCCTTCTGATGGCCTAAAACAAACTTTATTTTAACATGTGAGAAAACAGTCTACTGAGTCAGACCAGAGTACAACACCTCATGCATAACGCTGTTAGAAAACATCCTAACACGATGGAGAATACATTACTTTTCCTTTCTCAGGACCAACTTCTTCCCACCGGCTCAGGATGTTTGTTGTCTGGTTGTTGTGAAATGTATTTAAATCTATGCTTTTCCAATAAATGTAGTGTGAAATTAGATGAAATTAAGAACTGGAAGAGAAGAAGGACATGAAGAAAGATCGCATGCAAATTGAAATTGAAAATGTTGCAGCTGTCTGCCTCGGAGAGAAAACCAACTACAAGCCATGATAATAATAGTCACCTAGAATTAAAAAAACAGAGTGGACTTGAATTTAAGACCAAGAAGGCAATCAGTATAAACAAAAGGTAGTAAGTTTAAGTTAGTAAGTAAGTAGTAAGTTAGTAAGTTGTGTTAAGTAAGTCTAATTAAGAGTGGAAGTTAACCCACGCACAATTTGTCAGCTGAACTTTCTGAAGCCAAAAATACAGAAAGGAAACAAAAAAACAACTGCAAGAAAAAATATAGAAACGTTTAAAAGTAAAAATTCTTCACTGATACAACAGAGAACATAGAACAAGTCCTGTTTCAAAACTTTCTGAAGCCCATGGAATGTTTCTCCATTCGTTTTGAACTCAGATGGGCCTATTGTTACGAATTTCCATGATTTGTGAGAGAGGATATAAATTACAACTTTAAAAGAATACAAATGCAGTTTCTGTGTTATTATTATTTCAAAAGTACTTGTCTTGGTTTCTCCCAGGGGATAGATAATGGAATGGTATAAAAAAGAAACATAATGAAAATGAAATTTGGAAATAAAATTCACCAGAAAAAGAAGTAATATCAAATAACAGCACTCTTGAAATTGAATGCAGTTATGGAAAGTTGCCATCTGAAGAGATGACTTGTTCACATCCATTACTCAGAAATCACTTCTAAGATGGCAGATGCCTAAATGTGTGATACTTAGTACTTCATCGAAAGATGCAGTAGATGCAGACACGTGTAAGAAGTATTTCAGCTGTTTAAACAATCTGTTTTGCCCTGAAAGCTTTTGATCTTTTGCCTGGTAGTTTTCATGAAATATGAGGAAAGAACTTAAATGTAATAACACTATTACTGAAAACAGTACTTGGAGGCACCTGAAATGAAAACACATTGGTAAAATTAACACATACAGAGCAAAACTGGCATTGAAAATAAAATAAATGTAATTATGTCACTCAACCCACACAGCACTGGACCAAAACTTTCATTACTTCAGATCCTAGTAGCACAGTTTCCTTGTGAGTTGGAGGCGCAAAAGTTGTTTTCACAGGAATCAGAATCTATTTGTACCTTGTTTAACTAACAGCAAAATCTATGCTTGCTTTTAGAGCAAGCATCATGTATCTCTAGTACAGCATTTATTTCTAGAACAGATCAATCAGGAAGGCGAGGTGGAGAAAGAGAGCAAGTGGGACGAGAACAAACTGCACAAGAAATAGGAAATGAAAGAAAGTGAGAAGAAACAAATGAGACAGCAATGTCTAAAATAAAATTAAAAACGAAAAACTAATGTAATATCTACATATGAAGTGACATTTCATCTTAAACTCTACTTTTTGAAGTCAGAGAGGAATTTCCATGGCCCACTGACCTTCTGCTCACCTTTCCCAATGGGCTGAGTTTCACTCACTGTGCTCTACAGCTAAAAGAACTCTGCAGAGTTCACTTAACACGGTTTTGCACCAACACAATTCACTAATTTTTCACTGAAAATATACTAAAATGTTTTTGGCTTTTTTTGCTACAGGTGTCATCCCTCACCCTTATTTCCTTTCCTAGTTTATTATCGAGACAGAGAAAAAAAAAAGATGTAACTAGAGAAAATTGTTTCAAAATAGTAATTAAAAATATTTGCAGAAAAATCATAGAATCATTGAGTCATTATGATTGGAAAAGACTGCTGAGATCTTTTAGTCCAACCGTTGACCCAGCCACACTATATCACTGAACTATGTCCCTCAGTGCTACATCGAGGCATATGAACACGTGATACACTCAATCAATGAAAGTGTGGCAAACAGAATGAAGCTAATATAATGGTAGAGAAAGAAATCTTGCAAAGAAAGTAATATCTGGAGGAAAGAAAAAGAAAGACAAAAATAGCTGTGGAATCTAAAAGAAAAATAAAATATGACATAAGAAAAAAACTAAGGCAACAATGGCTGTTTTCATGAGTGTCTAGAAATATGATAAATATTGTAGGTACTGAAAGCTGAGATAATCCTGAATCTGAAATGACTCCATAAATTTCCCAGCTTTATTTAGGAAAATGCTTTAAAGTGGATTTCTTGGCATTTAAAAATCATTTATAATCAATGTAAAGGAAACAACCTTGAGTTACCCTGCAGTTAGGGAGGGATGTGAGCACGCAGCCTGAGCAGCAAGCTCCCACAAGGTCGGCTGCTCCCTTCCCACCACCCAGCCTGGAAACAGAGGGCAGCAGGGCCCCCCCTGTACCCAGCCCTCCTTCCCACCCCACCCCCCTGGCTCCTCTACCTGCTACAAAGTTTTTCAGCCACCAATGCAAGACTGAGTCATTGTGTTGCTGAGAAACTTGGAGCCAGCTCTGGGACCAGGTCCAGCGGCGATGTAGCTGCTCTCACACGATGCTGAACCTGAGTCATTAAGCTCTGCCAGACATGGGCCACATGGGTATCTCAGCGCACAGATCCCCAGTGCTCCCACATGTCAGAGGGTTTGTTAGCACAGGCAAAGTGCCAGACTTTGGCAGACCCATGGGTCTGTTGAGACTTCAAGGTGTGGGAGCTCTCCCAGCCTCCCTAGGTTTTCCATTAAATGAGGTTAAATTGAATTTACCAAAAAGGTGACTGGTTTTGGGCTAATTTTCCCTTTCCGTTATTTTGTCTATAAAAAAGTTGACTAAACTCACTACCTAATACAGTTCCCTCAATAATAGGTTAGAATACAGAAGTCATGGCTTATCACTGAACAGCTTTGTGTCAGTCATTCCATCTGCTGCATTGGTACCTGGTTCAGCCATGCTTTTGACCAAACTAGAATCTCATTTGGCATTTTCTGTTCAATTTGCTCCACCTACACGGGCAGTGTAGTTGTTCCTCACAGAAACACACAGAAACGCAGAATCATAGGGTGCAGTAGATTGCACAAGAAAGCATCCCCATGGGTCTTGAATA
Source organism: Callipepla californica brunnescens (assembly GCA_023055505.1). Lineage (NCBI taxonomy): Eukaryota > Metazoa > Chordata > Aves > Galliformes > Odontophoridae > Callipepla > Callipepla californica. The sequence goes on from JALIRH010000064.1 coordinate 2,505,228, forward strand.
TCTCCAGAAAAGACTCCATTACCTGCTGTGGGCAGCCTGTTCCAGTGCACTGTCACTCTCACAGGAAAGGTTTTCCTCCTGTTTGTTTGGAATTTCCTCAGTGAGTTTGTGCTCATTAGCCCTTGTTCTGCATTGAAAAGAGCCTTGTTCTTGTTCAGGCTCACCAGGTTTCTTTTCACCCAACTCTTCAGCTTGTCCAGGTCTCACCGAATGGCAGCACAGCCTCCTGGTGTGTCAGCCACACTTCCCAGCATCATATCATCAGCAAACTTGCTGATCCAAGTCATTGGCGAAGATACAGAGATAACTCTAAGGCTTCTGAAGCCCTCCTTTCAACCTGGTGGTGATAGGCCCAGCGTCTACTCTCTCTCAGATAACTGCAGGTTAATGACTTGTACAGGTAGGACGATGGAAAACTCGGTTGTGGCGATCCTCAGCTCTTGTGTTCAATTTTTGTATCAGTCTAATCATACATCATGTGGAGCAGTCTAGTCGCAACAAACCCAGCTCCAGGGGAAAGCAGTATAGCCATAAAAAAAAGAGCTGTTAGAGTGCATTCAAAGGATCACAGGAAAGAAGTCTTTAAACCCAGAAGGCAAACACAAAAGACATTGCTTTTCCTCCATCAGACAGAAAAATGGAGAAACTTCAAAATATAATCTTTGTTTATCTAAACAATTAAAAAAAACCAAAAAACAACAAAAAACCTGAAGTTACGTTGGTGTTCTATCAGAGGAAGAGTATATGAGAGGTAGAGAGAACCAACCCTTGGAAAGACTAAGTAAAGTATGTACTCTGTTGGCTCTACTAACTTGGCTTAATGAGAAAAAATATGGCTTGCCTAGGATTTAATTAAAGATTCAGTGATTTTGATGTCCTGTGAGTGTTAGAGAATGAAGTCCTCTGTCATTGGAAAAGGAGGCAATGAGGCAACATGGACGCTTGGTGGGAGAATGAAAATCTACTGGAAAACAGTGTTCATACTTTAAAATTGCTTCTAAAGTTACAAAATATGCATTCAATTGTCACTTATAGAGCTTCTCTATCCTGTTTCCGCTAAAAGCATATAGTTAAAAGTAGCCAGCTCTATCATCATTAAAATAGAATTCCCCCCGTCTCAATATGGAAAAATATTCTAGCAAGATTAATTAATCATAATGGTAATGACTGAAAAGAGATTCACAATACATCAGCTTAGTGTAGGATAGTGACTTTATCACCTTTGTGTGTAGAAATGTATTTCAATTTATTTTAATGGTAAGTTGAAAGCAAAGAAAAAAAATCAAAACAACGACAACAAACCCACTAACTTTTAGAAACTCTTAGCACAGTTTCTCTCACTGAAGTTTTATATTCCATTTATCACCACAGTATCCAAACACAAAGGATTTTTAAAATCTCTCCATAGGAGCTTTTGGTGTTCTGCAGAGAACAAAATGGAAGCCCTGTGAGTACAGGAAGGATGAGAATGAGGACACTAATGAGAGCACCAGGGAAAAGCAGGATGTCAGGGCAATGAGTTGAAGGCAGACCTCTCTGTGTGTCAATTTTTTCACATGAATAAAGAGCTCACAAATCTCAACCAACATTCTAGAGTGCTTTGAACTTTGCAGAGAATAATTGTTATGGAAATAAAAGCTATTACCCTCCTAATGACAATCAAGATACTGAAGGGAAAAAGGCATAAAAGCCGTTCTTTCTTGTTTTCATGGTGCTGCTTACACTGAATCCCCAGACATCTATTTGAAGACAGTGTACCAACCTTCTCAACCTACTCTTACTTTCTTGTTTTTAGTTTACATTGGAATAATTGCTGTTGACCATATTTTACATCAGATAAAACAACCTACTCTTCTAACTCAGATTCTTCCCAAGCATTTTACTTTGGATCGCTACTAACTATAGAATAGAGTTCCTAATTTTCACTGACAATGTTATATTTCTCAACTCACTTCTTAACTATTGTCTTCCCATGAACCAATATGATGCTGCAGTATAATTCAGAAGCTAGACTTTCCCGAACACTTCAGGGTGTGCATATGTAAATGCTTTTGGATGCCAGCTTGTCTCTGAGAACAGGATATTCTTAGTCAGAATCAGACATTCCTCTGCTGCAGCTTTCTTACACAGACTGCTGTCTTAACAGAACAGCTCTAAATCCCACAGCAGGCAGAAAAAAAAAAAATCTTAGAAATGACACAGGGGGAAATGGTACTGCTGGAAAATGTACTGGAACTCGTCTCTCCCAAAGTAATTTTTGTGGCATCTTTGTATTTGGTGTTATAATCCAGATATCCCCTTTTCAGTGGCACAATGCCATCTTCTGTGAAGTCATAAGAGGGAGTACGGTTTAAGCTATACAAATAGTGGGCTCATGGAACACAGAAGGACATCATTACATAAAAACATCATTAAATAAAACGATTCTACTCTTTCAAGTTAGGACATTACATAAACTAACACCCAATATTGTCAGGAAGTTAGAGAACATAGCAAACTGCATATAAATGTTATTTATTTCTGGAAAGGAAGAATGAAGTAAAAAATAAGCAGGTAAGAGGATGGGCGTATTTTGTTTACCCTTTCAAAGAGTACTTCCATTTGCCTTTATCTTATCAGTTGAAGAAATGTGGCATTCTCTTATTCCCTTATTTAGCAATCCTGAAGACAGATCTCTTATTTTCAGGTTAGAATATCTAGGAGAGATTCCTGCTCTGACTACTAGTTGCCACGTACAAAGCAGCAGCAGACAAACCTTAACAGCACTCTCTCAAAACAGTTCCACAACAGTGACTTCCAAGAGTGAAAGAGGGTGTAATTCCAGTCCTCTATCTTTGCTGAGACTTGTAAAAGCATGATTATTGAATGGAACAGCTGCCGACTGAGAAATGGAGCTGCAGAAGCATATGATATGCTGTCCATACAGACAGCAATCATTTTATTCCAGGGATTAATTCAAATTAAGATACGGTTCCAAGGACAGACGTGAACTCCTGGTCTAAAGGTGAAAAGCTTTGGAGCTTATAGAAATGATGCAGCTCTTCACTGAGCAAGTAATGAACTGCATGTTGGAGACGTCTGTAACTCCTGCAGGAAGAATGAAAAGCGTAGCAGTGTGTGCTGAACAAATGCGAAATGCAGCTAATAGGCGCACACAATTCACTCCTCTGTTGTAGTTCAGAGCTTACCAGCATTTCAGGGTAATTCCCACAGTACTCAATGGAACCAAGGGAAGCATAATTCTTCCTGGGAAATGAAAGATCTCATCATTTTAGTTTGTTTTTTTGCTTAACACATGTTCTTGATACCTGATATTTTGTTATTAGCAGATCCCAGGATTACCCTGAAAACATAAATGCAAACACTACGAGCTATTCTTTAACTAAGAGATGATTTACTCTAATTGGCTAATGAAAACAGACTTAAAAAAAAAAAAATCTAAGTAGATTTTTTCTCCTAACTGATTCTGACTTATAGTCAAAATGATGCAACAAATATTGTTATATCTCTATATCACCGCTGTTGCTTTTTGTGCAATTTGCAGTCCAGCCTCTGAAACTCCAGCACTCTTCCTTCAGGCAACGTCTGGAAAAGCTATATGTTACACCACTCTGCATAAAATCAAAGTCAATGATAAAATGGAAAGTGTGGAGGGAGGAGGAAGGAACAAGTGCAGATCAAGACTGCTAAACGATTGATTTATCAGCATATAACGTTGAAAACTTTCTTTGAAAAAAATGGCCCACAAGGCCTGTTTCTGATAATTTTGCCCAGAAAATAGAATTGGCATAGAGTGATATGTTTTCAAAGCACTGTTCAAAGTTTTAACAACGTGATTCCCATTGACATTAATGAGTCACATGGCTGAAATCCTGCACAGTGCTTTGAAAATGTACCCTACAGCCTTTTAAGGGAAGCTGGAGCACTTGCTCCTCAGCAACCTTCCACTTGCAATTCGGGATTGCAACTCTGCACTACGTCCCTCACCCGCAGGAGAGCGCTTCCTCCCATGCCATGTGAGGATCACCACCACAGAAGCAATTTGGGGGCAGTGTGGAGATGCTCTGGTGACATCCCCGCTCCTCTGTGACCAGGAGGGGATGTGGGCAGAGAGAGGAATGTGGTCAGACGCCAGCTGCTGTAATTGGAAACAGCTTCCAAACTGGTTTTAATTATGATGAGATCTGGCCTGGCACCTACTCTAGAGAGAATCAAGAATGCTAAGCCCTCTGTCTTGACGATGCTCTTGCTGCTGTGTAACACAAGATCTTCAGATGTGTTTATGGGCCCAAGAATTGTCTTCTTTTTTCCCTTTTCTAAATGATGCTACAAAAGGAAAAGAACACATCTCAAGAGCAAGAAGTTTGTGAGGAAATGTGGTAATAGTATGATACCATTGTGTGAAGCACTAATTCACTCCTTCATACAATCTTGCCTATTTTACATCCTCAGTCAATCAAAGTAACCACTTCCACACTATTTTCTCACCAAGATGACAAACATTCCAGGTGAAACAATTCCTCTCTAGTGAGAAACAGAAAGAGGTGTCTCTCCATGTCTCCATGTATTTAAAAAAGAAGTTTTATTTTGGAAATCTTAACACCTTGAAACTAAGAACACTGAGAAAGCCAGTAGCAGAGGAAATCTATCTGCAACACACCTTTGCTGATGTTAATTAAACCAAATGTTGTTTATATCCTCTTAAATACAAGGAGATCTTGCAAATCTTTGAAATGTTAGATCTGGACAGCCACATAGAAAAATATGGGTTATGTTAAGACTGAAAACATTTGGTCACAGCTAAACTGTAAATACCTCAGACATATTAAAAAATTCTATATTTAATAGGTATGTAGGATAGAAACTTTGGCTGAGCTTCATGGTAAAAGTACAGAGCACTTTTGATGAGCTACTTCATTATGTGCCTTATCAGAGCAACTATGTAGGGAAGCAGGATTAATTCTGCATCTGACACAGGTGCCCTTCAAATGTTGTAGCAGGACTGTTTCCTGTGAAAGGTACAGGAAGGATTAGGGAAGAAGTACAAATGGAGGCTTGGATATTTGCTACATCACATTTCCAGCAGCAGCTTATCCAGTTCTGTTCAGGTAGTAGAAGACTTTTTATTTTTAGAAAATAATGAACATTAATCTTGCTCAGTTTGTAGTAGGAAAAAAAAAAACAACACGTAACTATAAACTTATTCTTTCAAGAGAGATTAATGTTAATATACGAAGTCTGCTCCCAGAGTAATGCCTTTAATTATGCTGGCCTGCAACATCAGAGGCAGGTGTTGGTAGTGTGGCAGCAGAGGCTGAACCTTCCCACCAATATTCTGTTACGTGTTGCAGTACAACAGATGGCAGCAGAGGGGCAGCCTGGCAGAATGGCATCTGACAAGAAGTGAGTCAAAGCAAAGGTGTGGAACTGAATTCCTCCATGCGGAAAAAGTGGCACACATTGATATCTACTTCAACGTGGTGGACATCCCTAAGAAGCATTCATTCTGCCTACTTTGAAACAGCACAAGAAACTTAATAAGCAGTCAAGAGTAATAGGGGTGTCTTATTAGGTAGTTGAGAAAGTAGGGAGAATATAGTGAGGTCAAACTTTATCATCTGAAGAAAGTTGAAATGTGTAACGTGTTCCTGGTGGGCAATCTTCATGCCAGTTTCCAGCAGCACTAACATATTACAGTGTAATTTTCTCATTTCTGGAGTCAAGAATCATCTAATGGCTTGGATTGGAAGGGAACTCAAAGACCATGTAGTTTCAACTCCCTACTATAGGCAGAACTGCTGCCCCACCAGATCAGGCTTCCAGGGCCCCATCCAACCTGGCCTTGAGTGCCTCCAGGGATGGGGAATGCTTCTGGGTACCTCCTCATGCTCTCAGTGAAAAATTTCCCCCTATGTATTCAGAATAATAATAATAAAAAAAAAGAAATAAAGTAAGCACTCGTAAGAGGACTGACCATAGAGTAAGGGCTCCTGTTACAGAATTTCATTTAAAGTATGATATCCAAGGATTAACATAATATGGCATTACTGAACCTGTCAGTGCAAATCAAGTTACAGTTGTATTAACAGTTCAATTCAAAGTGATAGCATAAAGCAAACGGAGAAAATGCATACATATCTAGAGATAACAAATATGGAACTTTATCTCACTCTTCTATAATCCAAAATAAAAAATGTATTGTTTTGTCTTTCCTGCAAGACATGGCTGTGGTTACTCCACAGTTTAAATGCTGTTATGAAAGTCCCATACAAATTCTGTGAAAAAGACACCCGTATAAATAACAAACACCACCTCTGTGTAAAATGAACACCCAGCATGCTTCATTTGTAGAGCAACAACAGTGAGCAAATCAAGGCTGATGCTGCAACAAGCAGCTGTGCTGACTGTACATACCCACATATCCCAAATCTTTTCAGGGGCTTAAGCTTTCTCGTGAAGCTGATATGGGTTGTACCTGGCAAATCTTTCATTGTTTTGGATAGCAGCTTCATTGGAAACATTTTATTAAATCTATGTGCTTGCCAGTCCTTCCAACAAAAAGTGCAGCCATGGGTGGACACCTGATCTTTCAGTCTGACCCAAGCCTGTCCAAATCTGAGTCTGCTCCAAAACATTTGCAATACAAATGATCAGCAGCAAACTCAGATCTTTTGTCATTGTCCATCCACCATAACCTGTGGCCCACTCAGATTTCTATTCCTAGCTGTAGGCAACTGCAGTGGTACATGATAACCTACTGGTGAGCACATTACACCGCGTCACATGATTTATCCCACTAATAGTTTTGAATCCTTCTTCTCATAAGTAGTTGAAATGGAAACATTTTATTTTTCTGTTGGAATTAACAATATATAATCTGAACTGGTATATAACTAGGATCTATTCATAATTGCACACATTTTTATTTAAAATATACAACTTCTAATTAAAACAGTTAATTGTGTAGGTCACTTTTCCACTGTGAAGTGCAGATAATATTTTCATTTCCTCTCTTTGGGTAGGAAAACCAAGATACCAAGGAGAAAAGAGATGAAAGTTGAGAGATGCAGGAGTCCTCCTCAGAAATGATGAGAGTTTTGTGTCATGTGAGGATAGCAAAAGGAGGTAAAAATGGATTTTCAGAGTTTTAAGAAAATAAGGACTTGGAAGAGACAGCGCTGTTTTTTCTATCTTGAGAAGGCAATATTAAATGCCTTCAGCAACAAATATTCAGAGGAGAGTAGCTAAGGTATGTTTCTGTGGTAGAGGAGGATGAGATGGGGGAATTCATGTGGAGTGATAACAGAAGGGATTCTTGGAGGAGAATTTAAAAGAAGGAAAACAGCACTCGTGAAGAATTCAATCTACCTATTCTCTTCATTTGCATACATGACTGCTATAAGATTTCCCTGCCCTCCAGAAGTCCTAAAACCCCAAATTCCAGCAGAACTGGTCATGCCCTGAGTCTCAGTGATTTTTTTAGCCACATTATCACCTTGTGCTGTGTTTTCATCTCCATTGAATTGCAGCTAAAAAGAGAAGAAAACAAATAAATACCACCACTTTCATTTGTACTTAAGAAACTTGAGAGAACAGCCTTTCAAATATTGTCACTTGTTGCACTGCTGTTAACAAGAGGGCATTACCCAGATAAAAGGAATCTTCTGTGCATGATCTGGTAGCCACAAGAACTGTGCTACCTGGAAAGGCTCCTGTCTGATAAAGTTACCTTAATAGAGAAATTGAAGAAAGAAAACCATGGTCACTAGCAGCTGATGGAGGGGAGGGTGGTTTTATGGAGGTGGAAACTTTTAAGCTTTCCTGGAAAAACAAATCAAAACAGAGCAGCAGTCTTTATCATATTAAATGATCACCTGCATAACATTTCCTAAAGTTCAAAGCACTATTTTAGAACTGTACAAAAAAGAACAATCAAGTGCATGCAAGAAACCTCACTTTTCCTGGAACAACACCCTACCAGAAATACTGTTTCTTCAGCAGAGGGCATCTGTTGTTTGCAACCATGAACACCACAGAATTCAAAGTTAGTCTGGGAATCAGAAGGGAGTCAGTACTGAAAAATGTCCATATTCCAATCTTGAGCAGTGTCTGGAGCAGAAGGGTGTTCAGCTATTTATCCTACTGAAAGCTTTGTGCAACAGACTCATGAAATGATACACTCTCAGATATAGACAAGAGATGATTTCATAACTTCAGTGAGAGTTCCAAATCACAATGAAGATCCAAGCCATATTTGCTCTATATACATAAAATAATAGAGATTTCCTCCCATGAAGGAGTCACCATTTAAGTAGACAAGACAGACAAAAGCTTGAGCAAGAAAAATATTTATTGTTTCCCTAACATTGGGAACTGCAGCAATAAATGGTGAAATCTATTGTAGTCCTAAAAAACTCTTCTGATTACAGCTGCACCACATCAGAACTTTAAACAAGCTTGCATGGTTTCTGGTGCACAGCCCTTAAATTACACATTACCTGCTGACCATCTACCCACGGACCCTAAGGGGTTCCGCCAGCTCATTGAAGTCTCTGCTGCCATTCTCAATGGCTCTGACTGCTTGAGCTAATTTACAGTTAACCACATAAGCAAACTCAAGCTGCAATTACACCTCCAGATAGAATCAGTCAGTGCTTTGCCTGATGTAGCAAATAAAGACTGCAATAAAGCTCAGATCTTAACAAGGCTATTTGAGTCCTGATCCGGTGTCTCACACATTTACCCAAACTCTCTAGGGTCCTCCATTCCTATTTGTGTAAAATTCTAACTGTGGTGTATGGGATATATAAAGGACATGAACTCAGCAGCAGGGGAAACTCTTTTCCTCAACACTCAAGACAGAAACAACTTCGCTTCCAAGAAAGATGAATAACACAAGTTTAGAGTGTGTCAGAACTGTGGGTGCCTCATCCCTTGTTAGATCCTACCCTGAATTTATGTGGCGTTGAAATGGGAGGAGGGGAACTACAACAGAAATTAACTTAAGATGACAGCAATTGTTCTGGGCTTTGGCAGTCATAGCCTTAATAGCTTGGTGTTATTTCTAGATATATTTTTTTTAATTTAATACACCCCATTAAAAAGCATGCCTTTTACAAATGAGTTTCCCTTAAAAGAAACTAAATCTCATAGCAGCTTGTTTATTAAACCTTTAACTTTGTAAAACACCTGGGAAAACAATAGTAGTGACTTTCTGACAACACTATAGGCAACTTTCTTTGGAATAGCTGTGAATAGCTGTTTATTATTGGGTAATAAATTCTCTCCAGTAATAGCAGCCAAGACATTTTCCACTACACCCGGTGGCAACCTCTTCTGGTGGCCCTCAGAGGCCCCTGGCTCCTTGCTACCTAGCGTGGGAGCAGGAGAGTGCCTTGTCTGAAACGCTGTTCAAAGGCAGCTCACGGAGAGCCAGCAAGAGCCTCTCTGCAGAAATATAGTCAGCTTTAACTATTTATAGCACAGTCATTTAGTGGCAACATTTTTTTTCAATTAGGGATCTCAAGGTCAGTATCCCTCATCAGTATTTTGACAGCTTGTGGCATATGAATATAGCTGGACTGCACATTACAATTCTGAAGACCTCTGCAGTGGAGGTAATTTTATATTTTACGTTCAGAAGACCACATGGTACTTCACACTGGTGGCCAAAAGATTAAAAGGAAGATTAAATTTTGATAAAGAATGAAAATATACTTCTTCAATACTTCCTATATTTGGTTTCAGCAAATTTAAACTCTCCCTTTATTTTTTTTTTCACTACTTTTCTTCAAATTTAACATTCGTTTTTAAATCATTCTTAGTTGACTTCTTATATCATAAGATTTTTCTTAAAACATCCAAGATGAGCTCTATAAAGATGCTGACAGTTCTTCAAACTACAGTTAATTTTCTTCTCGTATTTATCCCACTGAAGTAAACCACTAACAAAGCTTTACTTTCTCAGTCATCTTTGTCAAAATGCTGCATGAAGTCAAGAGGAGGACTACTAACCTCATCAGTACCATCAGGCAGTGGGATGCACTTTCACCACAGAGACCAAGAATACCCAGCAGCCTTGCTTTTGCTTTCCAGTTTCCTGGCAAAATTCAAGGCCAAGAACTTAATGTTTGTTCAGGAACACTGTGGTGGTGTTCAACTTAGGATGTACCACTGACAACCCAGATAAATGCTGTTTCTTCACAGTGCTGCACGTGGCACGTGACCTGGAGGTCCCACGTCTGCCTTGTGTCCTCTCATCTTTCCATAGGCGCAAGAACAGCAATTATAGGAGATCCTGCTAACTGTAGCAGAAACCTTCCTTTAGAAGGGCAGCGGGAAATGTTATTTCTAACTGGACTAATTCAGGTAGCAGACTTAGGTGATTTAAAACCACAACTGTATTTGATATTCAAGACAAGTCCATGAACTCACTTTATTAAAGAAACATCATTTCCTGGCGAAGGTGTGACAAGTAGTGACCAGACCAGCAAGGATTTATATATATAGTCAGTTTTGCAGGCCAATATCCCTTGGGTATACTGCTTAGCCTGACTCAAATATGTGGTAGTGAACATACATGAACAACATTTCTGGATAAAACTTGTGACACTGTTAAAATGCACTAAAATGCCTGCTTTGTTTTAGAAGTACATTGTTAGATGTAAAGTGATTTAACAATTAGTCGTTTCAAGAAAATACAATGGTGAGATTTTTAGATCACATTTGCATTCAGCCAGGAGCTATGCATGCTCTTTCAGCTTATTTTTTTTTATTTTTTAGGAGGAAGTTTTTCACTCAGAGGATGGAGATGCATTGGTACAGGTTGCCCAGAGAGGCTGTGGGTGCCCCATTTCTGTACACATTCAAGACAAGGCTGGATGTGGCCCTGGGCAGCCTGGTCTAGTGGTTGGTGATCATGTCCATAGCAGGGGGTTGAAACTACATGATCTTTAAGGACATTTTCAACCCAGACCATTCTATGATCAGCATTTGTGATTAATGTTGCAAGTTCAATCATAACTCCAGTGATGGCAGAGCTGATGACTAAGGTATAATCGATTGTGATCACAGTTTGACCACACTGATTTATGTATGTGCAGATTCAGGAAAACAGAACAATGATTTAGTTAAATAACACTAAGATGGCATATTTCTCAAGGAAACTGAGATGTGTCCACATGAGAATATCCACCCATCCCAAACCAAAGTGATTTGGCTGCTCAGAGATCACTGAGCATGGGAGAAGATGAGGGGAGGGAGATAATGGTGTTAAAGTTGATGCAAGAGGAAACTTCTGCATTAAAATGCTGCTTCTTTGTCCTTTCTCCCAGGAATGCTTCCAGTTTGCCCCATCTTCTTACTCAGCTCCAAATCCAGTTCTGAGATGGCATATTGCTAAATGAATTTACTATTGGGCAAAGACTGGCCAAGGGAGTCAGATCTGATAAGCAATGTGAAAAATAATCTGAAGTCAGTCCAAGAATAAAAGAGATGTATCAGTCTCCCCCAGTGGACAAAATGGCATGACTGCAAACAGAGAAAACATGCATGTTTATAAAAACCAGGACATCTTTGGTATAGCTGCTCTGGCTTTTATTATTCCACTTGTCTATTTCAAAACTGTGGCATTTACAGTTGTAAGCATTAAAAATACAATACTCAGTAGTGACCAATGTTTGTGCCCCCTGGAATTCAGAGAGGACAGAAGCTCCTTCAGAGGGTTTGATGACTGGCAGTGGTAAAGCTCTCATTTATACTGTTTCTCTGTGCAAATGTAGCAGCTGTAGAAAGTCCTCAGCTGGCATTCTGGAGACTAAAGACTCCAGAAGGGTCATGTTAGATTTGTTTTGCTGAACTCACAACATGACCAAATTTACTACAAGAACTAAAATTGTTTTCAGCAAAAGAAAGGCTGTTTCTGTTGTTTTTCACAGGGAAGAGGCGTCCACCTCCTTACTCTAAAGGCAAGGCTTTCCAATGGTTCATTTTGGGATATCACAAGGAAAAATCTCCCTCTCTTTCCAATCTCCTTTAGTCATGATCCACCTTCACATCATGATGAAAGTGTGGTGTTTCCATGAAGTACATTCAGTGTTTGATTTCTGTGCCGAAACTGTAAGCTGCCGTGTTTCCTTTCAGGATAATTTTTTCCCCCAAAGAGATCTGCACACACCAGTATTAACAAGGTTTTGGTTCTCTTCTATCCTTTAGTTTGCTCTTGCCTGTTAAGTGGCTTTGGACTTTTCTCAGGGTCTTAGTGATTTAATCAAATTAAACCAAAGTAGCAAATGTTTCTGTACGTAAATTAGGTGAGCTCAAAGATAAGGATGCTCACGAGGCTGGTACAAGAAAGGAACTTGTACCAGTTTTTTTGCTTACCCAGGTGAGACATGGATCCCTTAGTAGTGACAGTGATACATCAGGGGAAGGTTATAGAAACAGAATCTTCTTTACTGGTTTACATTGCCAGGACCATGAATGTTATCAACAAATGTTATCGTAGAAAGGCTTAGGTTGGAAGGGACCTTAAAGTTCACTCCATTCCATACCCCTGCTATAGGCAGGATTACCACCAACCAGCTCAGGCTGCCCAGGGCCCCATCCAACCAGGCCTTGAGCACCATCCCAGAGATGGGGCACCATGCTGGGCAGCACATGCCAGCACCTCACCACCCTCTGAGTAAAGAGCTTCTCCCTAAATTCTAATCTAAAACTCCCTTCTTTTAGTTTGAAATGATTCTCCTGTGTCCTATCGCTACCTGCCTTCATAAAAAGTTCGTTTCCCCTCTGCTTACAAGCTCCCTTTAAGTACTGAAAGGCCTCAATGAAGTCTCCACAGAACCTTCAAGCTGAAGGAGCCCAACTCCCTCAACCTAGTTGAGCTCACTGAATTCAATCCACAAGTAGAATGCTCCACTGATTGTGACCACTATTATGCAGCTTGGCCCCTCTTAGCTACTGGTGCTTCTTTTTATACTATTAGAACCAACACAAACTCACCAGAAGGAAATAGACTTTGTTTCAAGCTACCACTCTGTGGATAATTTTCTTCAAGATGTATTTAAACTCAGTAAATTAAATATATATGCATTATTAGTTAAATACTAACTAAATACAACCATTTCTATACGCAAAAATCATGAATCACTTGTATCAGCACTCATAGAAGCAGCAAAAATGCAATCCTATCTTAAATTCTGAAATTATGATGTCATAATATTATTATGTCATTTACAAGTACAGTGAACAGCAAGATGAATATTACACCTGCTTAAATCAGAAATACTGCAGCTGAAAACCAAAGATGTAGCAGGAATGGTAGAAAAGACATTCATTTTTCATATATTGTCCTAGAAGTAATCAGAAAAATAGATTTCCCGACTATTTTTTTTTCAACTTAGGCATCTTTTATATAAAAACAAAAATAAAAAAAAAACAAACTGTGCCTGGAATTCTAATTTACTCCAGTGCAATGACTTAGACAAGCTAACCTTTCAGTAACTAAATTTAAGTATTATCCAATCTGCAGAACCACAGGCTTAGCCAGTGGACTGCCAAAGGGCAAATTAAATGTTACTGCAAATCACTTTTGCCTAGAAAAAAAGTGCCACGTTTCACAGAAGCCACGTGAATATTGTTGATAATACCAGAACTGGTCCTCAGTCAGAACTGCGCTGGTTATCGCAACAAAAAATTAAGCCCTGAATTCTTAAATGTGACTGTGACTTTTGGGTGATGTTCAGTAACATTTGCTGACCAAATCTCTTCCCATGAATGCTAAAATCTCTTCAGGCTTCTAACATTCCAGTTCAGTGTAAAATTTCACTATTAGTAAAAGCTTATAAAACCAACAGGTGTTATACTTGCAGCCAAGATGTGGGACATAAAACTGCCCAGAAATGGTCAGAAAAAAACTTCTTCTTCCAAAAATTAAGCTCTGTGGGTTTTCAAAAGATTTTCTTTTTGTTCCTCCTATGCCCTAACTTCTGATGGAAGCAATTAAGCTTTAAGATAGAAGAAGAACAACTAAGTTCTGAAAGACTGCAGAATAGGATGTTTTGGTTTTGTTTGCTCGTTCCACAGATAATGCTTCTTTCCCTACACCTACACAACTGGAGCATCTGTCTGTAAATAAAATCCGTTGCATTTCATAGTTCAAGCCAAAGGAACTTCATTTAGAAGAGTGCATCACAATGATGCCATAAGTTTATTTTTGCTTTGGGGAAGAAAGGCAAGAGTAAAAATTACGTGCTCTCTTTCTGCAGCTCAACATATAAGTCCTCATCATGAACAACAGACAATCACAGATAGCAGACACTTACAATTTACTAAAGTTAAGCTGACTTTGGGGTGTATGCTTGCCCCTGAAAGGCCAGGCATCAGCTATTGGGGAATTTATCATGTTTTGGCTGAACTTGACCTTATTAATAGAGGGAGGAGTAAATACAAATACAAACCAATCATTTCTTTCTTATTCTTCTGTTTTCAGAAGTTCGTATGTGTCAAATTACAATTCAACACAAGGCAAGTGAGAAACTCTATAATAAGCAAACTTCCTACACGGATGAAGAAGAGATACTACCCTTCTGTCATCAAATACTAGGGTGTGTTTAGTGAAGCCAGAACAATATTCATTGTGCAATATATTAGTACTGAAGAGCTCTTGCAATTCTGTTCTCTGTCACAGCCTTAAATAAGTCTGACTTACATTTTTACTACATTTACTACAAGTCCTGAGGGGGAAGGAAAGGCTCTGGATTTGCAGTACAGTAGCAAGTGGTGAGAATTTATCTTTCACTGTCTGTGAGATGGCAAATCAAACTGAGGAATTTGTGAAAGAGAACAAATCCCTATTGGCACAGTCACAGTCACCCCCAGGGCAGAAGGCATGTTAGCCACTTTCAAGGGCTGTGCCTGAGTTGCTGTACCCACCCTTGCTCCCAGCTGGCTTGCAGTCACTAACATGGAGTTTGGGATGAGCATCCTTTGTCTGTCTGCAGCTTCCTGTATAGGTACACCCTTAGGCTTCCTGGAAGCACCTTCCAGCTTCCTCAATTTTCAGAGCTCATTTGAGCTTGTAAATGCCTATGGAGTGCTTTTATATATGATATTCAGTTCTTATTTCCAAGCTAAGTAGTATCAAAATGCAGCAATAGTCCATTCTTATTTCTCTCTTTCTGTGCTCTGCTATGGGAACCTTTAAAAAACACTTGACTTCTTCAGCAATTAGCAATTCTCTTCAAGTGAAATACAGGGTCACTTTGCATCCATGTGAATCTCAAAGTAGCCACAAAGAATGGGAGAGGTTCATGGCATTGTCTGTTTTTTGTAGGATATAGGATTCAGAAGCACATCAAGGTGAGACACTCCTGGAAGCTAAAATAGGGAGAAAATAAATACCAAATTTGTTGAAGTCTTTGCATACGATCCAGCAAACTCTAGCAGTCAGCCAGGGAGATCTAGTGATTTTAAAACAGCTCGTACAAAGGAGTATTTGGAAGAGAACCACTGAGAGACCTCATCCCTTGTGACTTCCTCCTGTCATCCACCTCCTGCACACACTCAGCTGCACAATCTGAGACAAAAGATCTGAAAAGCATTTTCAAAGGTCAAAACAACAAACAGGAGTCAAACCCTTGATTTCTTTTCAGCGATCCTTATGCCAGACCAGAGAGCAATACACTGAGATGCACTTTTCTTCTCAAGTACATCCTTCTGTGATGATGGCAGTGCTTGAAATTTTGTAATTACTGTGCTTGATGAACACAGCACAATGAGGAAGAATACACTTCTGTGTCACAATAGACGAGCATCCCTGCTTTGCATGATACAATCACACATGATACAAACACATACACAAAGCCTATCGCCCTACAGGGCCTGATTTGTCAGCACAAATGCAATCCCTCTCTTAAAAGGAATTTTTTAACAAATAGCCCTATTGATATCAATGTTACCGCAAGGAATACAGTGCTCAGCAGGCTAAGAGTAATGCAGCCTAAGTGATCACTAAATCTGTATCTTAGCTAAATACTCTGATAGGAAGCATCTTTCTCTAATTCCACTCTTTCACCCTGCTCAGAACTGCTCTTCTCAACACTTATTTTCCATCCTCCATTCAGCTGAAGAACACCTCAAAATCAACTTGAAACAGGGAATCTTTAAAATGAGGAGAAAAGATTTTCAGCTCCGACTCTTGGAACAAGTGAGAAAATTTCAAAGAACTGACCATTACACTGGATGTCTTCTCACAGCTGAACATGAATTCCCAGTCTCATTTAATGATAAAAATGGATTTCAGAATTACTTAGACTAGGAAAATACACAGTGAGGTGAAACTTGATTGGTGAGTTCATCCCACAGCTAGAGAACAGGAAATATAAAACAGTCAAGAAGTCTCTGAAAAATGCAAAGTAAAAGTGGAAAGATCAAAAAGGAAACCACAAGAGGGCAGATAGACTACATAATGGATGATGAAATGATTAAATGCAGAAGGGAAAAAAGGGAAGGTGTCCCATCTCTTCAGAGAAACCTCATTTGGGAAATCAAACGTTTTATGCAGAAAACTGTAAGTTAAGAGCAGGAGGGGAATTCTACTTGTTCCACTTGAAGGCTGTGGAATTTTTAGTAGCCAAACAGTGTTTTATCAATGGTTATGGATATTTGGAGAACCTCTGGCTATTCATAGGAACAATTTACACACACCTTAGCTCCCACATGATGTAGCTTCTGCAGGCACTGGCAAACAAAGTGACAGTTAAGTCCCTGGTCTTGTGACAAAGACTTCAAAGTACTCTTTGGTACTGAAATCAGAGTTCAGATGACAGGCCAAGCCTTTACTCCTGAAGAGGAACCTCACAGTTTGGAAGGAAACTGGCTGTGGAAGGGATTTCTTGTAGCAGTGAGATGTACCTGGCTGAGACCTGTTTTCAGACTCTCTTCATGAACAGCACTGTGGTCTTCTTGAAGACCATCTTAAAACATGCCCTCATATCAGTGGGGCTTGCATTTACCCATACCTGGTTTACACCTAAAAGACTACTCAGCCAGCACACAAGAAATTTTTAGCACCTTCTTGCTTTCTTTATTGCACCTCAGCCCTTTCACACTTCAAGTTCTTATGGAACATCTAGATTTGGGGCACCACAGAAGGGAACACGTCAGTCACATTGCTGCTTCGCTAGGAGAAAGAGGCTTGACCTGCAGCTCTCTTGCTAAGGCAGTCTGGCCTGAAGCTCCTTCAGAAGGAAATCAGTACTCTGATTCAGAGAATAAAGAGCAGGCTCAATTTACAACCTGAAAGAAGTAGGTAGATCTGTGCTTAGCTATTTCCAGTATCCTTGATTAGAAAAGCTAAAACAGATGCTACTTCTGCCAAACACAGACTCTCCATGTTCATCTTTCATGAAACGTGGCTACATTCTCTACATTAAATATTACAAAAACCTCATAATCAGATTTTCAATCTGCTATGTAATTTATTGCAAATGTATTTGAGTAATCTGTGAAACCTTCAAATTTCAAAGGTTCCATTTTTCTAATGATCACTCTGCTGTCTTTTGCATTCTCTGAAGATTATCACCTTTTTTACCTTAAAGATACACGTTAAAAAAGAACCATATTCCAATGCTAAAGATCCAGCCTAAGTTCTGCTTTAATTCACCAGACATTTCCACTAACTTCAGAGGAAGGATAACTAATTCCAAAAAGAGAAAACAACTTCTTTTAGTGAGATTAAAACCGAGATTACTTGACATAGTTCATAGTGCTACACAGATTATAACATGAAGGTAGTATGCTCTGAACTGTACCAATATTTTCAGTATGACACAGTTTATAGCAGTAACTGCACTAACGTCAAAATCTGCAGACAAATTATTTGGAAGGGTGTTAAAATGGGAAGTATCATCATCACATGTTATGATGAGATCTCTTACCTAGAGAGATCTAACAGTAAGATTGCACAACCTGGAA
The DNA here is from genome assembly GCA_023055505.1 of Callipepla californica brunnescens. Taxonomy (NCBI): domain Eukaryota; kingdom Metazoa; phylum Chordata; class Aves; order Galliformes; family Odontophoridae; genus Callipepla; species Callipepla californica. The sequence continues at coordinate 2,523,204 of JALIRH010000064.1, forward strand.
GAGCAGTATAAGGTGGATTTTTCCTTTTTGCATCAGGTTCTAAATCAATAGCCTTCATTTCATTAGCTGTATCATGACTTGATTAAAAGTGAAATTTGACAAAGAATATTTCAGAATGCAATGCAACTGAGAATGCACTGTTGCTGACTTCCATTCATATGATCTATATGAGACAATCTGGAATTTCAGTAAGTTTCACTGTGACGCATCTGATAGAATTGAGGAAAAACTTCACATTCAATTAATTGCAGATATTCCAGAGTAATGGAAGACATAAGAAGGCTGAGGTGGTTTAAGCTTGACTAACTGCCAGCAGAACAAAAGCAAGAACTCCCTGGGATGTGGTTCCTCAAACCTTCCTGTAACAGAACAACAGCAGTAGAGCCCTCAGCAATCACAGCACCGTGCTCTGCTGCCACACAGAGCAATTCTGAAACTGGAAGGATCTACAGAAGCCTCCCTCAAGCAATACAGAAAAAAAAAACAAAAAAAAAAAAAAAACCAACCGTAAATTCTGGTCCTCTGTCCAAAGATACGGGGAAAAAAGGAAAGCTTGAGAAAGGGCTGGCATGTGGTCACTTCCTAGCTGCTCATCATGATTTAGCTGAGGAAATGAACTAAGATCAGATCCAGCCCAAGTTATAGGATATCTGTTGGGTAGCAAGTATGGTTTACTAACTGAACAGTTACATTGGGTACCTTTGTATTTCTTTTTTCTTGTAGGGCTGTGACAAACAGGTTTATACACAACACTAATATTCTGTTTCAAATTTCTGCTTTTAGTCGCTCACAATTTTACTTTAGTCAAAACAATGGTAATTAAGTTAAGTTGCCTGTGTAATAAATACTAAAAATGTCAGAATTAACTCTAACCCTCTGTGTATTGCAGAAAACAGGCCATCAAAAATATTGTTTCTGTAATTCATTTATTGTATTTGGCAAAAAATAGTACTCTCTAAGGAACTGAACTGGCTCCAATGATCTGCTTCTTTCCTATGTATGACACAAAGATACTATACAAGGTAACATCATGAAGATCATTTTCTATATTTTACTAAAAGGACCACCAAAGTTCCTTGAAAAGAAATCCAAGGATCATCTTTTGCAGCAATTCCATGATTGTTTCACTTTATATCTAAGTTAACAGGTTAACAGTCAAAGTTTGTTTTCAGCCCTTTCTTCTTGCTTCATTATATGCATAATGAAGATGGGGGAATATTTTTTTGAGAATTTCATCCGTTCACAGACCACGAGATCAAAAGCGTGGAATGACTGAAGTCCACTGCAGTCTTTTGACATTTACTGAGTGAGGCAAACTTGATTTTGAAAGTTCAACATTTCAGTGTTTGGTTTTTTTTAATGTTGTCAGGGGTTTTTGCCTACATCATTTATAGCTGGACAGGCTTGACCCCAAGGGTGCTGTTTCTTTAGCTGGTTTACTTCTGGACAATCATGACAACCCTCACATTCATATGTATACATAAAATGAGTTTAGCTTTGTTCAGTATGGTAGTTATTAGTGGACAGGTGTTGTCAAAGAAAAAAATAGGTGAGCTGTTTCCTATAATTTCCTATACTCCCTGTCATAGTTCAAGGAGAATTTGGACAGCACTCTCAGGCATAGAGTTTAGGTGTTCCCGTGTGGAGCCAGGGGTTGGACTCAATGATCCTAGTGAGTCCCTTCCAACTCATATTCTATCATTCAATCATATTCTTTGATTTATTGTTTTTTCACTCTGCATGATCTCTGGCTTCAAGGCTCTAACTTAAAGTCTCTCATTCATGGATTGATCTTTCTCTGGGAGTTTGATTGTATCCCTTAAACCACTGATCACAGAAAATTCTTCCATCTCATGCAGTTTTGTTAGTACAAATGAAGAATTTGTGCAAGATCCTGCTGAGGAAATCGTTGTTACTCAATTAGTAGTGCAACCACTTACCCATGTACAGCCCTCAAGCTCCACGCAACTCATTCACAAAAGCTCTCAGATAATGGTCAAAGAATGTATGATATTCCACCTCACCCTTTAGTAATTCTAATTTCTTTGGGAATTTAGGCAAGTATTTTTGGCTGTAGTTACAATTAAATCTTATATTTAATATACAAAGGCATGGTAAATGACACAGTTCTCTGATAGTCACACAAGTCAGTAAGTCATTCTTTATCACAACTCTGCCTAATGTTAAAAATTTTCTTCTACTGCTGCGTATCTTTACAAAAGAGCACCTGCAGACATGAAAAAGACCCTAAAAAAACACACCATGCTTCTTTAGAAGTGAATTATTACTCACATGGAACTGTGTAATAATGAAAATTGAAACTGAATGAACTCTTATATCAGACAGCTTAGACTCCCGATGTGTGTGTGTTGGGGGGGAGGGAAATAAGAAAAAAAAGCCAGTGCTTTCCTGTGACTCTAATGGAGATTCTAGCATAGTTAGAGTCAGAAATGAATTTAATCTCAACATCACAATGCTTCAGTTTACATAGACAAGCATTTTTTTCTATGGAAGCTTTCTCGTAAATTTTCTGGCTTTTAGGTGATCTTCCTTTTTAAAGCTATGGTGAGGCATATGGTGAGTAGCATACCATATAACGAATACTGAATGCACAATTTAGTTGAAATTGTAATTTTACTATTTTAAAAGTAATGTAAGATTGCATATAAGCAATACATCCCTTTACAGAAGATTTTCATAGAAGATTTTGGTTGTGTATCCACGAGGGGGACTTTGTAAATGCAAAAAGGCAAAGCTTGATTTTAAAAACCTGTGCTTAATAGCAGTAATGCATGGAGGATGAAGTTAGCATCTACAATGGATGTTATATATTAGGTTCTGCAAGTGAGGTAGTATTTAATAGTATTATTCAAGCTCACATTCTTCATGTGATGCTACCTCTTCCTTCCAGGAAATGTGACAGCTAGAGAAGCCAAAGGTCATGTTAAGAGACTTAAGATACCAAGTTTTGAACTTTCTGCCATACACAGCAGAGAGCTCAAAGATCTCCAGAAGTTAAAGTGTTCCCAAAAAACTTTTGGGCATGCTATCAAGAAACTCCCTGCTGCCTTTTGAGAAATCTACACAGTGATGGTTGCTCTAGTATCACCTACTCTTTCCTCTCCAGTTCAGAAAATGCTTAAGTTGTCTCACATTCTTAGGGAACAGCAGTCCATTTTCTTCACCCAATCATTTCATCTACCTTGTAGCAAAAAAAAAAAGAAAAAACAAAAAACAAATATAAACTATTTTCTATATCAGTAAGGCTGTAGACTACCAGAAGTAAAGAAGTTTACTACAGATTATCTGTAGATCCATAACACAACTATGAAATTTTCACAAAAAAAATGTATGGGCCAGCAATTATCTACAGAACCACAACCACTAAAACAGAGCCATATTTAAACCCCTACAGAATCAAAACCAAGTCAAAAAACCCTAAGATCTAAAGAGTGTAAAGTATATTCTACAACAGAGGCTTCAACCCCCTGTTGACCTTGAATACTCTGAATGAGTTAGATAGCCTGTTTCCAGTAAAATGCAGATTTTGCTTTAGTCATACTGTCATTCCTGGATGAAAAAAGGAGAGGGGTAATATGTACTGGTCTATGAAATTCAGCACAGCCTTCTGGCAAATAGTTAAGATAAACAGGGCCTTATTCTATGCATTTATAGTCCAGATCTCACACTAAGAATCTCATTCAGAGATACATAAGCAACAAGAAACAGTCTTACTTCTTTAGAAAATCTTCCAGGATTTTAGTTATAACTGCTACTTACAGTGAAAATATAAAGGGCAAGAATCTATGCTTACAAAATGTTCAAACTGATATTCTTAGGCCATATAGCAGTGAAAGCTCCCATGGTTTCCAGGGGCTACAGGCATGAACAACACTTAAGGAATGTGAAGTATACTGAATGTACTATTTCAGCAGACATCTCAAATAAAATTCCATAGGCCAGCTTTTCCACTTGAAAGAAAAAAAAAAAAAAAGAGATTTTCAGAGGGAAAACAGCACTTGGGGAAATACGTCTTCACCTGGTTACTGACAGGACACCACCACCTGCCTCAATAACAGACCATTAGATATCATTTTAGCAGCAGCAACTCCTAACTAGACTTTAAAAAAAAACATTAACTGCATGTTATGTGTTGTAAACTATCGCTCGTGATTTTTCCTGGGTCAGTTTTATTGTGCAGAGAATCATAATCCTCTTTTCATTTTTTTGAGACTTTTAAAAACCCTTTCAGGAAAAGGCAATGTATAGAACTGCCTAATTACTTGGGCTTAAAAGCTGATCAGAGCAAAACATAATCCATCATCAGAAGCACAAAACCACAAAGGGACAGAGATTGAGAGGTCCTCTGACTACCCCACTGCCCCCACAGGAGCAGGTCTGGCCATAGTACGTTGCTTGCAGCCCTATTCAACCCCATTTGGATGCTCCCAAGGACAGAGATTCTCCAGCCTCTCTGGGCACTTGCTCCAGTGTTTGATCACCCTCGTGGTGGTGAAGATCTTCCTAATATCTAACTGTCATTTTCTATGTTCCAGTTGTCTGTTGGAGCCATACTTGTCTGAGAAGAGTCCGACTCTGTTAGTACCCTGCCAGAGGGTGGTTTGTGAGAGCATGAAGGACTCTGTAGTTTTCCCTTCTCCAGGCTAAAGAAAGCTTCTCTTTGTATGTCACACACAGTCCCTGACTGGTTTGGTGGCCCTCCAGTGGGCACGCCAACTTGTGTCACGCCCTCACACTGGAGTGTCCAGAACACAAATGGATACAGTACAGTAGATGAATTACATGTACATATGCACACACATAAATATATATGTATATGGAGAGGAAAGGGAAATACTGTTTGTGTTCCAAAGTAGTACTGTCTTTTGATAAAACCTTCATTTTTAGGCCCACATAACTTATTTTCAACTGTTGTTAATGGAGATTTAAATACAGGAATATTTAACTTAAATTTAAATAAATTTCTTTATATGAGGGGGAAAAAAAAAGAGGATAAAAAACCAAGAAGTAGGTATCTACAGTTTTTAAACTATGGACAAACATAATTCGGGGTGAAAAATCAAATATGCTGTTCATTGCTTTTCCCAGTTGAAGGTGGAAAGGTAGAAGTCAGACTTCGAAAACGCTCAAATTATTTAAGAAACTATTAAGTGCTTGGGAAATTAGCATTAATCACACCACTACTCCAGAACATTCACAGTGAATGCTCATACAATCAACATACGTAACAAACAAAACCAAAACTATTAACAGTCTTCATGAAAAACGCTAAGAAACTTCTAGAGGTTTTATTTGAAGAGATGTGGTGATTTTTTTTCCATTTGCTTATAATCCATGTGTCACTTCAATTAATTATAATGGTGCCAGAATAATATTGCAGACATTTCCAGAGGTGCTTGAGATGTTACTGCATTTCCTAGAGGCAGAACTCAGGTTTCTGCATATTTTCTTTCTTCATTTATTTCTCTCTCCAAATTCTTTTTCTATTTCTAGTTAAACCAATAATAACCTTCATTCACTTTAGGAAGAAAAGACTTCTAAAGGGTATTGCAACTTGCCTGAGTATTTATTAATGACTGTTCTTGTTTCATGATTATACAAAGATTGTTTGTGCAAAGAAGTCTCATTGGCTTGAGTTAAATACAATATAACACAATGTATTTAGGTCAGAAGAAAATCCTGTTGGAGTCTTTTGTATAATCTTAAATCTTCAGCTATATGAACATTAAATGCTTTACTGAAATGAAAGCAGCGTCAAAACTTATGCTAAAATAACAAAAGCTAATTTTAAGAAGGGCAAATTCCCCCCACTTAGTCTTATTTTCAAAGAAAACCTCATATCTGGAAGGAAACACCTCTTTCTACTACTAAAGCTGTGCCGTACAGCTGTAACCAATTGCTTCATGTGGGTGCAACCTGATTGCTTCCTTTTGTCTGAGATGAAATTGGAAGAAACAGCTTCAGCTGCAGGTGAACTAAATTCCTCTTTATAGAGACTTAGTGATTTTCTTTTTGCTTTTTCTTTAAAAGGCTTTAGGACCTCAGAAAAGTTTTGTAATCAGTGAAACTGAAAGTAGGATCTCAGAGATACAATGACTAAGGTGTGTTTTGTCTGTATTCGGCAACATATAAGCCTAATTCAACAAAGTATTTGTATCATTTTATATAGATTTATTCATATTTATACGTCTTATCCTACTCTTTTTCCTCTATAGAATCACTGTATTGCTGTTTGTTTTCTTTTAATTTCTCCCTCCCTCTGATATTACTGAGGCCATCCAATAGGGTTGTTTCTTGACTCTTAAGTTGGTGCTGTGAGAATGAGCAAGGCAACATTCGGCAGCTCAGAACTGTAATCTCCTGTTAGGTTAAATGGCAGCTTTAGCCTTGGAGCATCATGCAAACAATTTCTGACATCCCAAACCTAAAATCCCTGCTCAAGTAGCATTTTGCTCTGATAGGCAAGGATGAAAAGGTAGTCCTGAAATATAACAATCTTGGTCTACTTAAGAAAGAAAAAGCAGAGAAAGAAGTTCTAGTGGCCCAAGGCCCTAAAGAAGAACAGCTGTTCACAGCTCTACCCTTACACCACTCATCCTCAACCCACATTGAATTCAGGGACCCAAGGAAATCTTTGTGCTGCCTGAAATGAATCCAAAGGAAATAACCAAGAAAAAGTAACACTTCTGTCCGTGCCTCTATTAGAAAGCTTTACATGGTCTGTAACAGAAAAAAAGACTTGACCACAACTGCTCTAAGGAGTTGTGTGTCAACACAATTTACTCTAATTTTCATGAGTTAATGTCTTAGCAAAGTAGAACTCCAGTCATTTAGTTTTGCAGATCACAATCCATAGCTAAAAATTAGTCCAGAAAGCAGACAATTCAGACCATAAGGAAGATTTCTAATATGGAAAGAGATGTTCCTTAATAAGCAAATCACTAATTATTATTATTATTTTATACAGTAGCTTCAACCTCTGTTTGAGATGAAGTTTCATAATGGAGAAGCCAGCACGATTTTCACTAACAAGTAAGGAAACTGTGTGTTTTTCAAATGAAGTTCAGAGTTTGCTCTGAACACCTACTGTCACTAACAGACTCAACACTTACCCACATACTTCTAGAAGCAAAAATGACATAAGTCTTAAGCACCTTAAACGGGCATCAGAAGTGCTCCAAAATTTATGCTATTCTATTGAAAGATTCCAGTAATGAGGATGCGGCCCTCCTGGCATTTCTGTTCCTCCTCTGCAAGTAAATAGATTTGATAGAACTGAACAACATCACTCACAGAGGAAGGGGCCACTTTCTTGTAGTGAAGGACAGTATAAAAATTTGGATGAAAATCAAGGTTCTGGACTGACCTAACCTGTCCAGCAAAATGAAATCTGTTCGCTGTGATTATGCAGATGCTGTGATGACAGCACTAACATCCCTATTTCCATCCTCCAAGTCTGGCCTGACGATTCCAGGAATAGATTCAGCCTAGAGCTTTCTACCAGACAGACCTCATACCTGAAAATAGCCTACTCTATACAAAGTCCACTTTATAAAATTAAGACAGGCACTGGAAACTTGCTAAATAATTTCAACAGTTTTCAAGGATAAATAGCCCTTATGCTCAATAAGCTCCTTAAAAATTACTACATTAACTGCTCCTACCTGGATCTGAAGCAGAAATGAGTAAAAAAAAGGGCATTTTCTTCCATTTGATCCATCTGTCCACATCTCCTGTAGACCAAAGAGCTGCCCTCCTTTTTGGTTTTTACTTGACCTAGCTTATAGAGGTGACACATTTACAGCAGCTAGAGAAATACTGTAACCTATGTGAGCCTTCTGTGGCCTCCAAGGCTCTTCCCATTTTCTCTTAGGAGCACTGACAGACAGAATGTAGGCTTCCAGAGATTACTATGGACTGGTCACTATCGCAAGTATACAGTGTGTTCAGAAGAAACACACAGCCCAGGGAGGTGGTGGAGTCACCATCCCTGAAGGCATACAGCAACCATGTGGATGTGGCACTGAGGGGCATGGTTAGTTGTAGATTAACATGATGTAGATCATAACATGATGTTATGATGTGGAATATTAACAATACAACAAAAATCATAGAACCATGACAGGTTGGACTAGATTATCTTAAAGATCTTTTCCAACCTTAATGATTCTGCAATCCTATGTTCTCAAAATCCAGTTTGAGCCACCACCATAGCTGTTGTTTAAGATCAAAGGAGCAGAGACAGCCATTACAGAACTGAGGATGTCACTCGAGTACCAATAATCTTTTAAATGTTTATCAAACACAGAGGAGAGCTGAAAACATATTTGGCTTCTGTTTTCCCAAGCAGCAGAAATAAAGAGTACCTGAACAAAAGTAAAACAAAGTGAATCATAAATTCCCACTGCTGATCTTTTAAGTTTGACATTGCAGCTCAGAAAACATTAATGCAGGGAAGCAGTTGTGAACTGCCTATAAATCCATTTAGGTGTGGAACCCCTCTGATTTCAGATGGGCTTAGTTAAGGGGAGGGTGAAAAGCAATCCATCTGCTTTCTATGATGAGAGCATGAATCAGTGGTAGAAACACTGCAGTGGGGCGATTATGTATGGCCACATTTTCACAGCGGTCTGAGGAAACCTACTCTTTCCTCTGAAATCCTACCCTAAATGAAATCCTATCTCAGCTCAGACAACTTTGTCAAGTTTGTGATCACTTCAGCTGAAAGATTCCTCCTACCATACACAACACAGTAAGTTTACAGTTTGTTATTGTTTTGTCCATTAGAAAAAAAAACTCATTTTTTCAGTGTATTAACATAGATAATGAATTCAGGTTCAAAATTTGAGACACAATACTTGCGTATATTTCCAAGGCAGCACAAGGTTAGCATGCAGTTTCTCAAACAGCAGCTAAGCTGGCCACATGCCACAAAAACCAATGGAAGACAAAGTGAGAATCTGCCAGTGCCTTTGAGTACACTTTTACTGTCAACACAAGGAGCCCCAGCGCATCCATTAAACATGTAAGAGTCCCCTGATTCTGCCCTTTGATAGAATCATACTTCCCTACACCCAAACCTATACAAAGGGAAATACTGAAAATAAAAGTAGAACAAAGAATTATCACGTGCATGGATTGCTGAACCTCTTTCAGAGAAAAGAGGATTTTTATTGAGTTCACAAGTTGTTGGGTTTTTTTTTCCCTTAGTGCAAATCTGGGTGCTCAACTTATGTGCTTGAAGACAGATTGGTACAGAAAACAAATTCAACACAAGCAACCTGAGCACACACCAAGAGTAAAGAAGGAGCTCTTGAAAAAGTAAAAGAAAATAAAAAAGAAATCTGTTGTGTCCCTGTTCATGGGAAAAGCAGAAATAAGGATTCTTGTTTCATTATTGCCTTTGTGGGGCTGGCCATGGTCTAGTTACAGTGTAAACACACAGAAATGGAGGAAAACAACCAAAGACGTTGGGACTTTGATCTGCAGATACACACAGACATTATTACAACAGAGGTATACTTCAATTAAGACTTTTGTAAGAAAGATATTGAAAATGAGTAGGGCTTTTGAGATGCACCACTTTTTCCTTCTATAAGACTAAGAATCTCTATATCCACCAAATCTTGCTTCTTTTACATACTGCAGCTTGAAAATGTCATTATTGGACAGTCAGTAAATTGTTTAGTTTGAAACAAGGTGAATTTGAAGCATGCAGCTGGCACTGAGAGGTAAGACACTCTAGTAGGTTGCCAATGCTCTGTAATAAAAAATCACCACAAACCTATCCTGTTTTAATTCTTCCTTCATTAAGAGCTCTTGACATCTAATGGAGAGGCACGTCAGCTTCTTCTGTATAAGGTAAGAAAATCAAGAGATGTTCTGAAGAGTGAGTAATGTCCAAGTTTGTTTCCAAATACTGCATTACGCAAAGGCATTTTTTGTTTGCTTGTTTATAAAACAGACCCATGACTTTCTGAAACTATGATGAGCAGTTGTTATGTAAAGCAGGAGCTTCTGCAGCTGCTTACAGATGAAATTATGCAAAGCACCGTATACCTAAAATTACACTGCAGACAGTGCATCTACACAAGTCAGAACACACACAAAACGAGTGGGATTTCAATGCAATTAAGTATCTCAACTTCAAACCCTTATACATTGTTATGTAAATGAAGACCAGGATAAACTTCAAGGAAATCTACCAGCTTTATTTTTTTAACCTAATATTTACGATATAAAACACGTGAAAGGTATTGGAGGAATTCTGAATCTTTCCCAACTACGCTCTCAATGAAGGAAAAGGGGGAATCCCTGGGGCTCCTTGGCTTGGCAGTGGGGATTCACACTTCCTTTGATATGCAGTCATATCCCTCACCTAATATGACAGATAGTGTCTTTGAGGAGCTACTATATTCCTATTCTTGATCACCTATTCCCTTCCATGTTTCTCTCATATAGCTGTTCACACAGTTTCTCCCCATTCCTTCCTTATGTTTCTTAGTATTGTATTACTGACCTGAGATTTTCCTCAGTTTGGATTTTTCCTGCAGCACAATTTTAATATTCCCTTTTAGTACTCCAGAGATATCAGTCCTCTTACTCCTGTTCAGTCTCTACTTCTACTCATGCATTTGTGGATATGAAGAGGTAATCCAAATAAAACCTTTTATAGCAACCTGCTAGGTGGAAAGCCTGCTTGTAGATCACAGAATGGAGTCATGTCATAGAATCATTTGAACTGGAAGGGACCCTTCAAGGCCATCTAGTCCAACTCCCTTGCAGTGACCAAACATCCCTACAGCCAGATTAGGGTGCTCAGAGCCCCGTCCAGCCTGACCTTGAACATCTCCAGTGATATGTCCTTTCTGGACAAACCATTACAGTGTTTCATTACCCTCACTGTAAAAAGCACCTCCTCCCTTATATCCAGTCTGTAGATTCTAAGCTTTTACTAGAAAACTGTACATTTCCACTAATAGATCTTCTTTGGTTCAGTATTGTAGTGGTGACTTTCAGTCCTCATGATACACGTAGATAATGAGCACACCATTTTTACTGCTGATTTAAGCTGCCACAAGAACTACATGCTTATTAGACAGTGATAGTGGTGATTGTGATGTGTAATACTTGCTTACTTCAAGAATACTGTGAATTGGGATGTTGCTTCTGACACTGTTTTCACAGATTTTTTTGTGAGGTTTACTAAGACGGGGTTTTCCTTTATTTGAAAATTGATCTTATTCTGAACAACGTCCTGTGTATCAACTTTCCAGCACTGTCAGGCTCTATCCTCAATGACAGTCAAGCCTCCTGTTATCTGTCTTTCTGCTCCTAGAGACTGCAAACCATCCCTAGTGCTGCAAGTTGAATTCACATCAAAGCTTTCTTCTCCCTAGCCTAATTTAAGGATGTCAGAAGACAAGTCTTTTAAGAAAAGGAGAAATTCCCTATGTAATTGCTTGCACTCCTGCACTCAGAGGATTCTCTGACCCTCTGTAGTTTTTAGCAAGAGGATTTTTGGTGGAATCTATGCCTTGATGCAGAATACTCTGTATTGCTGGTATTCTTGGCTCAACGAAGAATTTTTAAATGGGAAATTCTCAAGCTAAACAGAAGGGAGTCTGTGCTGAATTCGCAGGCTCTAAAATACACAGCTCTCTGTGAAGAAATCCAGAAATGAAGGATCTGAGGTTTATTAGCTAAATTTTGGGGCAAAGGAATAGGAAGGAAGATGTGAGATGGCACTAAACCCCTGCTACTACACCTTATGTCTTTGCAGATCATCGATGCCGACAGAACAGCCTTAGGATCCTGTAACTACAGCATCACAAATGACCTTCAGGGTCAGAGGGTAAAGGAGTTTGATGTTCTGCCTGTTGCGATGACACCTTCACCCACCCACCCCCAAAAAACAAACAAACAAGGAAAAGCTTATAGTAAATAATAGTAAGCTAAAATAATTTCAATACTTTGGGGTCTGAAAGTCTTTTCTGACTGACTTTGTAAGTTCACGTCAGTAGACACCATACAAATCAGCTACAAGCTATGGTCCTCAGTTTAAGAGCTGAAACAGGTAAAAAATTCAGAATGTGCTTTTGAGATGATGTGAAAACATCATTTAAGAGAAAGTTTCACGACATACTATTAGATTTAATTAAGTAAGTTCACCTTTCATTCAGATAGACTTAGAAAATGTTATTTCTCTAAGCAGTTATTTTTTTTTAAGTATGTGTTAGCTGTCTCCAATGATACGGATGGGGAAAAAAAATGTTTCACAAGAGTATTCTGCTACAAGCCAGAGGAAGAACAGAGGAGGTCATTCAGTACCTGTGTAATTGCAAGTTTTTATTAAAAGAACACCAAAACAGTCTGCCTTGGAATTGTGAAATACAAGCTAACACTAACTTCATGCTATAACATCATGGAAGCTGCAGATTTCCTGAATTAGTCAAAACAGGAGAAGAAGATTCCTTCTTTTCCAGGATGCAGGTAACTCAACGTAGAGAGGCAGCTTTGATCTCCTGTTTATCTGAAGATCTGTCCTTCTGAAATTGTGGAAGTCTCTCAAAAAGTTCAACTAAGCAGGATTTCTATCCATTGTTTTGGGGCATCTGGAACTAGTGGGGAATACAGTGCTTTCCCAGCTTCACATTTTATTTTTCCATTGCACCCTGAAGCTACACAGCGCACTGCCAAGAGAAAACTAATTCAGCAGTATAAATTAAAAATAGGATTCTCGTGACACAAACTGCATAAATATGTTTTACTTGTATAATGACTCTGCAGCAGTGACACGTCTCTGTTACGAATTCTTCCCAACTAGTGAGATACATCTTACATTGCCAGCATGCACAGGTAGAGGGAAATAAAATGGTACCAATTTAAACTGAAAAATTAAGGAGTGATTCTTTAGGGAAAAGCGTTGGCAACGTTTCTTTGTTACATCCAGTTATCCTTGAACTCTTTTTTCTTTAGGGAAAAAAAGCAAATATTTCAAGTATGACTTCAATAGGGTAACAATCAGGACAGCACTAAGACCACAATCTAAAAAAGTTTCACATATTCTCATCACTCTTGTACAAGTCATAACAACGTTCTCAGTAATACCTCACTGTTAGAAATGCAGCTAAAAACAAGTACTTCAAATATATAATACTGTAAATAAAACTCTGAACCAAGTATTATGTTTTCCTTACTATTTAGTCACCGCAAAAAAAAAACACCTTATCACCCTTAGGATGCCAAGGACAACAGCTACCAAGAGCCTCCAGTTCCCACCTCTAGCACTGGGACAGAATAATCAGTGATCCAGAACACTGCCAGTGATGGTAGCAACCTACCCTCAGATAAGGCCCAGCAGTCCACTACATTTATTACCACAGTGTAACAATGTTAGTAAAAACTGATTATCAGAAAGACCAACAGTCAGAAGACATTAAGTCTTCTTCAGAACACCTAGGGAGAAAAGGTATCTTACCAAGCCAAGACTATATTCATTAAACTGATGGCTTATAATAACTAAAAAATCACTCCAAGTGTGCTTCTTTATCACAGTGGACACTACATGGAACACACTTAAAGCTGTGAAATAGTGAAGGGATGCAGACCTAAGGTATGCATTTATCAGCAGGTAATCAGACGATCCAGCAATCCACTCAGCCTCATAAGGCCTGAATAGCAGCACATCTTTTCCTCGCCTGCACCCTGCTTCTCATTTGTGTGTAAGATTTAGCCTGAGCAGAAGTAACTGCTGAACCAAGGGGTCTTAGTGGCCTTCAAATTAGCTTCAAAAATAAAGCAGAGCCTATCAGCCATTTAAGCTTTTTCTCAGCTCCATTTATTTAAAGTATCCTTCCAGATAGCTATTATCACCCCTGAAATAGATTTACCCAGCAATTAGCTCTAGCTTGACAAACCATTTGGGTCCAATTTGCATTTATTTCTCCCACAGAACAAAACAGCAAGGGAGTAAGTTCCACACTCCTTTAGTTTGTTCCATGAATACTGTTGTTTCTATCCCAGTAAAGACTGAATAAGAAAATGATTATTCATAACAAAGGACCTTATTGGATTTGTAAGTGATCTAGTTGGTTAAAAATGATTCAATCTCCCAGATCATAGAATTGTTTCAGTTGTAAGGGACTTGTAAAGATCACCTAGTCCAATTCCCCTGCGGTGAGCAGGGACACATACAGCCAGATCAGGTTGCTCAGAGCCTTGTCCATCCTGGCCTTGAATGTCTCCAGGGATGGTGCTTCCATCATCTCTCTGGTCAACTCATTCCAGTGCCTTATCACCCTCCCTATAAACGTCTTCTTCCTTATATCCAATCTAAATCTCCCCTATCTGAAACCATTTCCCCATGTCCTTTAACAACAGAAACCGTCTGTCCTCTTTTTTCTTGTAGCCTCATTTTAATTACTGAAAAGCTGCTCTCAGGTTTCCCCAGAGCCTTCAGCCTGGAGAAGAGTAAAGCCCCAGCTCTCTCAGCCCATCTTTGCAAAAGCAGTGTTCTATCCTAGGGACGCACTACATCAGGTCCACATCTCTCCTGCACCGAGGACTCCACGTGTGGACACAGAACTCCAGGTGAGGTCTCACCAGCACAGAGCAGAGGGGCAGGATCACCTCCCTCACCCTTCTGGCTATGCTTCCTTTGATGCAGCCCAAGATGCTCTCGGCTTTCTGAGCTGCAAGAGCACACTGCTGGCTCCTGTCCAGCTTACCACCTACCAGCACACCCATGTCCTTTTCAGCAGATACTTGAGGGCACCTGTACAAGACTGAAAGAGTAGTAGTTCGACATACAAAAGCTACTTATTATCAGAACATAATGTATTTCCCATGTTTGTAATACATAAATAGATGAGCAAACCTAGAATAACTGAAGCTGGGACACACTTAATTGAGGTTGCTTGTGCCTATGCCATGAACTTCTTGTCCTGTCACTACAACAAGGGGCAGAGGGCCCTTAACTGTACTAGGAAGCAAACCCTCCAGACATTCCAGAATTAAATAAATAAACACACATTTCCACGCTCATTTTTCATCCACTGATCATCCTACTGCATTTTCAGGCTCAGCTACTCTTCAGCTCCTGCAGCAATGTCAGGAACATCTCCACCTGCAATACAGTTAACAACACAGATGTGGGTTCAGCTTGTTCTTATGCACGCGCTTAATTGTACAGCACTGAGAACAGTCCGAGGCCGTTAACCATCAGCAGGATCAGTACAATTATTTACGTCTGTACAATTAACAGTGCTCTATTAAGATTTTGAGGGTTTTTTTTTTAATCACACTTTGGCTCCAAATCATTAGTAACATTGTAGGACTGTATAAATATAGATAAAGATGATAATAGCACTGGAGTGGTGCAAAAGAAAAAAGAAGAAAAAAAAAAGAGTCTTCCTGACAGGCACATTCACTTTTTTTTTTTTTTTCCCCTTTTAATTTTAAATAAAGCTGTCTGAGAATTTGAGCCTAGGGAGACCTTCATTAAAATCAATTAATCAGACAGCCTCTCCGCTGAATAGCTTTCCGGAGACAAAAAAAAATAAAAAAATAAAAAGTCAAAATAGGTTTCAGGAGCACAGTGCCGTCCTCGCATCGCTCCCCGAGCCCGCGGGCCGCACCGGGCCGTGCCGGGACGGCGCATCCCCCGGGCAGCTCGCGGCCCGCCGAGGCCTGGCCCGCCCGCAGGTGCCCCAGGCCCCGCGCAGGTGAGCGCCGGGCCCGGCGGCCTCGGCTCCCCTCGGCCGCCCGGCTGCGTGACCCCGGCCGAGCTCTCCCTGCGCTGTGCGATGCGGCTGTGGTGGCGGCTCCGTGCGGAGCGCTCCGCCGCA
The DNA here is from genome assembly GCA_023055505.1 of Callipepla californica brunnescens. Lineage (NCBI taxonomy): Eukaryota > Metazoa > Chordata > Aves > Galliformes > Odontophoridae > Callipepla > Callipepla californica. The sequence continues at coordinate 2,539,073 of JALIRH010000064.1, forward strand.
GCCCGCTCCCTCACCTCGGCGCCCCTCGACGGGGGGAAAGTTGGCGGCCGAGCGCGCCCTGGGCTCCCCGCCCTCAGCTCCGCGCCGCCGCTTCCGCCGCCCCCGCGCCGATCCCGGGCGGGTGTCCCCCGGCGGCGGCGGCGGCGGCCGCAGCCCCCCCCATCCCAGCCCAGCGGCGGGCGCGGAGCGCGGTGCCCTGCACAGCTGTTACGGAGCGGCGCTGGTCCCTCCTCCCAGCTGCGGCTGCCTCATCTCCCCCCACCCAGCCCGGCCCTCCCCTCCGCCGCCGCCGCCACCTCCTCCTCCTCCTCCTCCTCTTCTCCCCACCCCCACCTCGCTCTCTCCCCATCTCTCGCTCCGTCCCGTTCCCCCCCTGCCCCCGCCTCTCCCCGCCCCGCCGCCGGCCCTGGCAGAGCAGGCACGGCACGGCGGGGGGATCTCGATGTAACACCATGACAGGCATCGCCGCCGCCTCCTTCTTCTCCAACGCCTGCAGGTTCGGGGGCTGCGGGCTGCACTTCCCGACCCTGGCGGAGCTCATCGAGCACATCGAGGACAACCACATCGGTGAGCGCCCGGGGCAGGGCAGGGCAGGGCAGGGCACGGCCGCGTGTGCGGCGGCACAAGGTGCAGCGGGAGCCGGGGGGGCGGCGGCCGCCACCACCGCCGCCGGCGGGAGCGGACGGGCGCGGAGCGGTCCCGCGGGCGCCGCGGAGGGGCCGGCGGGGGGAGGCGGCCGCGCGGTGGGTGTGGGCGCGTGCAGCCCGCCGGGCGCGGCGAGGGGAGTTAGTTCGCGTTGGCAGCGGGCAGCGCGGAGAGCCGGAGGAGGAGGAGGAGAGGGAGGAGGACGGACGCAGCGCGCCGCCTGCTGCTTCCGCCCCGGCTCTGGCTGTCAGGGCTCCGGGGAGGGAGGGAGGGAGGGAGAGAGGGAGGGAGCCGCGGCGGTGGCGGCGGCAGCCATTCCGCTTCCTCCTCCTCCCGCCGCCGCCGCGCTGCGTCCTGTCAGCGCTGTTGCTAGGTGTGGCGGAGCACGGCTCGCCCGCCGCAGCCCGGCCGCGCGGGAGGCGCCGGGGGGGAAAGGGGGGGTGGGAGGGGGGACGGCCGCCCGCGGGCGCGTGGAGCGGCGGAGCCGGGACCTTCTGCCATCCGCCGCGGAGCCCGAGCCGTCACCTGTAGGCTCGCCCCGCTCTCTGCCCGCGGCTCCGTCCCGCAGCGCCGGCGTGGCCTGCGGGCGGCGGGGCGATGACTCGTCAGTGCCTTCCCGGCGAGGACGGTGCCTCGTGGGCGGGCGGCGGGGAGGGAGGGAGCGAGCGTGCGCAGGGCCCGCCGGGCCGCCCCTCGGCGGTGCGGGCGGCGCTGCGCTGCGGCCGCGCACGCCAACTTTGTGCGGGCCGCCGCTAGGCCCCAGGCGTGCCCGCGTGGAGCGCGGCGCCGGGCGCGGGCGCTGGCGGAGCATCGCCCCGCGTGGCCCGTGGGCCGGCGGAGGCACGGCCCCGGCAGGTGCCGCCTCGAGTTTCAGGCGACTTCCCCGCGTTGCTTCGTTTCTAGAGAAGCTGCGGCGTTTGAGCTGCCCCAGACGGGGCGGAAAACGCAGAAGTTGTAAGCGCCGGCGGGCTGCAGGCTGCTGGGCTGCAGTGAGAGCGTGTGGAAATAACGCCCTGCTGCGAAATGATGGAACCGGCGCACGTTTCAGACTTAATTTCAATAAGCAGGCCTGAGTATTTGAAAAATCAGAGACGTTTAGGTAGCGAGTGTAGCGTTAATGCAGTGCGGTGCGGCAGGGAGATGGAAGGTGTGCGGCTCGTAATTACCATCGTGTTGAACATGAGGTAACAAAACCGCACACCGCAACGCTGTAATTTATGACTCTGCCTGCTGCGAGTTGTGATTCTGCTCTGGCTTTGGAGGCTTTCTGATGAATCTCATTTGCCAAGCTTTCCCTGCACCGTGCATCACAAGAGAAAAGCTCAGGGGAAACGGGTGACCCAAAGTGAAAGCTGGCAAGTCATCTTGCGTCCCTCCGGTGGTTATCAGCCCAGCGGTGCTGCAGCCTGCAGGGAGTCAGGGCAGATAGAGCCACGTGGCCTGTAATCTGAGGTCAGCAGCTCTCGGGCTCTTCTGTGCAGAGGATAACTTCATGCTGAAATGCTGCAGTTCCTTAAACGTTGTGTGTTCAATATTCCTTGCTTACTTTCCTGTCTCAGAGTTAAGAAAGTACTACAGGTTCAGCGTGTATGCTTGCACTTAACATGTTGTTTGCCAGTGCTTGGAGTATGCAGAGCTAAAGCTTTGCCCGTGTGATGTCACGTGTGCATCTGATGGGGTGCAGAGTGGTGTAAAATGGCACGAGGCTTGCTTGTGCTTTAACACTTCCCCTCCACGTGGCAGTAAGGTAAAAGCAACCTGCTCAAGCATAGAAGATGCAGGTATGTTGTGCTGCTCACCTTCATCAAAGGCTCTACAGATCAGTAGGAAGTTGCACCTATTAGGCCAGAGTGGATCTCAGTTCTCACCTCCAGGCCTCAGCTGTGCAAGTCGATGCATGTTTTAGGCTCCTGGAGCAGCCTGAGGGATCAAAGCCCAACACTAACCAAGTGCAGATTCTTCCAGAAAGCGATGAGTGTTTCCACAAGCAGCCTCGGAGCGAAGGAGGAAACCTCCAAATAGGAGCTTGGGTTGCACCTGCTTTCTCTGTGAGCCTGGTGCAGGCAGAGTCCTATGTTTTCTGTCACACGTGTCTAAAAATGTGCACCAACATTTGTCACATCAAAAATTAACTGCAGTTTCTGTGTATGGAGCAGAGTGATGTGCCATATAGAACACAGTTTGCCAGGGATGTTCCAGGTGTGCTATGAGAATAAAGAAAGCTTGATTATTTTCCTTTGTTACTTCAGAGTGAAGTGGGAGGTGTTGCAAGGCAAATGTCACACTGCAGATAACGAGCCTGATGCTGTGAACAGCTCTGTGGGACACCTTCATGGCATGGGCTCATGGTGGTCTCCGTGTGTAGACTCAGTTGCTGCAACGGAGTGGGAGCTCCATCAGCAGGAGTGCTGGTGAGAAGTTGGTCATTTTTTGGAGCTATGTTGTCCCTGAAAAGATGGGAACAAGTACTTACCCAGGGATCTTTTCCATCAACCTTGCCAGTACAGCTCAACTTACTGTAAGGACTCATGGCGTTCCAAGGACAGGATGTATTTAGTTTCTGCTGTTTCTTTCCTTACTTGTAACATAACATTCATGTGTAACGATATGATAATGAAGTAGTTCAGTGTTTGTGGGTTTTTTTTTTGTGTCTGTGTGTTTTTGTTTGTTTTTCTCTTCTCTTCCTAACATCCCTTGGACCACTTGGTAAATGACCACTGCATTATAAAAGAAGAATGGTGCTGGTAGCTTGGCAGAGTTGGGTGTATTGGATGAAACATTCAAATATGAGATGGTGCTGATGACCATCAGCATATTGGCTTCTTTGGTCTCTGGTTTTTGCATGGAATTACTACATTTATGTATTCTGTTGCACTGAAAATAGTTAGGCTAATTTGGGAGCATAGCTCTTGGGACTTCCCAAAGGCCCTATCGTGTCCTCTGCAGCGAGAACATGTCCTGCAAGAGGAACTCCTGTAACTCTGCAGCAGCACTGACTATAAAAGTGCTCATTTTGCATTTAATATGGCTCACAGCTGAAAGTGGACATTGATTCAAAACCATTGATTAGTAATTTTTATGATGCTTCTCCGGGAGCTTTTTCTACCAGCATATTGTCTGTGCAGTCTGAAGTGCTGCCACCTTCTCAGCAAGTGTGCCAAGAAGGGGCCTGTTTGTCTGCCTGAATAGGCAGTCACTCTGCCTCTTGGTTTTTGTCTGCTCTGGTCTCTTGCAGGTTTGCTGGTTTACTTCTCCGATGTTGCTAGGGTGGGAGCAAAAGGCCTGATTCACTGCTGTTTGCTGGGTTCATCATATAGTATGGGCTTAAGACAGTTGTTTCCACTGAGGAGTAATGTGAGGAAGTCTTTACTTGGTAGAAGTGATCTTCTGGGGCCTTATCAGCTGTTCTCAGAAGTTCAGAAAGCTACCAGCTTTAGTTTTTTGTTTTATTTCACCTGTGATTTGATTTTTTTAATCAATCTACTTGTAGCTGAACGGTGTCCTTTAGATCATGCATGCAGACATATGATCACGGTAACATAGAATGGCTTTGGTTGGAAGGGACCTTAAAGATCACGTGTTCCAACCCCACCACCGTGGGCAGGGATGCTGCCCACTAGATCCTTGAAGCTACATCTTCATGTAAAGTTTATTCTAACTATACCCATCACTGAAGTGAACTGAATCACTAAATCAGATTTTGACAACATAACTAAAAAAACAAGTGGCTTGCATTATAGGTAGGTATTTTTAATCGCATGTGCAGGTGTTGTTGCTTGTATCAGCCAGCATGTGTTCACTTGTTCCATGGTAATACCTAACATGCTGTACGCTCACCTGTCCATCTGTATGGCTCTGGATCCTACTGCTTCTCCTGAGAAGGGCTGAAGGAATGAATGAATGAGTGCCTGAACATACAGTGTGCACTGGAACAGCTTGCCCAGAGAGGCAGTGGATGTCCATTTTGGAGGTGCTCAAGGCCAAGGTTGGATGAGGCCCTGGGCATCCTGATCCGAAGAGTGCCAGCCCTGTCCATGGCAGGGGGTTGGAATTAGGTGATCTTTAAGGTCCCTTCCACCCTAAGCTTATTGGAGTTGGAGTTTGCTAATTGTATTGCCCTGAAGTGGCTAGTAGATCTTGAAGGGAGGAAGAATCCACCCATCTGTGTACAGAATAGTCACACAAACTGAGATGATCTGCTGTAGCTGCACATGTCATCATAACTTTGTAAGAAGTGCTGTTGAATGCCTTCTAGTGAGGTAATGGTATACAAGCCTTTGCTGTTAGAGCTGAGAGCTATGGTGCTTCTCATCAAAGTTGACTGGTTCCACAGCAGTACAACGAGTCCTGCAACAGCAGTGCTTGCTGTGACAGCCCAGGCAGCTGTTTTCCCCAAGTATGAAAATCAGCAAGAAAAATACAACTTCTTCAACAAATAACAGTTGCTTAAGGTGGACCAAAAGCTTGCATGCAAAATACTGCCCATCTGGAAGGTTCAGATCACAGGAAGGGGGAGAGAGGCTTCTAAATTTCTGTGTCTGGGGCTGACTTTGATATCTGTGACCTTCAGTGGGTTTATCTGCAGTCTGCGGGCCAAACTCCAGAGCAAGAAGCTTAGGTGGTTTCGTAGTCTTTGTCCCTTTCAACATTTTCTTAGAAATGCCAGTAAAGGTTGGCTCATGTCCTCACTTTTGCCATAAGATGTTGAGTTGCAGGCTGGCTGTGAGCGCACATGCGAAAATGGCATTTGGTACTGCTGAGGTGTATGCTCTGTTCCCTTCTCCTGCTTTGCCCACCACCAGCATATGGAGTCAAGTGCAGTGGGCCGTGAATGACAGCTCCTATATTGGAGCTCACAGAATGCTATGGAAAACAGGCATCAAAAGGTGCAACCCCTTTACATGCTGGCAGTGAGAATGAGTGTGCATGCTAGTGTGTATGGAAAGCCTAGCAAACACATCTGTTAACGTTTTGTTTGCTTTTCAGAAGTGCGTGAACGTGATCCAAGTAGTTATTTCATACAAGTCCTTTTTAGCATTTTGCTCGATGTATGAATTAACATTTGGAGTTGGGAGTTGCTGTTTTGAAGAAGTGGTAGATCTTATCCTGGGGCTTTTTATAGGGCAAGCAATGCAACAACTGTATGGGATAGACTTTGGGAGAAAATACAAAGTTGCTGCTGTCTTGTTATCCCTTCAGGGCATGGGGGAATGTTTTTGTGGATGAAAACGTTGGTCCTGAGGAAGTAAGGTAGAGTAGTTATGTGGGGTGCTTTGTCCAGTACCTGGAACCTGAGGGACAGACCTGTGCACACCCTCATGCTACCTAATGTGTGTGATTGTATGGACTTGCAAAATAAATGAACAATTACTCACTTATCTCAGCAGTAGTACCAGTTATTGTTCATAGAAAGCAACTAGGCCAACCTAGTTGTAGCTGTGTTTATCTTAATTTAAGCTTCTGTCCAGCTGTATTTTTTGTTCTTTATGCAAAATGCGTTTCCCAGCAATGTGGAGGGATGTGAGTTCCCAGGATGCTGCCTGTTCACTTTGCAAGTTGGTGTGGTGAGAAAAGCTGTTTTGTTTCGGGGTAGTGTTTCTATCTTAAGTCTTCTGTGACCAGTGGTTCTGATGAGCATTTTTTTTCCCCCTGCTCTTCTTGAGAAAAGTGGGTTTGAGGATTTATTGTCATTTCCAGATCTGATTTCCTTTGCTTTTTGGGTTTGAATTCAAACTGTGATCAATGCAATGTTTGTAACAAAGTCTGGATTGAATTAATCACCTGGAGGTAAATGAGATTGCTATTAAGCTTCAACTAAAACATGATTTTTGATACTTCTGTGACGTAAAATATGTTCCTGTTCTGAGGTTACCAATTACATGGAGAGGCTAACGCATAAAATGTGTTCATGGCTTAAAGTTTCAGTCATATATGTTATTGGAAGAAAGGGCTGAAAACAAACATCTGGTAATGTGTTGCAAACACATTTTTCCTTTTTAAGATTGAAGGCTTTGTATAAAGTCGTTGGGAGTACTTTCTTTGCCTACTTGAGTGGCTTTCAGTGAGGTCTGTTGCTGGGCTGTGTACCACCAGCTTCCACTCTGCTCATCTTGTACAACAGCAGATACAATTAAATATGAATCAGCTAATGAAACAAGGCAAAGAAACACCAGGTAACTTGCAGTGCTTGTGTTATACTCTGCTGGTGTAAAGCATGCTTATCTTTGGGTGAGAATGTATAGCGATTGTAGTGTGTGCTCTTCAGGGTGTGAGAGAATGTTTCTGTGGCTGAGCAGTCCTTGTAAGTCCTTCTGAGAAATGCTAAGTAACCAGGTAGCTACTTACTGAATTCTGTTTTCCTACTTAATCTTTTCCTGGAGAATGTGAAGAGTTAAGGATGTGAGTAATAAAATAATGAGAGGAAGAGGTGATGCTAAAAGATGAGGGAACACGCCTGTCTAATTCAGAGGCAGATTCTTTTCCCATCCCTTCCTCCAATATGATACGGTGCGAACATAAACAAGTGATCAGAACTATTCTGTGTCAGGCTGCAGAATACTTCCATGCAAAACAAATAAGCACTGGAGGCCAGCTGCTTTAAATGTACTTCTAATATTACTTCTGGATGTGGGTTTTCTCCTTTATTCTTTTTCTTGAACAAACTGTGTTTCACTGAGAACTGATTTTATTGTCTCTAGTAAACACCAGTAATTCAAAATTTGGATGATAAAAATCAAAGTAGATAGCAGTTATGAACACTTCGAGGAAGGTAGAGGCAAAGATTTTTAGGCTAAATTTGAAACACTGGTAATTGAGGAACGGGTTTGATACATTGGCTGCAATTAACAAAAAAGATGCTTGGTTTTAAGGGTCTGTGAATAATCATTCACAGTTAAAATTAAGCAACCTGTACTGTACTCAGTTTCTAATTGTACACCAAGGCATTTGCAAGTACTTTATTTATTATATGTTCCTTTAGTTTTGAGAGGCTGAAGCAATATCCTGGTCTAATGACTTTCTTTGGTAGTGATTTTTGCATTTTTCTCCCCACGTTCTTAGGACTCTCCTTAACTATATGTGCTGTGACAAGGAGAAGGAATGGATTTCTTCATGAAGGAGGCTGCAGTGCAGTTTGTGTCTCTAATGACTGCTCAAACTGTAGTATATTATTACTGTTGAGTTTTGTTTAAAATAACAGAATCTCAGAACTGTAGGGGTTGGAAGGGACCTCCAGAGATGATGGAGTCCAGCCCCCTGCCAAAGCAGCTCCCTAGCCCAGGTTGCACAGGTAGGCGTCCAGGCGGGTCTGGAACATCTCCAGAGAAGGAGACTCCACCACCTCTCTGTGCAGCCTGTGCCAGTGCTCTGACACTGCACTGTGAAGAAGTTCCCACACACATTTGTGCAGAACTTCCTATGCATCATTTTGTGGCCATTTCCCCTCATTCTATCGCCACACACTGCTGAGAAGAGTCCAACCTCGTCCCTTTGCCTCCCGCTCCTTAGATATTTATAGATGTGGATCAGATCCCCTCTGAGTCTTCTTTTCTCGAGGTTGCACAGACCCAGGTCTCAGCCTTTCCTCATGAGTGGTGCTTCAGGCCCTTTATCATCTTTGTAGCCCTCTGCTGAACTCTTTTGAGGAGATCCCTGTCTTTTTTTTACTGGGGAGCCCAGAACTGGACACAGTACACCAAGTGAGGCCTCAGTAAATTGACTGAAATACGGCTGTAACATCTTAATATTGTTCTGTCTTATGGTTCAAAGGATGAATTGGAAATAAAATGCATTAGTGTGAATAGATTTTATCAGTTAGATGGTAAAAGTAATTCAAGCTTGACTTCAAATCCCACTAAAAAGGTTTTATTTATGATGTTTTTGTGAAAAGCTGAGCACTTTCATTTTGAAACATTACTGTTTCTAAAACTGCTCTGTCAGAATGCTTTTTGATTTAGAAAGGATTCAGACACTTCTGAGATTCCCCCCACTTTTTTCTTTCTTTTTCCCCAGGAATACTTTTAAAACTTGACTGTTCTGCAAATGTTTGTGTTCCTCCTGAAGATACTTTCTTTTTCCCCAACGTATTTTGATGAATAGTAAATATCAACTGAAAGAAAATAGAACTGCTGAATATCTGAGTGCGCTGTGGCAGCAGGTAGCTGCGAAGTATTATGTCTTCGGTAACTTGTACTGTAGTCATCATCATTTCTTGAAGTTACCCAGGCAGGAGCTGTGAGTGGAGCTGTAACACAGAATTTGGAGGGTGATGCATTTGGGACACCAGGGATCCAATTTCACTGCTATCTGAAACTGGCGTGGGTATGAGAATTTGAACTTAGCCCCGTGATGTGCTGGATGGCTGTAGCATTCCATGAACAAAGCCTTATGTCATCACTTCACTCCCTTCTTTTTGCTGTAGTTGTTTTGTGTGTTTTCATCAGCACACGCGTGAGTGTTATGGGAGTTCACTTCAGGGCTTGGTGAAGACTTTGGATGCTTGTTTACTCACAGTTACCGAATTATTAGAGGTCAGCCCTTGCTCCCTGTTTCCTTTTGTATTCAGTTAAAGAACTGACTTTGTCACTAAATTTGCTAGAATCAAACTTATGGGGAGACCAGAAAGCTTGCATCTTTTTCTAGCAATCTGTTGGAGCCATGCTGCAGCCCCTGTAACTGGCAGAGGAGTGTCTGCTACCCCTCAGACATCGCTGGATGTTGCACTGGGTCACCTGGATGCTCTGAGAGCTGTTAAGGTCCTAGTTCTGCAGTAAATAAGTGAATAAACCACTCATCTCTATTTCAGTTTGGGTGAGGGAGCTTTTCTTCCTATTTATCCCATTAAGCTCCTGGGATGTCTGCTGAGCAAGTTTTATTGCTTCATTATATGAACTTCTTAAGATGGGAATAGAGGGGGATGCATGAGTAAATACTATAGAGTTCTGTATAAACCACCAAACGACTCCACCTACAGATTCGTTTAGGCCATATTACAATGACTTCCTGACATGTCTAATGAGTTAACTAACAAGATGGATTTATGGAAGGGCAGCAGAACATCTCCACAGCTGTGAGAGCACAGGAGGTGGCCCAGGAGTATGCTGCTTTATGCTCTGGAGCCAGAGTTTAATCATCTCAGCGCAGAGCACTGTGGACCTTTCTGTACCTTGGGAAGGCTTTCTACCTGTGCTTAGAACTTTTCCCATGCAGACCTAGCACTGGTAATACTTCAGCTTCCTTACATATCAGAAAATCTCTAATAGACTGAATAATCCTGAGCAACATAAATGCTACTGTAGATGAGAAATGTAGATGCTGTGTCCTCATGTTTTTTATCTTCTGCGTTTATGCTGAACAGTATAGTTCCAGATATTGTTCCCTGTCCTAGGGCAGCTGTCCAGAGAGTCAGTTATCCAGATGTAATATCTTGTTCTCATTTCGGCTGTCCAGAATGATCCCTTTCTCACTGGCAATTTTGGTGAGATTTTGTTTTCAGAACAGAACAAATAACCCATTTTTGCTGACAGTTATCTTGAGGCAATTGCCAGGGTGAGCTTCAGATTAGATTCAGAGGGGGAAATAAAGTCTGCATTGGACATGATGATCTGGAACATAGTTACATGCCAAGGAGTTCTCATGGCTCACTGAGCCAGCTTCAGGGCCAGGTGAGTATTAGGAGCCTGCAAGCACATCTTGTTACAGTGTGAGATGATAACTGAATGCCCAGCGTGGGGAAAAGCTATTTGTTGCTCTTACCTTGTGTAGATAATTTTGATTGCATTGTTGTATATAAATATTAACTGGGTGGATTTTAATCACTCCTTAGAAGAAACTACTTTTGAGCTACCTTTACCTGGTGGATTTTAGCTCTACTGCAGTTTTCATGTAGCTGGATCTGAAGCTGAGCTCAAACACTCATTTTGCTTATGCACATTGTGCAGGTGTGCAGAAATATTTGAGGCATACTGATATTGTAAGTTTCTGTGGTGTATGGCTAGAACTGTGGCATGGAACTGAGTATAGAGTGTTCTAGACAGTGCTGTTATGTGTTGCCATAGCAGTATTTATTATGCAGTCATTTTGTTCTATTAGGCTTGTATCAATAATTAGGTACAGTAATAAGGTTGATCACTTTACAGGTGTAATTTTAAAATATTAGTTCTTACTGAAGACCAACTAGTTGCTTTGATGGAAAGTGAGAACTGGAGAGAGGTGGTTGAAGCAGCCCACATTTTTAGTTTGTAGTTGGCATATTGACAGGGGATAGTGATCTGCAGAGGTAAGAAGAAAAAACCTTCCCATACTTGCATTTTGGGAGCAATTGTGTGGGATAAGTCATCCTTTCACAACATCAACAAAAAAAAACTGTGCATACTGGTGGGTAGGGTGGAATTTAAAATACAATTTGAAAAGTCTTGTGTGTGTGTTGACACGTGGAACAAAGGCAGACCTTACTGTTAATCTCCTGGCTTTGTTTCCTAGCCTAGGAAGATTCAGCTCCACTCCTTTCCTGTCACCTTTCTTTTCATCTGTCGAGCTCTGTCAGGTGAAAGACTGATGAATCCCTCACCTACCTCCTGCTGTCCATATATGAAGATCTGTTCAGGCAGTGTTCAGCTTTTGAAGAGCAGTTGTATTTGGTTGTTTCAGTGCACATAAGTACAGACTGCAGATTTTGGCTCTTGGTGACACAAAGTGATTTGCCCTGTGTGTAATAAATGTCCACCAAAAAAAGGCTTGCCATGTATTTTATACTAAGATTGGTAGGTGTGTGGTTTAGGATTTTTAGGTAGATCAGAAATTGCCTGCTCTTTTGCTTTGCAAAAAATCTCCAGCCTGTGTCAGTGCTTACCTGTTGCTAACCCTTCTGACTGTTCTCTTCTGTTGTTCTGCAGGCAAGTGGTTTATTTTTCTCCTTCAGAGTTGGAGCTTTTCTGTCACAGTTGCTGCTCCTCTGTCCCGGAACTGCAGAATCACTCCATCATGTAAAAACTCAAAGCTTTCTTTTCTTGTGAATACTCATTGTTCTGATTTATTTATTTCTTATACTCTGTGGCGCAAGTACAGCTTAGGAACAAAATGCTTACACAAATATAATAGTATGATACAGTTTATCTGTACTGATAAGAACCCTGTGTTTGTACTTGACCCCTCTAAACACAGAAGGTTCCTTTTCCATCCTCACTGAGTTTGTGATATTGATCTCTCAAGCTGAAGGACTAATGCTGAAATCCCAAGTTTCAAAGTCAAGAAGAAACCAGACTGCATATATTGGCTCAATTCTTTACTGATGCCTAACATTTCTTTCCTGATTTTTCACACTTCCTGCTAGAGGAAGTAAAGAAGTAGAGTATAACAAGGCTTAAAGAGAAAGACATTTGAAGTTGAAGCAGTAAGCCATCTCCTAGTCAGATATTACATACTTTTTCCTGTTCTTTCAAGAACACGGTGTTTGGAAAAGCAAGGTGATTGGTTTTTTTGACTTCTCAAGTGCACTGTCAGCAAATCTGCAGATGACACCAAGCTGAGTGGTGCAATTGATGCACTGGAGGGAAGGGAAGCCATCCAGAGGGACCTGGACCGGCTGGAGAAGTGAGCCCGTGTATGCCTAATGAGGTTAAACAAGGCCAGGTGCAAGGTATTGCATTTGGGCTGGAGGAATCCCAGGTATTTATATAGACTGGGGAAGAACTCCTGGAGAGAAGCCCTGTAGAAAAGGACTTGGGGGTCCTGGTAGACAAGAAGCTGGACATGAGTCAGCATTGTGCACTTGAAGCCTGGAGGGCCGACTATATCCTGGGCTGCACTAAAAAAAAGGGTGGCCAGCAGGGGCAGAGAGGTGATTGTCCCCCTCTACTCAGCTCTTGTGAGACCCCATCTGAGTACTGCATCCAGACCTGGGGCCCCCAGTACAAGAAAGACACAGAGCTCTTGGAATGGGTTCATAGTAGGGCCACTAAGATGATCAGAGGGCTGGAGCACTCTATGAGGAAAGATTGAGGGAACTGGGCTTGTTTAGCTTGGAGTAGAGAAGGCTTTGGGGAGACCTCGTTGTGGCCTTCCAGTATTTGAAGGGAGCATATAAACAGGAGGGGGAACTACTATTGAAATGAGTTGATAATGGTAGGACAAGTGGGAATGGTTTTAAACTAAGATGGGGAGATTTAGGTTAGATATTAGGAGGAGGTTTTTCACTCAGATAGTGATGATTCACTGGAACAGGTTGCCCAGAGAGGCTGTGGATGCCCCATCCCTGGAGGCATTCAAGGCAAGGCTGGATGTGGCTCTGAGCAGCCTGCTCTAGTGGTTGGTGACCCTGCCCACAGCAGGCAGGTTGAAACTAGGTGATCTTTGAGGTCCTTTTCAACTCAGGCTACTCTATCATTCTCACTAAAAAACAGAATGTAACCTCAATGACCTTTACCAGAAGTTGATGGAAGGTAGGGCTTCTATTTTACGAATCTCTGAGACAGCATGCGGGCTGCCCTTGATTTCAGCAGAGTGCAGTATGTTGTACTACTCTGTATTGTGTAGTTTGAACCTCAAAATGTATTACATCCTGGCAGAGGAAGTCTGCTTTCAGTTGATGTCCCTGCTGTGCAGTGGTCACATCTTAAATATTGTGTGTTGTGTTGATCCTCGGGCAGATGAAGGTGAAGTTTCTCAGTCGTTTTCTCCTTGTTCTCTGCTAGTTGATCGTGTGGTGCCACATCTACTCTGCAGGATGAGCAAAAGGTTTCCTACCAACAAAATAGCTAGTGAGGGATCTTCTGAGTGGTGCGAGTTTACCTGGGTGGAAGAAAATACTGCTTCTTCCAGTTGGCTTTGGCAAAACGCTATCTTGTCTGCGTGGTACATCACAGATATGTGACAGCTAACCATGGGGTGTGTTCACTGTTTTTTATCTCCAGTTGCACAGGTGATTTACGGACTGTGCATCTAGAAGTTTTCTTCTGCATAGCTGTAGTAGTGCTTTGTAATGATTGAACTGTCATGTCCCCATAGATAGCCTCTGAGTTTACTTTGGGAAGGGAGAATCGGTGATTTGTCTCGATAGGTAGAGGAGTATCATAGTTCTTGCACAGTCACGATAAGATACATTTCTAGAGGGGTTTATACTTAGTTTATACTATTTTTCTCTTGAAAATGGCAGTACCTTCTGCAGAGACTACTTTCAGCATGGTCTGCTGTTTAAAATGGATGAATATGGCTTAGTTTAAACAAAATTGGTTGTTACGTGCCAAACCTGTAGGACATACTTAAACTGACAAATACACCAAGCTTGGCAGCTTTTCTAATCTGATGACCTGGGGAAAGAGAAGATACAGCAGTGAGAGGTAGATTGATTTAAAAGCCATTCCATCCTCCCTTCATAGATGTGAATGGGGAGATGGTGCAGAGAGCACAGAATGAGTTCCATGCTGTGTAAGAGACTTGAGAACTTCACATCACTTACCAAAGTTTTCCTGATCATGACATTTACTAGTTATTTAGTGGACATGGTAATACACCAGAAACTTATTTAGCTATAACTTTGTTTCTGTTGCTTAGGATGTGTTGTAACGTGAAAGACATCCAGTAGCAGTGACGTGACCTTACCAGAAAGGCTTGAATAACATAGTTGCTGGCTTGTACACAGATGTTTTAGTAGATATCTTGATTGGAGGAGAACAGGGAAACGCCTCTACTTCTGTCTGCCACAAAAATATGGCAATAATAAGATTGGCTACTCAGTGCATATTTGTCAATTGTATTCAACAACTCAGATAACCATAGTGGCAGGCCCAGCTTGAGGCATTAGATAAATGGAATAGCAGCTTATGGTGTTTCTGTATTTGTTAGGAGCTTGAATTTGAGGAGTCATCACAGACATTTCCTGAGAGTGAAGGTGTTTCTGTGCATTTTATGTTCTGTGGGTCTCATGCTGAGTGCATACCCATGTTGCCCAGCTGACTTTCAGCTGGCTTAGTTTTGAGGGCAAAGCATTTTCTGTTAGTTGAGGAGCAAGCATTTTCTGTTGTACATAATCTTTTTCAACTGATGTGCACTTGTGGTGTCAGTGTTACCATCTCAAAGTGGATTTAGGAAAACAGTGCTTCCTGTTTCCTGAGCTTGGCTTACCCACACTCCACTCTGTAGCTAGCTGTGAGTGCATGGTGTTTGGAATTAAGCTTTACTTTTTCTGTATACATTCAGCGTTCCTGTAGAAATGAATGTCAAAGATGACTTTCACCACTAGATAGAGATTTCTGCATTACTTTCAACATAATAATTTCTTGTCTCTGTACAGCTTTGAAGTTAGGTGATGCATATCAAAGATTTAGTCCTTTATGTTTCTTTGCCATTTCTGATTGCTTCAGGCAACAGAAGTTGCCCAGATGATGCGCTGCCTGTAAGAGATGGCCAGAGCACTGCTCTTGTATGTATGGACTACAGAGATTAGTCTACTTATCAAATGCAGTGTAGAAGTGGAATTTGCATATTTTTAATTCCATGTAACTGTAGAGGAAATGCTGAGTCAGGGGTTTGAACCATTGCACCTGGTGGGAAGGCAGGGCCAACCCAAGGGAG
Organism: Callipepla californica brunnescens; assembly: GCA_023055505.1. Taxonomy (NCBI): domain Eukaryota; kingdom Metazoa; phylum Chordata; class Aves; order Galliformes; family Odontophoridae; genus Callipepla; species Callipepla californica. Next base: position 2,554,286 of record JALIRH010000064.1, read on the forward strand.
CTCAGATGCAGGCATTGCACCAGAGTGACCAGAATTGGAACCAGGATCCACCCTTTCCCAGACCTCATTTAAGGGTTGGCAGTGGAGGTGAGGGCATCTCATTGAAGATCCCTCTTATTTTCTGCCAAACTGTTAAAGCAATAATCACAGAATTGAGGGGTTAGAAGGGACCTCCAGAGATCATTGAGCCCAACCCCCTGCCAAAGCAGCTCCCTAGCCCAGGTTGGGTCCAGGTCTTGAACACGTCTCCAGGAGACTCCACCACCTCTCTGTGCAGCCTGTGCCAGTGCTCCGTCACTGCACTGTGAAGAATAAAACTGTGAAAATCTCAATTCTCTGGTTTTCTGTTTGTGACTGTGTCCCTGTAGAAGTAAAAATGATGTTTCAGATATTGATTTGATGAGCTTCCACACTGATTTAGGTGAAAGGATGAAGGGAATACTGTGTAATGAAAGAAAGCAAGTGAATATACTTTTCCGACTTAAGTGCAAGATATTGGTTGATAACAATGTTAAACTTATAGTTAAGTTGATTGTAATAATAAACACTGTTAGTGTATCATTTCCATATGTAGAAATCACTGCAAAAGCCACCTGGCTCAGCCTGGTCACTGAGAGAAGGAACCCAAGGGAGGTGGAAGCAGCTGGTGGTGGGCAGCAGGGCTGGGTAGCTTCCCAGCTAAAGGAGAGGGCTGAAGATGCCGGAGGACTGTGGGCTAGGAGGTTTGTGCCTGTAAGAAATGAAGGGATGGTTTGCATCTCTGAAAACAAAGGTTTTAGGAGGCTCCTGATGCTTCTGGATTGTACATGGATGACTTCTCCACTGAAAAGATGCTAATCTGTATAAAGGTGAGTGATACATATGCATAAAAGATCTTTACTTTTCATTTATCTGTATTCAGACATGCTACATGTAAATAAATACTTTGGTTTGGGTAGGAAACTGAAGTCTGATTTTTCCCTTTCATCATAGCTTTCAAAATGGATTTTACTCAGTGAAATAAATGGCTCTTTTCTATTTCTGATTTATTTTTTTTTAAACATATACCATAACATATTTACCATAACTCTTGCCATTGTTTTTGTGTATCACACAAGTTGTGCTGTTGAGATTTCAATAGTTAGCACAATTGATTGTGAAGGAGAAAATGTGAAGTGGTCAAAATATGTGGACAGGTGAGGTGAACCATAGGTATTTATTCCAGCAGCCAGGTATTTTAATTTCTAGGCTTTGTGTCGTGTCTATGAGCTTTATTTTCAGAGCAGTGTATATGAGGCCATTTCCAAATCCAGAGCTTATTAGGTGCTTAAGGATTACTTATTTTTATTAGTTGCTATATTTATATTTTTCTTCCTTCTGCATTTTCTATTATATATTTTCTTTTTCAGTCTATCCTCTTTTTGTGTGTATGCTTGGAACAGATCAATATGCCAGAAGCAGCCCTAAGAAAGTGAGGGGTAGGGAGAGACTCCAGATCAGCAAGGGTGCTGTTGCTGACTCTGTTGCTATTGTTTTAGCTGCTGAAGGAGTGCTTTATTGCTTTTTAATGATCTTGGATTATATTTGACTTTGTATTGAATAAAAGAATGTGCAGCTGCCAGATTGTCTTTGCAGAAAGAGAACAACTGGATGAAGAGAAAATTGAGGAATGAAATGTTAAGTGGTGGTGGGACCAGGATTGTAAAAGTTTCTTGTAGTTGCAAATCTTCTCTGTTCTTTTTTTCCCCACGCTCCCTGTATCCCTCTTATTTAAAAACAGAGGAATTTGAGTAAATGGGATCTGATGCAGCAGAAAAGGGTCACAGTTGCCACTTCCTACATGTACCAGTAGGAGAGATGTGTTAGAGAGTCAGGGACCTCAATGTCTCTGATGGTTTTGCCCTGAGGAGCAGCGGAAGGTCCCTCTCCTCAGAGGAAGAGAATGGTAAAAGATGTGGCTGGGTCGCTTGGGGTGCACAGCCACAAACTGGAAAGGAGCGTGCCAATGGCAGGAGGCTGATCTGAGATGCATACTGAAGCCACTTCTTGATTCAGATATTTATCTCCCCAAACCACTGCCAATAAAAGGAGCTAGGGCGGAAATCACAGCCTGTGAATGTAGTTCTTTTCTCTATGAATCATAAACCATATTGTGGTCTGGCCTGTGGCCTGCTTGTAAAGCCTGACAGTTCCACTAAGACTGTTGCCATTTATTTTTTCCTTCTGCCATCCCCTTGCAACTCCTGCCCTCTGTAGAGATGTAGGGCAACTGAGGTCTCACACACCGCGAGGCAGGGCGGGATTTCTAGAGCATTGCACCATTTTGTTCATTCATTCACAGGTGTGTGGTTTTCCTTTTTTCTTTCTTTTTATTTCCTCTTAAATCTGGAGAGGTTTGCCTGCAAGATAAAAGATTAAAGTGCTTGCCAGGGTCACATCGCGTGTGTGTGGTTGTACAGGAGTTTTCATATAAACTCCAGTTCTGCCCTTCCCTTCTCTGTGTCAGTTCTTTCACATAGATGTGAATATCTGAGGGCCAGAAGGGGGTTTCCTGTGACTGGTAGATCATGTTACAGGTGGGTGCTGCCCCAGCATCAGGAGGGCAGGGCGAGAGGTATGCTGCCCTGGTTGTATTCACATTAGAGATGAGAACACGTTTTTGTTCGGATTTGTCTGACTGTAGAGCTGCTTGCAACTGAACGGTTTTCTTCTGTGCTTCACTGAGGACTTAGATTAATATTTTTGCAGACACTTGTTTCACTTTTCCTCCTAGTTTTGGATTGTTCTTTTTTTGTTTTGTTTTGTTGGGTTTTTTTTACTTCTGCTTTTGCTGCTTTTCTACCCTGGGCTGCTTTTACACTGCTTTGTTCTTAACTCTCCTGTTCCTTTACTTGTCCTTCTGCCCAGGGGTGAATGGGATCTTCTGGATCAACTACCCAGGCAGTTGTCTTACAGTCATGTTTATAAGTGTTTCAACCTCTATTTTAAAAATGTATCTTTTGAGATAGCCTCTCAATAAGAATATTTAGTGTTTTAAAAACTAGTGTCTGTCACGTTTGGTAATCATACTCAAATTTCCTGATTAAATCTGGGCTAGTTCTTCTCATCTTTGTACGGTTTCCTCTTTCCTGTTTCAGTGTCCAGCTCACCACATTTTGTTCTCTCCTTGGTTGCATGTAGAACTCACTGGGGAATGCTGAACTCTATGTGCTCAGGTCTGTAACAGTGTGACAAGTGGAAATAAAGTCTTTTCCAAATGAACCCTGACATATGTCATCATTGTGATCATACTGAATTGAATGCTCATGCTAAGCATATGTGAAAGGCAGTTACAAACTTCAGGTATGTTTTATTTGAAATAAAACACTCTTAAAGAAAAAGTTGAGCCCCTGCTTAGTTTAAGGAATGGTCATTTTCTCTACACCAGGATCCTGGTGCATCATGCAGTTTGAATAGCTGCACTCTTGGCTTTTAGGAGTCTCTGCAGCACCTCACCCAAGGCTGAACAATTCTTGAGGCTGTTTCTATAGTTGAGGTCTCTCTACAGAAGCATGAGTTGCTGGTTTGTTTCTTGTCTGCATTTGACTAACTTCAGCTGATTTATAAGTTTCAGTTGTTTAAAATCTCTCTAACTGGATGTTTCTTGGCAGCAATACTCCATATGGTATAGGGTAACTTTTCGTTCGTGTCTTTCCTGTGTTTTGTTTACATATTTTTGTTCTGTAGCAAATGTTTCTCATGTTACTTGCAAATGTCCCTTTTCTCCAGAAACTTTGCATGCTTTTTTTTTTTTTTTTTGTTTTTTTTTAATTCTGAGGTCAATTCCAGTCATGGTAGTGGATTTGATCTGGCAACCTTTTGTGTTGTGATCTTAAGGCACAAGTCCAGTCATCTGATTATTACTGCTGCTCAGCTATTCTTCAACATGCATCTGCTGTATCTGCACATTGCTGGTATTTAATGGCAGCAAGTCCTTCACTCGGTGATGTAGGTAGGTCTTTCAGCTGAACTGGTTTTCCATAGTATCATTGGTTATAGTTGGAAGATGGTTCATCATATCTTCTGCAGGGTCCAAGCTGTAATATTGGAACAGTCTGGTTGTGAACCATTTAGCGACAGTGATGAGATCAAAAAGTTTTTTGCTGGGTGTTTAATCACACTGCCTGTGTAATCAATCAAACAAAGTCTCTTTTTCAGTGCAATAAACCACTTTGACCAACATCTCAGACTGTAAAATAGCTTGAATATATTTAATTAATAAGGAGATGATAGAATTTTTGTGTGTCTGTTCTGTACTGGAAAGGTTTCTGGAATCTTTCCAAACAGAAGTAAACTAACATATCAAAGATTTTTAAAAAAGGCTGCGTTACTCTTTTTTCCTCCCAGAAACTGGATTTGGATGCAGTGCCAAACATGTAGCATACGGATAAAGGGTTAGTGGAGTAAGTTCCAGACCTCTTGCTGTTCCAGGCTTTGCTATGGAAACCCAACTCCTATCTGATTCAGGATGCTTCTTCAGACATGGGCTGTATCTTTGAAACCATACTCTGCATAATAGTTGTTTGGAATATGTAAGAACTCTGTACGTAGTTGGGGAGCAAGCAAGAGTGGCACAGGAGGATGAAGTGGTGTTGCATGTGTCGTCCCGGGTTTCCTTCCCTTCTCAGCTCATGGTCAGTTCCAAAATTGGCTCTGTCCCAGATCTGTGGTTTTGAAGTGGGGTTGGCTTTTTGAGAAGGGGATGATTTGTGTTTGATATGGATGTAAACGCTTTGAGTAATCGTTCTTTTCAGTTACTCATCTGTTGTGTTGTGCTGTGCTGTTTGCTGTGAAGTCTTCCATCTCAGCCTTCAGGATCTGACATTGAAGTTTTCAGGCTGAGGCTGCAGAGAGAAGGGATTGTGCCTTTTAAAAAATATTTAAAATAACAACTCTAAGCTGGGATAGAGGAGATAATCCTCAAAAAGGATTGTGATAACTGTATTAAAAGTATTCATTGGATGAAGGAAGTGCTTTTGCTTTACTTAGGAACATATAATCTGTCTTCTAATGTTTTGTGGTGCTGTGTGCTAAATTATCTGCTTTGCCCTGATGTAGTTGATGCTGTGCAAGTCATTACAGCATAAATGTGCTGGAGTAGCACGTTTGTGTCACAGTGAGCTATCAAGGTACATCACTATCAGAAACAGTTTTGGCCAATTGCCAACTACAGTTCTGCTTTATGCCTGTAGATGTAATCTTGTCTTTGAGCCTAGTGTCTTTATAGAGAGGAGGGATGATGCTTCCTTCTAGAAAATGCTATCAATTGAAGATGTTAGCTCTGAGTTCTTCTAATGTGCTGAAGGTGCAGTGTGCATCTGTTCTCAGCTCCTGCTGACTTTTGGTTAAGTAGCAGTAAATCAGCGTAATGGAATGCGCATATTGTGAAACTATGTATTTTAGAACCCCTATTGTGGATTGCTGCAGCAAGAAGAAAAAATCTAACTGCAATGTGAACATCTTCTGTCTTAACGCAAAAATGACTTCCTCCACGAGTGCATACCTGACTAATGGACTAATTGTGTGTGAATCTCAAAGTTGATTAGTAGTGCAAAGGACAAACTTCCAGACTTCGAAAGGAAGTGATCTATGTTCAGTTCACCCCTATCTTCAGTTGTTTTTTTCTGTTTGTTTTTCATACTACAATTGCTGATAAAAAGAGGCAAGATGGCTTGCAGGCCAAGTGGTAGTTAAAAGCATTACATTCTTGCCAGTGCTGTGTGTGTTCTATAACCAGCAAGTTCTATGGCTGAGAAATGAAACAGAATTTCTCGCTTTTATTGTTTTTGCTAACAAAACAATGTGTGGAATTCAGATACAGCTGATGACTGCACTTTTAATCAGTTGGTATATTGCATGTAGTCCAAAAGTCTCTATATTTTTAACTGTTTTTGTCTTAAAGTGGTGAAAGAAAGAGATGAGGGAGAAGGTGATTCTCTATCCAGTTTTCATTTCCCTGTCTTTCTAAGGTATGTAATAATGTTGCTGTGTACATGCAAATGATGTTAATCAGGAGATTTTGGTATCAGCTTTGTCAACGTTTACATTCACTTTACACATTGAATTTGCATTTGAAAAGGGCTGTTATAATCAACATTTAAGGGATAACATAGTCAAATTTACATTTGATTGAGTGGAAATGTTAAGTAATTTTAGCAGAGCTGTTGCTAGGAAACAAGCCAATGTTTTTGTATTTCTTCTTATTTTTTAGTAATCCATGCTGTCTATCTAAATGGCAAGTCATTTGGTAGTGTAAGAACACCAACCCTCGGACAGTGTTAACTAATGTCTTTGCTACATTTCTGGGTGCATTTTTTTCTACTTTTGGGAACGTACAATGAAGTTCTGGAGAAATAAATTTGAAATATGCTTGTAAATTGTTTCAGAGTCATCCATGACTGGTTTTGTTTGTTTGTTTTATGAACACAGACAAGATCGGCTGTTCGGTTTTGTAGGGAAAACCATCTGGATATTTTTATGATACTCTGTTTGGAGGTACACTAACCCAAATGCCTTTCTTTGGTGGTTGGTGGTTAAAATACTAGTCACCATCCAAAGAACATTGTATAGTTGCCTGGAGTGCAGAAGAATTGATATATGACTTTCCAGATTTTGCGTGGCATGCAGTTTTTGACCTTTGACAGAGTGATCGTTTTGATAGTTATTTTCATTCAAGTAATGTGAATGAGTCATACTTGGAAAATGAAATCTTCAGTTTGGGCTGTATTCTGGCAGTCAACTGTCTTATCGAGTTGAACTCCTAATAGCATTCCACAGCTTGGCACTTTGCAGCTTCATCTAGCAAAAATGCTAATTAAAGGGAAGAATAGTTCCTATTCATATCAGTCTCAAAGCATTTTGAGTGCATTATCTGTGTGGCGCATATAAATGTGGCGATGCCCTGCAACTTGCTAAAGGCAGTTGAAGGAATTTGGCTTCTTGGATGGTGGATGGAGACACCTCCCTGCTCAGCCAGGCCAGACAGCATCCAGTTTTGTTTGGGATATGCCATCCTCCTCACTTCACAGACCCCAGAGCTTGTTACAAAGCCATCCGTCAGCCTGTTGTACAGTGACTGTGTAGGCAAACACAGCAGCCATTATTCACACATCAGCAGCTCTCAAACATTCTTGGACATCCAAACTTCACTAAGCCTGGGAAGAGGGTGGCCCAATTTCAATTGTTAGCTCTTCTTAATCCCTTCAGAAAACAGCCCCCTAATTCTTATCTTTCCGCCTTCATGGTCAAGTTAAGTGGGCAGATGCGCTTCTGTGTCAGTGCAGAACTAAAAGGATTCAAGGTTTACAAGTGTGACATGTAAATGGCCATCTTTCTGGCCAGGACAGGAGCACTACTGGGTTTAATCACCCTGACTGCTGTTCAGGGGCTGCTATGATCGTAATGCTGTGCGAACCAGGGAGGCATTCCAGATCCCTGCTGCAGGAAAGCCCACGGATTCCTTATGTTTTTTTACGGTCTCCCAGTGGTATGGGCTGCATTCCTCGGATTCTGGGCAATCTGTGCATGCAAAATATGTATTGTAAAATGTGATCGGGAAGGGCCTGCCATCTCAGCAGAGCAGATGTGGTTTCCCTTCAGCTCTTAGCACCTGTTACATTCCTTACTGGAAAATACCAAATAAAATTGCTTTTTCTCATTACTCTTTTTACTTATTTGCCCTAATAAATAAATAAATAAAATAAAAAGAAGAAGAAACAGAAGAAAACCAGCACAGCACAGTGTGGTTGGAGAGAAAGGTCACGATGCTAATTCTTGTTGGCATGCTCCTGTGTTTCAGGTGCTGGTGCTTGCGAGCCTTCAGTCCTTCAGCAGGCCCTCATTGCCTTTGGGCTCTGGCAAGGAAGGAGGACAGGGTGTAAAGCTTGAGCCCCACCATGCAGCAGCAGGGAGGGAATGTGGTTATCTCAAAGCCAGAATTATCCATAGAGAGCTTTGTTGAGGAACTCTGTTAAGTGACTGTTATTTTCCAAGGCTCTTTAAAAACCTTTCACTGCTCCCGTGTTTCAAAGGGCATGTGCAGATGCTTTTTGGGACGCTGGCCATTGAGAATGCTTCTGTCTCTCATAGTTCAAGATCACTGTGTGTTGCAGCTATTTGGCTGCTTACAATTTAGAATCTAGAATTTGTCTTTTTTTTTTCCTGGAACAGTAACTGCATATAGAACTGGATGGATTTTGTGTTTTGCTTTTTCTGGACAATATAGTACTAGAGACTGATTTTCACATGCATGAAAATGCACACAAAATGTTCTTACTTGATTCATTCTGTTTCTTTATCTCCTGGATGCTGGATTAAATTTTTTGTTATACTGGAATTGATCCTGATTCGTTGCCCATCTCTGTTCTAAGAAAGGAGAGTAACCTAAAGATGCACAGAAGCAACTTGTGTTGTATTCATCCTCTTCAGAGAGGGTTATTGACCTCACAAAGCCCCTGTAAGTGGATGAACTCAATTGTTTGCCACTGTATTTTCTTGATTAGTGATAAAATATCCCTGCACAGTTACTTTTTGCACTGATTTCAGTACCATCTCTGAACTTCTGTTGTTCTTTTCTGGACCTACAGCAGCGCTTATAGATTCATGCATTTGTTGCTTTTATCTTTGTCTCCAACTAAGGGACCTTAGGATGTGGAACGTGTGCTTAGTTGTATTGATCTCTCAGTATTTTACTGACTGTTTATTATTACATGCTTGTAGAGCCACTCATGTATTACTGCTTTCTTTTAGTTGTAAAGAATCCTCCTTTCTATTTCTCTGTCTTCAAATTAGTCTTCATTGCTGTAGTTATAACTGAGGTTGCTGACTATCAAGTGATGCTACTGATTTTTCTTGAATTTTCCTGTGCTTACAATGTAGTTTTCATCAGATGTTGGTATGCACCACTTTCATGAAAGTGTCTAGTGATTATACTGTTGCTAGCTGCAGGCAGATAGAAGCTTCCATATTTTTGGTGAGCCTAATTTGTTTGTGGTTTTCCTTTTTTTGAATGAAGATAAGTACAGCAGCAGTGGCAACCAAAGGGGGGCCAATAATACATTTGTAAGAATGTACTAGTCTTGAATATTTACTACAGTAGTCAGACAGATTTTGAGAGTAAAAACCTAGGGGGGTGTTATTATAATAACAGTTTAAAAGTGAGAGAAGCAGATACCCCAAAAATTTGCTGAGTATGCAGTTTCTATAGCTAATATGTATATTTCTTTGTGTTAAGACTCTTTGCAGGTGATAATCATGACTGTAAACCCTAAAAGCAGATCTTCTTCCTACTTGGTGATAATTAGTTGTTAAATAGCAATTCAAATATGTAATCTGTCTGTTAGCAGCTTTGCATATCTGGTATGTTTTGCTTGAATGGCTGCAACACTCCTAACATGAAGGTAGAAAGATCTCTGACTTCCATTCTGAGTCCCATAAGATGTTGTAGCCTGAGGTTTATAAAAGGCACTGGCTACCCTTTCCTAACTGATATAGCCACATCAATGTTTCTGTTTGGAAAACATCTGTAAAATTTAACTCCCTGTGTACTTCAAGGTGTACAGAAATAAAGAGAATATCTTCCAGTCTCCTTAAAGCCGATTGTTCTTGCTCAGAAATGACCATTCCAGAGTGCTTGCATTCCAGATTACACTTGATTGCAGTCTTCAGTTTGGGGAAGAGTGGATAGCTGTTTGTTGAAGGGAAGTATTGGCTTCATTATGGTGATGAAATTGCATTTGTGGATGAGATGAGAAGGAAAATCAGATTAGTTGTCGTGACTTTTATGTAGTTCTTAGTAATCTGCTTGAGCTTCTTAACTGTCTTCAATTTTCTCTTCAGAAGAAGGTTCAAATTCTTGGAAGTGGTTGATAGTGTGCAAGTAGGTACTGAAGTTAGGCTCAGAAAAGGTGGCAGAAGAAGAGGAGACAGTAAGGATTCAAACATTCGTGTGTATTTGGTTTTGGCTCCCTACAACATTATTCAAAAGTTTTTTCCAACTTGATTCAGAAGAAAATGTTGCTAACTTGCGTTTTAATATGCAGATTTGTGTGCATGCATGTGCTCATTATGGTGTGACATAGTGATAAATCAGTGTCATTATTTTTTGTAGGATCTCTTAATTATAACCTGAACCTCTTTTATTAGAGGAATGAAGAGACTGAGCTGGTTGCTAAATTTAATTTCTGGTAGTTTACAACTTTTGTCGTTCTCTTGCTGTGTTGCCAAGAGAATTACTTTGGGACCGTTGAATGGAGATGATTATTTGACAGTATTTTTATATCCAATTTGTATAGGAGTGTGTCTGAAAGAATACTGTAAAGGAGAAGCAGTCTGTAGTGTTTCTTTGTGAGAGACAGAATTATGATTTCATACCTCTGCATCAGAAGAGGTAACCTTTTAAATTGACTGCTGTTTTGGTAATTTTGTCTACTGTCATATGCTGGAGGCTGCTGACTCTGGCTGTTTGATGTCGATGGAAAGGGACAATATCCTGTCCTTGCTGCCTTGCTGATGCACTTTGGAGTTGCAGAGTTTCTTCTGACATATGTGAAAGAAGGGTACAATTGTAAAGTCTGAGACTTGAATGGCTAACCACAACTCATCCTCAGAGCAAGTGCTTGTATGAAGGACTTGTGCCATATGAACCTGTGGCTGGAGACCCTATTATGACATCCAGTTAACAATGATGATCAGTTGAAGAGCGGATTTGGCTGCACCACAGGGTATGCATAGCCCAGCAGCTTGTCTCCTGTGTATCCTTCTGGGCTTTGGAATTGGTTCTTTCCTATAGTCCAGTGCATACCACTCTGCTATGTTATATTATATTGAGCGTTCAGTTCTTTCCTGCTGGTCTTGGCTGTGGCAACAGACTGGATCCCAGCACCAAGTATGACATCATCTCATGGCTGTCCTGCCTCACTTTTCAAATGCTTTGCAAGCACAATGATGAAACAGGGTTGGTTTTTGTTTGTTTTTGTTTTGTTTTGTTTACTCCAGGCTGTTCTCATATTCTTTCTCTGGTATATGAAGAATGCTCTTCATGATCTTTTCTATGTGCCATGTTTTTCCTCCTTTCTTTTCTTTCCTCTCCAGTTACTATTCAGATCTTGTTCTTTATAACTGCAACTTTATTTGCAACCTCTTAATTGGAGTGTTGTGTGATGAGATTCAAGTAGGTGAATCTCAGAATTGCAGGAGTTGGAGGGGACCACAAGAGATCATGAAGTCCAGCCTCACTCCTCTCACCCAAGGTCTTGCACCTTCTCTAGGCTTAACCTGTATAACCTTAAACTCTTTGGCATGGTTATTGCTTCCAGCTCTTCTGAGACTATTTGCATCCAAGGTTTCAGATCTAGGATGACATCTCTTTAGGTTGCTTGCTGCCTCTGGGGAACAACTTTTGGATCTTCTGAAGGCAGTCCTGGCCTGTGCTGTGCCTGGGATGGGACAGTGAAAGCCGTAGGCAATGAAAAAATCAGGAGATTCTGAGGATTGGCTATATGCCCTGTTGCCTGATGTAGGGGACGAATGTTTGCTGCCTCTCCTTTAAACTGTCTTTATTGAATCATGGAGTATTAGGATCCCTGAATCTTTCAGGTTGGAAGGGACCTTGAGATCTCATGTCATCCAGCTTCCTTCACAAAGGGAGGGTCAACACTGAGCTCAGTGGGCGTTATTGTGGAAGTATCTGAATTTAAGTAGTTGTTCACACTGGCTGAAATAATTTTCCCGGTCATTGCCATTTATCTTAAAATGTACTCCCACAGTCCTTTCTGTGTCTGTTTAGCTTCTCAGTTGGAAATGCAAACTGTCCCATTTCCGAGGTGTTCCCATGCTCTGAAACCATCCTGATCAGCTCTTGTCCTAAAGCACGCAATGTTCTTCAAACTGATGGCTGGCCACAGTCTGGCACGAAATGTTCTACCTTATTGCTGTAGTTGTGTTAAATAATTTTATGTAATACAGCAACACACGTGGTTTCCTAAGGATTACTTATTTGAACAGGGTTTACATCAGATTGAGAGCTGTTTTTCTGGCTTTGTTCTGACAGTACTGTTTCATACCTGGTGTCAACATCTTGATTTTTTTCAAAATATGGTCTCAGTTTTGTTGGTGCTTGCTGTAGCCAAGGCAGTCCAGGTGCAGTCAGAAGGCCCTTGCAGCTGCAATGAGTAGGTATCAAGGTAACATGGTGTCTGTGGCAGCTCTGCTTCCTGACTCAGCTGCTCATGCATCAAATCAAAGTGTTCTGCTGCTGAGCAAACATCACCCAGCAGCATGAGCTTGTCAATAAAATGCTCCCCTGTAATGGGGGATCCTACTATTAAATGTCACAAATAGCAAGTGGAATATAGACTTCAATTTTTCTGTGTCAGCAGAGCCAGAAGTGTTAATTGCCAGAACTCAGCTGTGGTTCATTCAATTTTCTACCAAGGCACAGAATGTACCTTTGCATCAGTGTTGCCATTCGTGGAGAGCAGGAATGATTAGTTGCAAAACCAAACAAGTGGGCTGGTGTAAATTAAGCTTTAAACTGTGTACTCATCAGTGGCGTCATTTTGTTACTATTATTCTGATCAAGTGTTTCTCCTCTCTGCACTTGTCAAGGTTGCCATTTAGAGATGGTACTGTAAGTTGCATCTAGAACATGAAAGCACTTCTTTTCAGTCTGGCTTCCTAAACTTTTTTTATTGGCGTGGTGGGGATGTTGAGGGTGGGGTTAAGGGATAGAGGAGTTGTTCTCTGTAATTCTTGAAGTTGATTGCAGATTATTGCCAGTAGAAATCCAAGTTAAAGGAATGGAAACTGTAAAAACAGCAACAACAAAAAAGCCCTTAAGTTTAAAAGCTAAGGGATCCCCCTGCTGCTTGCTATGGCTACCGGTCTGCTTGGTTTCCTGCCAATACTGGCAATATACATTTTCAAGAGTAAGAGTGAGGTATCTGCCATAAGCCATGTACTGAGGCAGAGCTGCTTTGGCCATTTCCAGTATTGTTATGAACCTCTACTGAAAAGCTAGGAATTTTCTTCAGTTCACCATGGGCATCTGAAGCTTGCCCGGGTGATTATCTCCCTTCTGTTCATGTTACTTCTCATTGTTTGCTTTTGATCCTGTATACTCAGTGGGCAGCATGGAAAGCCTCGAGTCCAGCTGTGCTGAAGGGAACATTTCAGTGCATTATGACACCCTTTATTCCTAGAGGCAGAGTAAATGGGAGTCTTGGGAGATGGCAAGTGCTTCCTGCCTCACAATGTGTATTCTCTCAGTTGGAGATTCTTTCAGGTGGAAAGATGGTATTTGGAGTCTTCTAATACAATGCATACTCATCCTATCTTCATAGCTCTTGCTATTAGCTTGTACTGATTGTAAAAGTGTCTTCTCCCCCCACCCTTTGGCAGAGCAGTCACTTGACACTTCACACTAGCCCAGCTTTGTTCCATTCCCTCATGTTCTATCATTGCTGATCAGGGAGCAGAGCTCAGCACCTCTCTCTGCCTCCCCTCCTCAAGGACCCTGCTGCAGGGAGCATCATGGTCACTTCTCAGCCCCCAGTGATCCAGGACTGGACAGCCCAATGTCCTCTGCCACAGAGATGATCAGAGGGTTAGAGCACCTTGCCTGAGAAGGAGGGTTGAGGGAGGTGGATTGTTTCCTCCAGAGAAGAGCAGGCTCTGGGGAGACCTTTTTGCAGCCTTACAGTTTTACAAATGTCCAACAGGAAAGCTGGAGGGGGCCTCCATTAGGGAGTGTAGTGAAGGGGGAAGAGGCTTAACAGCTTTAAACTGAAAAGGTAGGTTCAGATTAGATGTTAGAAAGAAAATCTTTACTCAGAAAGTGGTTAGGCACTGGCACAGGCTGCCCAGAGAAGCTGTGGATGCCCCATCCCTGGAGATGTGTAAGGCCAGATCGGATGGGGCCCTGGGCAACCTGAGCTGGTGGGTGGCAGCACATGGCTTCAAGGTTCCTTCCAGCCCAAACCGTGCTTTGATTCTATGACCGTCGCAGGACATGCCTCAGAGCCCTCCTCTGGATGCTTTCAAGGAACTTAACATCCTCTTTATACTCCGTAGCCTGGAACTGCAAATAATACTCAAGGTGAAGCTGCACCAGCGTGAAATAGAAGGGGCGATTCTCCTGTTATGACCCGGCTGTGCCATGCTTAACTCGACTCACGATACGGTTTGCCCCTGGGCACACTTCAGCCTCATGTGCTGAGTCAGATGTGCGCTGCCAGACCAGACGTGTCTGTCATGGCAGCGTGGGCTGAGGCAGTGCCCACATCCCGCAGCAGGTTTTGGGGAGCCGCCGTGTGGCCACACTGCGGGGCTGCCAGAGGCTTCCCCAGTGCTGCAGGCCCGCTGCTGCCTGCTTGAGTTGTGCTACAGCTCCTCCTCGTAGGCATCTGTTTTTCAGGCTTTCTGTCTTGGCTTCGTTGTGCACGATGAGGCGGGTGAAGGAAAACATCATTAAACCGCTGTGGGATTTATTCTCGTCACAATCCAAACAAACTGGTTTTACATTGCGGGAGCATGTAATTTCTTTGCTTCAGAACGCTCGTTATATTTTGGCTCTGCCTGATTTACAGCAGTGCCTGGCCTAGGTATAAATATTAAAACAAGTTATCATAAATAGAGCATTGGGAAGCCAACATCTGGTTTAGGTAATGTTTTTCTGAGCTTAAACTTTCACTTTATTTTGTGCACACGTTTTAAATCCTTTCTTTAAACTCCAGTCCAACTCAGGTCCTGCATCTTGTTGCTGACTGGAATGACACTTGGGGTAAGAATACTCTAATAAATATCACCAGTCCTAGGCTGAGTATATATTTTTGTAGCTAAAATGGTAAAATTCCCCAGTTAATATATAGGAGCGAGGACACACTTCCTAATGAGATTGCTGGTTCATATTATTGCTTTCTGTCTGTTGCGACTGTGAAGCAGTTTCACATGCAGTGTTTTGGTTTTTTTTTTTTTTTTTTTTTTTTTTTTTGCTTTGATGCTCAGTCTGGAGGCCAAATACCAGCACTGCAGTAGGGTTTACGTAGCAGTGTAGTACCAAGAAAGCCTCCCCCAACTTCTTTTTTTCTTTACTTTTTTTTTTCTTTCTTTTTTCAGTTTAGATAGCATAGAATTGTTAAGGTTGGAAAAGACTGTGAAGGTCATTGAATCCAGCCATCAGCTCACCCCCACCATGCCCACTAAGCCATGTCCATCATTGCCACATCTCCATGCTTCTTGAACACCTTGAGGGATGGTGACTCCACCACCACCACCCTGGACAGCCTGTTTCAGTGCCTCACTACTCTTACTGAGAGTGTTTCCTAATAACTAACCAGAATCTTAGCCAGTGCAACTTAAGGCCATTACCACTTATCCTGTTGATATTAACTGGGAGAAAGGGCTGACTCTCGCTCTGCTACAACCTCCTTTCAGGCAGTTGTAGAGAGCAGTGAGGTCTGTACTGAGCCTTCTCTTCTCCAGACTGAACATTACTGGTTTCCTCAGCTGCTCCTCATAAGGCTTCTGTGCTCCAGACCCTTCAGAGCTTTGTTGCCCTTCTTTGGACATGCTCCAGGATGAGCATCTTTCTTGTACTGAGGAGAGTGTGCCAAGGAAAAAGTCATCGTAGGATTTTACCCATGTATTTTATGAAATTTTAGTAGCTTAAGAAAGTAATAAAGTAATAAGGGCTTGTTTTCCTGTTTTCCATGAATAGGAAGAAGCAGACAGCTCAATAGACTGCTTGGTGTGTTGTAATATGTTCTTCCCTAGATTTGAACTTCAGCAACAGAACAAGTGTTTCTGTCATACTCTGTAATCCTACCCTCTCATGAGATGTACTGAGAAACCTCAGATATGGCATATCAAAATTGTAAACCACAAAGCATAACCTCTAATACAGCCCTAGGGCAAACCTCTGTCTTCTGAATTGCACAGCACAACAGAGATCATAGAATAAAGAAATGTTTTGCCTTGAAGGGCTTTTTTTTTTCCCCTTCTTCCTAGTGAGTTTTAGTATTTACGGTATCTCTGCACTCTGTAGACTTAATTGAGTCAATTAAGATTCTTTGATGTGATTCCCTCAGGTGAAGGTTTAAAGTTTCTCTTTTTTTGTCCCCTGTCCATTTTCCCAGCCACTGTTTCTAGCTTTTTCCTGGTTATGGAGGATGCAGCTAGCTAGTATTTTAGTACAATTTGGCATGTTCTTTTAATTGTTAACCCCCTCATCTACTCTGTGTAAGCATGAAAAATGCCAACTTTCATTTGCCTTTGTTTTTGCTTCTTTTCCTGCAGTCTGTAGTCCTTCAGTTCTTTGAACTGTCTTTGGAGTTCTTTCTATTTAGAAGCCAGGCTCTATGTTTTTCATTAATCTTAGCTGCTAATTTCTTACACTTTGCTTAAAAAAAAAAAAAAAAAAAAGGGGAAAAAAAAAAAAGACAACTGGTATGGGCATGGTAATGTTTCAGCCTTTCTATGTTCACCTCTGTTCCTTATCAGTGCTGCTATGATAGAGCTAACTTGGAAATACGTGTAGTTATTGATGTGGAAACAGCAAACCTTTCTCAGATCTGTAAATCATGCAGTGTTCTTGGATATTCCTGCTCTCTGCTAGACAGATGGTTTCTGTCATTTCTTGCTTGGCTTCTTGCTCTGTTTTGGGACTGACTGGAATACCTGGGTACCCCAATGGGCTGTGTTCTTGTGAGTATTATGGCACATGTCTGCCTCGTGCCAAAGTGCATTTGGCAGAAGTTTCAGTTTAGTTATTTAGACTGCATCACATCGGATAGTGCCAAAGAGGATTGTCTTGGAAGCTCAGGGCAAGAAGTGTCGTGACTGTGGGTACCAGGAACGCTTTTTTTGTTCCTGCACACAAAAGAGCACTTTCTGTTCTCTTGAGATCAGCCATCTTCACTTGGCAGAAGGAAAAGCATTGTTCTTGGTGTTGTGCTTGAATTGTTTCTTGTATTTGAACTACTATTTTATGTCAGTCACATTATTTTATATATATATATGTTCTCAGAACTCTGCAGTTGGGGCAAAAGAGTCCATAAGATATTGATAACAGCTTGGATTACCTAGATTGATCATCAACGTGACATCATAAGTGGAAACTATGTAATTTTAAAGGAATATTGTAGGAATCTGTTTTCAGTCCCAAGAAACATCTTAAAGCAAGCTGAGGTGATGGTTGTAGTGTGACCAGTAGGTCTGAGCAACAGCTAAAAATTTTGTGCTTAACTGGAAGCCTTGTTTATGCCTTGTGTTATTATGTCTGTGGCTGAAGTTTTGAGAATGGCACGCTCCTCCTAAATTTCCCAAATAGGCAAGATTACCAGAGACATTTGGTTAAATTGTTACTGGATTGGCAAGAGGAGCAGGTGGTGATACTCCAGATGAGAGCAGGGAAAGTGTCATTGCCCAGATGAATTCTGAATGTGGCTGAGGAATACATAAAGAGTCCGAGCTAACCATGATTTGACTCAAAATAGTCATCCAAATGTTAGCTAGACTTTAAGCTTCGTTAAATGTTGTTTTGGGCCTTTACTCATGAGTTTAAACTGGCAGTGAAGTTAGCAAGGTTTGCATCTCAGGCTTCTTCACCATTAAACTATGTTAAAAATGATAGCTGTCAAAACAAACAAGTAAAGGTATATTTATGTTAATTTTCCTTCTGATGGTTTGGGTTTTTTGTTTTGATTAGCCTGAGCTGTCAACAGTTTTTCTCCCTATTTGAATAATGAGGACCGATAAAGTTTTACAGGATATAGAAAAATCTGAGGTAGCCATAAGCTTAAGTGTGTGTGTAAAGCAGCCAAATCTGTACTTCCTATCTAGAGCTGGAATTTCTTTCAGAGGCCTAGATAAGTGAAAGGAGGACAACTTTTGGGGAAAGGGAAAAAGTATAAAGTGAACGCTGAGAAAAATGGTGTTCAGGCAGCTGGAGTGCATGTGGGAATACACAGAGGTCCCTGTTTGCAGTGGGTTTTTGTCCTTACTTTTTTAATGTGTACACATTCATGTATCATCAGTGACATGTTAAGGGTCCGGCAGCATGGGCAGGTTGGGTGGGTTTTGTCTGTGTAGGGGGAAGGAAGAAGAGGTTTCGTGCCTCTGTGATGTGGGATTTTTGACCGTTTCTGTTGTGGTGATGCCTCACATCAAGAAAAAAAAATTGTATGTTGGAACTGGTTGACTTTAACAGTTTGCTGTTGAATGAGAATTCCTGATCTCTCAGGATGACTTTAAAACAGTGATTCTGGAGTTTAATTGGCTTTGAATCCCTGCTGCATAAGGGAGGTTTCAGCTGTTCTTGAGCTGACCCTGTGCTCCGGAGAAATGAGTTGTGGGGTAAGAATCCTCTGGGCTTCATAGCGCGAACAGAGAGTTAGCTCTGCTCAGATCGCTCCTGTGGATAATCATGGTTCCTAGGCTTAGATAAAAGTGGCTGTGAGCAGCTGAGATTTATGTTTGGGCTCTGGAGCTGAGTGATTAGCCCACTGTATACTCTTCCCTCGGGTGCAGTGGCTCTTTCAAGTTTAAAAATTTTATTAAAAAAAAAGTGAAATAGTAAACATTGCTGTTAAAAATTTGGTTTGCAGCCAGGAAAACTTCACTGCTTTGGTCTATACTGAGACACTTGCAGAGCACTGACTATGGAACTTCTGAAAGCACCTATCCTATTGTGAGCTTAGCATTGGTAGTACCATTCGCCTTAATACCTGGTAAGCTCTTCCAGTTGCTTATTCTCACTATCAAAAACTCCTACTTCGTTAGGAATTTGGATTCCTCTGAAATCAGCTATGAAATCTCTCTGCTACAGCTTTCCCATCTCACTCCTCAGTAGCTATTTTTCTCAATACTCCAGTTTTTCCTAGATAGATATTTCCTTGGGAGATGTTTCCACTATACTATTAATATTGGAGGTGTTCTTAAGGTGAGATTGTTTTGGGATCTTCTGACACGCTACTCTGTTTTGGATTCTTGCATCCTAATTCCTATCAGCATTTTTCTGCAATTACTTTCTCTATTTCAGGGTGTACATTGTCTGTAAACTTGGTTAATGAACTGAACATTAAAAAATCGCACATGTGAAGGTCTGAGAATTAGTGCAGCTATGATACTGGTGGAAACTCATCTGCTCAGGGATGACTTCCCAGTTAGAAGAGCCTTTGGTCTATTTGTTTATTCAGTGGAGATTTGAGTTCAAACCTCCTAAGTAAAAATGTTTACTGTATCATGGTAGGATGACTGACCAGCATCCCCATGTATTAGGGGGGAAAAAAAGTATTAGGGTTTTATGATGGGGAAAATGTGTTTGGTTGGTTGGTTGTTTTTTTTGTGTTTTTTTTTTTGGGGGGGGGGGGGGGGGGGGGTTTGGCAGTCACCCTGTGATCCTTGCACTTCCATCTGCAGTAATTGCTTTCTCTCTGACCTGAGTGAAACGCTATGCTCTTACTTCATATTAATGATGAAGGTTAATGTTTTGCAGTTTGTGTGCAACATAAGAAATGACGAAGAACGATTACTATTTTTTTTCCATCTTTAAGAAGGCATGATGTTAATATTGGTTTGTATTTATAAATTCAGAGTTAAGAGCAGCTATTCTTCCTTACTGGCAAAATCTTGTTCTAACTGTGAAAATAAGTCAAAAACTTTCTTCTTGATCTATGAGGGAGAACAAAAACATTCTTTACATTGATACATATCCCTGTTTGAATTTGCACGCTACCTTCCTACCTGTCTCTCCTGCATTTTCTGATTCTCTGGGATTTTTTTGTCGTTGTTCCTCTCAAAGTAGATGCCCATCTACAATGGATCTGGAGGATGCATGTAAACCATTCATTGGTCTATTGTAATAACAAGTTGATTCAGCTCCTGAATTTATACTTGATGCTAAAAAAAAAAAGTGAATTTTTGATATATATATTTTTTTTTGAGTTCTGAGTGATAAGCCTTTTGTTTTTTCTAGCTTAAACTGTGGTACGTTAATTATGTACTCCAAGTTCATTGCAATACTTCATAATTTTTAAGCTAGAGCATTGAGAGCCCTGTCCTTGTAACTTAGAGCATGAAGGTCAGATAGGTTATTTTAGAACCATGTGTCCTGTCCAGGAAGCAGTGCTGCAGATAGTTCAGGTTTAAAAGTAAATGAAGAATCACAGGATCACCAAGGCTGGAAAAGGCCCCTAAGATCATCCAGTCCAACTGTCCACCTATCACCAATGTTTCCCATTAAATCATGCCCCTCAGTGCAGCATCCAAACATTTCTCAAACACAGATCAGTGCTGTGTCTTCTCAACTTGTGTTGTTCCTCTTCAGAGCACTGTGAAGATGAAAGTATCATTTTTCTCCTAAACAGCGTAGTACAACCTTAAGTAAGATAGGTTTTCTATGTTTGTACTTCAGAATGCTGTTCACGTTTAATTAGCCTTCAAATTCTGTAGGAATGAGTCTGGAGGGTTTGTGGGTTTTGAAATACTATGCATCCATGTTTTGGGCTATAGGTATGAATTGGTGCTATTTCAAAGTCAGATGGAATCCGGAAGTAAATGGTTCAGTGTCAAAATGCAGCCAGGTGTGTTTGAATCTTCCCACCTCTGCAATCAGAAATGTCAGTGCTGGGGAAGGAATGGCATCTGGATGAAGTGATGTTCTTGGACTGTGTCACGCATGGCTGAGGCTGGCCCTGCTGCAGCATTCTCTCCCCTACCCTAGGCAGCAAGGCTTGCTTGGCTGTATCAGTGTGCATGCACTCATAATGACACCTAGCTCTCAGGTTCATGCAGCAGACAGCTGTGTGAGGTGCGTGCATCACTGATCCCTAACAATACGTTTTATTTATTTTTTTTTAATGTGACATAGCAGAGGTTTTATTTTCGCTTATGCTTAAGACTTTGAACACAGAGGGGGAAGGACCCACTGTGATGAAAGCTTTATGATACAGCCATGTGGCTCCCTCTGCACAACTTCTGTGAGCTGCAGTTTTGTATAATTAAGAGTGAGAAGCATTTACTGGAATGGAAAAACTGCTGCTTGCGATTCCTACTTTTGAGATTCTTCTTCATGGATTCTCCTTATAGCCTGAGCTTTAAGGAAGAGAAGACAAAGAGTTGTGTTGGGCTGCATTCCAGCACTTAACTTTTCTCTGGGGAAGATGCAGAGAAAGCTCTTCCTGAACTTTTTAAGAATATGCATTTTCTGGAATCACGATGCCGTCTCCTCAGTCACTGCCTTTAACTGCAGCACATTCCCTGTTTCAGGGCAGGTGGCTCCAACCAAGAAGCAGCATACTGTGCCCTTATGCTTAGAACGGGCCCTTTTTGCAGAGTTCTGCACTGACATCATAAAAACCATACATTTTGATGGTGCTTGATGTGTGACAGAATATATTCTTCATCCACGTGAATGATGGATTCTTGTGTTTCGTTTATTTTACTTTCGTGGATCGCAGAAAAGAAACTGCCTCATCTTTCATAGTTCCTTAGTGATGGCTTTGGAGAATGGGGCATGTTTTTTCTTTTAAAGCGGTGGAAAATACGAAGTGACAGCAATACGCCTGACTTTGCTGGCAGGTCTATGGTCTGTTTCACAAAGATGCTGTCTGCTGGCTGGATTCTAAGGATACACTGAAATAACACAGTTGTGAAGGGTTACTGTAACAGGAGGAAGTGGTACTTGCAAATATGTCCCCATCCTTCGCAGGAGTGGAGGAGTACTGCGGTAGTAATTGAAAGACAGGTGCACCCTAGTTCAAGGAAATACAGCTTAGGCGAAAGAAGTATTTTGCGCAGTGTGAGAAGAGAACTTCATAGAGCTCTTAATCAAGCCGCTCGACTAGAACTGAGATATATTATTCCTGAAACCTTAAATATCCGTGCCGACCGCTTGCAGTGCGCGCAGTTTGTCCTACGAGCGTGTTTAGGGGCAGCGGGACTGCGGCTGTGGGCGTTGCTGCCGCAGCCCGGCCCGGGGCGCGCGCTTCCCGCCGCCCGGCAGCAGGGGGCGCTGCAGGGCCGCCGATGGCTGAGGGGAGCGGCCCCGCCCCGCCGCGCTGCGAACGCGTCCCCAGTCATTGTTAAGCCCGAACGAACAGGATAACGATAAATCCCACCCTCGCTATTTGCAGTGCGGTTTTATTTTTGAGCGCTTTGGTGTCTTTCAGTGAGTTTTGGCTCGATATCCCGCAGTCTTCCTCTCTGTGCTGTCCAGTTAATGCAGGTGGCATGGGTTTAGGTGGTAGTTTGGCACAGTGTACACTTCTAGGTCTGAGCTTCCATTGATCCTGCTGGAGGATGTTCTCCCAGGTATCTCCAAGTCATGGCCCACAGCCTCCTGAAGCCAAGGTAACATCTCTGTGGCTTACCAGGAGTGAATGAAAATGAACAATTGCTGCTGAGAGCACCTAGGAGGAACCTGTGTTCCTCAGCGTGATGCTGCTGTCTGTGCTAGGTTAAGATGCGTGCATGAAAACCCGTACAAGGGCAGGAGGGCAGCAAGTCATAGTAAATGTGCATGAACACACATGGAGAGGGCTCTCACAGAGTGGTTAAAGCCTTCACTTTTGGGCGTAAGCCACAAGCATCAGCGTTTTACTCTTTATAAGTAGACTTCGATCCCACTACATTTAGAAGCTGTGTTTTTATTAGTGCTAAGCCATCTTGATTCCAAAGTAAAAAGCATTTCTGGTGAATGTGGGTGGATATTTGGTTGCTTTTATTTATTATAACATTAGCATGCTACAGAAGGCAAATAGCCAACCATCTCAGCTTTCTTCAGAGTGGAGAGAACAGACAGATGGAGAATGACGGTCGTATTTCAAGTCTTACTACACATCTATACAGAAATAATGGCTTGGAAAACCAACCAGAATTTATGTTTTCAGACAAGTTTCACTCAAGCCTGACCAAATTGAAAACTTTTTCTGAGAACTTGCAAAAGACTTTCTTGATTTTTCGGTTGTTCTGCTCTGTCAAATTGGGTCTAGGAACTCATCCACGTGTGTGTGCGTGGAGGAGGGAGCAAGAAAAAAAATCCATGAGGGTTATCGGTCAGTAATAGTCAGAGCGTGGAGCAGCTGAAAACATGGAAACAATTTCCTCCCTAATTTGGGCAGATTGGAATGCATCCCCAAAATCCGAACGGAAATAGTAAAATTTAAAAACTTTTTATTAGTACCTAACCCAGCTGCACCTGGCCGGCCTAATTGCCTTCAACCTGGTCATTACTCAAAGGCATGAAGTTTAGCCACCAACAGCACTTATTAATGTATAATAGGAATTTACTTGTAAAACAGAATTATTGGAATGGTGTGATATCATAAAGAGTGAGGTGCTGACATTTTAGATTGTTTTATATAGGGATGTTGAGTTATAATTTAGGAGTCGGTTATTCTTTGGGCGATTAATCATTCTTAGGTATAATTTAAATGTCTGGTGGAAATACAAAGAATTAATGTTTGTAATGACCGGCTCATGAAGCGTACTTGTGTGAAGAAGCTCTTGTTTGGTTTTTGGACAGCCTTTTTCTCCAGCATTTTGCAAAAAAGGTTGCTATTAATGTTGGAAGTGCTGAGGCAGCAGATTAATGCAGTGTTTCAGCAAGACAACCCCTCACTGATTTCTGTAAAGACGTCAAAGCCTAAGACCGTAAAAGCGCCTGCAAGTTCTCCCCTTCATATCAATGGTGTGAAAAAGTGAATACATTAATTCTGGTGGACCTCAAACTTAGAATCTGTCAATATGATTTCAGTGATTAATGGTTACAGACTTTTACCGACCTCATAAATATAATGTGCCTTGATTACAGAGGCACTGTTAGTGCTGCTATAGTTAGTTATGTCAGCACTTCCATTGTAAACCCTGTTTCTTTAGGGGTTTATAACTCCATCATAAAAACTCACTCTGGGATGAAATTTATACCTTTGCCTTCTAGACTGTAAGCAAGCAATTTAAAATACAGGTATTCAACTATTGGTATTTTTTTTTTTAGTATAAAGTTAGAAACCATCATAGTGCTTTTTTTGTTTGTTTTTTTGTTTTTAATCTATACCTGCTATTTCTGCAGCTGAGAATTGACTTCAGAAGATGAAAGGCTGCTGCTACCTTTTGCTCCCTAGTGGAAGTCGGGCTCAGTGTCAGTGTGTGCATTTACACGCATGCATACATATATATACTTCTATCATAAATGTTTTTAAAATGCAGTGCATGTGCAGTAACTTTTTCAAACAAATCTCGCAGTGTTAATACCCCAAAGCTTTCATCTGCAACACAAACCAACAATAAACACCAATTTATGGATAAAATATAATTGCTGCAATGGAGTGTGAAGGTCAGTGGGAAAAGCATGGAAAACATATTCAGTTTAATACAGGGATCTGGGCATGATCCTCACCTAGATTAACTCACGTAAACCCATGGAGACTTTTTGGAGCAAAGTATCACTGACCTCCATCTGTGATTTTTCTTTTCTTGTACAAGCTACAAACGTTTTAGAATAGTTTATGATTGCCAGTGGTTTTACTTCAATCATGCTTTGTGTTTCCTGTGTCTAATGCAGTAGAGCAGATCTAGAGAGGCTTCTGTGCTATTGGTGGTCAACATCACTGTGAGATGTCTATTTTTGAAATAGAATTTTGAATGCTCTGTGTGGCCTCCTTTAGTCGTTATCTCAATATTAGATGTACTTTTTGTTTGTCTGTGGTTTGTTGTGGGTTTTTTTCCTCGCTTTTATAGATTGTAATGCCAGTGTTCAGATTTCAAAGCAAACTACGTAAACGGTATCTGTAATATACCACAGTGACGTTTCTATATGCCAAGCTGGTGATATGACAAATAATGACTGTGCCATAATGCATGGCCTCTTTCCAAGTACTTCTTATTTCCATATAATTATGCAGAATATAATACCATGCCATATAATGAGTCAGTGTGTCTGAAGTTTTATCAATCTTTTCTGACCTTCTGTGTAACCAAGCAGTTTCTCTGCTTTTCATACACTACTGAAAAAGAGAAACAGAAACGTTCATCCCTTTTTCTATGCATTTTACATTTGTGATATGAACTGAAGCTGCATAGAGTGATTTTGATTCCTTTCTCTCCCCTCCTCCCCCCCCCCCCCCCCCCCCCCGCAACATCTGCAAATAAAAAGCCCGATCCTCCCCAAAAGCATCTTGCACTTATCAAAAAAGGAACCTGGAATCTCAAATAGCTTTATTTATAAAAGCAGAGGGAGTGGGTGGTGGGATGTTGGGACTAAACCTTTTGAGGGCAGGCATCCGGCTCTCACAGTTTACTTGTCTGGTTGAGTATCTTGAAAGCCTTAATTTAAAAGTCATCTTACAATCCATTTTAATTGGCTCCAGAGTAAGTAGTTGAGCGTTTGGTCTGATAAGGAGGTTTTTGGCTCTATGTCTGCCATAAAATCAGCAAAAAGAGGGATCTGTTTAATACAACAATGATGCTGGGCTTTTTTGTTACTAGGGTTTGCCCTAAACAGGATTTTCCCCTTAAGGCAGCAGTAGCACACCATAAAAAGGGGCATTCCTTTACTCTGCGGCAGCAAGGTTTTAACTTTCTGTTTTTCAGATATTTTCTTTTTAATAGGCAGCAATAACAGGACTTGTACAGGATTGCTGCTGTAAGTGCAGTACGTCTTGTCTAGGATCAGAGTGCTTTGCCTACAGTGGTTGATTGCCTATTATTTATAAAGGCCTGGGAAAGAGCATCTAACAAACATCAAGGTTCTGCTTCGGTTTCTGGAAACTTTTCTGGATGTGGAAAGGTTGTAGACCGCATAAAGTCCTCCCAGTGATGCTGACTTCTGTGCTTCAATTCTTACTTCACAATTCTCTAATCTGTCCACTCCCAAACCCTGCGGAGTATCCCAGGTAGTTTGTGTCGTAACTACAGGACAGCAAAATCCAGCAAATTTAATTAAAAATGTGGAATTAAATACTTCCATGCACCATCAGCTCTGTTGCTATAGAACTATCAGCCTTTCTTTGCTCCCACGTATCTATTTGTTAAGTAGACGTGGTTTTTATCTGAGGATTTGTTCCTGCTTTCCCAGGAACTTCCCTTTACAGCTGTGCAGACTGTTTATTTGGAGAAGCCGCTTTCTTTGTACCACGCTGCCGTGGTACCTCAGCTCCTCTTATCATCTGTGTTTTCACAAGATGTTTAAAGCCTCCTCCTGTGTGAGCTGCAGTTGGCCCTGACAAGCAGCATGTCGAGCAGACACAGCCCCTTGCCTGGTTCCTCTGTGCAGTTTGTCCTGTGAAATTTCATGTAGGCCCAGTGTTATAATTTGCTATAAGACTGTTTTATGGCTGTTGAGATTGTTAATTACCTCCTCGTTAAAATTCCCTTGGTAAGCTATTTGCCTATTAGTGAATTAATTCTGCAAATTACGTGGCTCTAAGAAGTCTGAATTCTGTGGCATTTTGTGGCTTTCTGACACGGTTTTAGTGCATGGAGCATCCTGTAATGTCAGTGGCAGTTAGGTGAGCTTGAAACCAGACTCAGCCGTGCTTCTGAGAGCTGGGGAACTTTTTCCTCTGCTGTTGTCTAAGCTTATGGGGCTGGACACTCATGGTGCACCAGATAAAAATGATGAAAAAATAATTAAAATTTAAAGGGGAGAGGGATGTGTATTAAGGAGCAGTTCTGAGCCAGTCTGCCACTTGTCTGCTTGTTGAAAAGTTCTCGGAAATAATTCAGTTTTTTGGAAGTTGCTGGAGTCTCCTTTTGTTGAAGCTTCCCTGTCCCTGTGATGTTCACTGTGATGTTGGAAGGGACCTTTAAGATCATCTGTTTCCAGCCCTGTTAGACCTGTTGCTCAAAGCCCCATCCAGCCTGGCCTTGAACATCTCCAGGGTGGGAGCATCTACAACCTCTCTGGACAACCTGTTCCAGCATCTGACCACCCTCACAGTAAAGAATTTCTTCCTAATATTTTGTTTAGATCTTTGCTCTTACAGTTTAAAGCCATTTCCCCTCATTCTGTTGCTACATGTCCTTATAAGAAGTCCCTCCCCAGCTTCTCTGTAGGCTCCCTTTGGGTACTGTAAGGCTGCTATAAGGTCCCCCCAGAGCCTTTTCATCTTTAGGCTTGAGAGCCCCCTCTCTCTCAGCCTGTCACTCGGAATCCTGATGCTCCCTGCTGTCATCACTCATCTTCAAGTAGAATGTGTCTGCTCTCTTTGGAACAGAGGGCTCACAGTGGTGATCAAGCAGGAAGGAGCAGATGTACTTATTCTGACGGCGTGCTGTGTTTGGGATGTGCAGTAGGGTGTAAGCAGAGACTGTTCCTCTGAAGAAACAAGATTATTTAGGTACGCACAAGATCTGGGAAACCAGGCATCAGTTGGCAGCAGTTACAACTGGTTCTCTTGAAGCGTTTGGAATCCTCATGAGCTGGGGAGCTGCTCTGTAATGCAGCACATCCTATTTTCCCCAGGTGCCACAATCTCTTTGAAGCTCCTGAAGTGCCAGGCTCTCAGAGCCTCCAGCTCCTGGGGACACGGACCTCTCCGTCCTCCCTGGGTGCGTGCTGGCAAATCAGGAAGGTGGCAGGAGGAAGGTATACCTGCCCAGGAAACAGTTGCATTTTCAGTGCAACTCTTTCAATCTCTACCTGCCGTGTAGTAAAATTCTCCTGTGATATCTAGCAACAAAATGGCCTGTCAAAATGCCTGCTAGTGACACTTCCTTCAGAAAACTTTGGTGACATTTGGCGTGTAGTGTTAACTGTGAGAACCTGAAGAGCTTATCTGAAAGGTCATTTAGATAGATGGGAAGGATGTGTCAGAGTCTAATGATCTTTCTGATGATCGCGAGGGGCACAAAGAGCCGGCAGAAAGGTAATCTGGGTGCTAATGAACTTTACAGAGTGTCCAGCTCTGCGGAGGTTGCTTTAATGCCCCATTTAGCTGCTGCGTTTCTGTTCATTCTGAAGTATGGATGTCACTTAAATACTGACAAAATGCAGGAGAGAACTTTGGTGGCTTTTTAGGCTCTTTCTTTATTATTCTACTGAAGGCAAGGGCTTATTTTTGCAGCAGACAAGTCCTTCATTATCTTGTTGGACTTCTGACATTCTGAACTCCTGGATAACCGTGTCCTTTTACCCTTTCAAAACTGTTCATACGCAGTTGATTCACCCTGACTTTTCAATTTTTGGAAGGCCTTTGGGATGTGGAATTTTTGAGATAAGAGATGGAAAAAGAATTAAATACGCTGTCATTAATCCTTTACTTCAGACGGAGTAAGGATGTTTTTCTGTGTGTATACATACGTGCACGCATATGATCTCACATACGAAAACTGATCTTCATGTCGTTAGAAGGTGGAGGGTACACTCATGGGGACTTGACAGTCACCAAAGAAAACCTGAAGCTTTTTTTCAAAGGACTCTGCAAACAAACTGCATAAGTTTCATAAGCTGAAAGTAATTTCCAGGCTCAGCTATAAAATATGCTCTATTTGGCTTAGTTTTAGTATGTCAAAATGTTAAACCAGGTGAAATGTTTCTGTCTATCGGGGGAGTGAAGGGGAAGCACAAACTTCTTCTTTGCTAACTGGTGTTACTGTGAAGGTTTAGCAAGTCCAAACTGTATGCTTTTTTCTCGTCTAACGTGAGCAGTCTGTACAAAAACAAACCCCTTAGGATTTGGCTGTAAATGTTTGCTTTTGAACTGCTACAGCTTAATACTTTTGAGAATACCAGCAGAGCAGGCATACTACTGTGAATGCTTTGCCCTTAGGTTTCAACATTTTCCCCAAAGAGCAGGTAGCTGCGGGTGAATTAACCTTCCACGCTGAGTCACACAGAAATAAATGCAATATAGTCCTTCTTATCTTTGAATATTCTTCACGCTGTCAGTATTTTTGGATTTTGCAAGTCTTTGAATTTTC
Source organism: Callipepla californica brunnescens (assembly GCA_023055505.1). Lineage (NCBI taxonomy): Eukaryota > Metazoa > Chordata > Aves > Galliformes > Odontophoridae > Callipepla > Callipepla californica. Next base: position 2,583,221 of record JALIRH010000064.1, read on the forward strand.
TGGAAGCCGTGGCTAGCAACAAATTGTAGGCATAGGTCAGACTACAGGGATCAGAAAAGTCTTTGATTTTTCTTTCCCTGCTGTTCGCCCTGGAAAAGGAAGAAGGAACGTGTGTTTGATAAACCAAGGGAATGCAGATAATTTAGAAGGCTTTTAGATGCTGCGGTACAATTTGCCTTATGTTTCCAAATGAACAGGCAGAGCTTTGCAGATTTAGTCACGCTGTGATGTCACAGGGGTAGAAATGCCGAACAGGAGAAAAGAAAGTCGGGTAAGTTTTGCCAGTACACTTCTACAATTCAGTTTTACATTTAAGTAGAGCATTGGATTTAATTCACAAGATTTCACAACCCTGTAAATAGCTTGTGGTCCACAGACCTCCTGAAAACTCAGGCTGAAGAGGGCCAGGTGGAACTGCTGAACCTGGAGGTGAAAATGTGGCATTCCAGCCTTTTTCTAAAAACACAGATGCTAGTTAAAAAATGGAGAAGATGGAATACTTCATTAAAAACACATCAAGCGTATAGGCATTATATTGCAAGAATTTGTAAATGTATTTATTCAGGTATGTGGAGCATAAGAACATTCCTTGCAGTTCTGAGGAGCATTACTGTTCGTGGCACTTTTAAGAGTCAAACATACTAGCTACTTTAATCGGGATAATAATTTTGCGTGTCAAAAGGGTAGTGTACCTTCTCAGCATTTCCATTTGGTATTATTTTACTCCTTTAAGAGTACTTTATAGTTCTCAACCTTACCTCAATTAGCAGTACTGACAGATGCTAGTTCAGCATTTTACCTCTTGCCAGTAGGGCTTTCTTTGGAATAAATGTCAGTAATTTTATGTTGCTAATTTGAGGTGATATACCTACATGTAAAATTACATTTTAACTTTCTTGTTATACTTGCAGTGAGAGATGGCAGCATAAAGAAATATAAGTGAATGCTCCTGAGAGATAGTTCAGGACTGGAAGGTTCATTATGGAACTTTTATAGCTAATTTTGAGGTGCACTGCAGTTTTTCTTAACTCTTTCTTTTGCTGTCCATCTATTTATGCTGCGTGCCTTGCCTCTTTCCCCTTCAGACTTTTTAAATTTAAATTATATGTATGTATTTAGATGCATTTTTAAAAATCTCTTCAGAGGCTTGGGGCAAAAATGAGGCCAGGATTTGGATTTTTAAAGATCCTGACAATACTAACAATTGATATCAGCAGACTCCTGCAAGAAAAATCTGCACTTGTTCATTGTTCTTTAATTTACCACGTGGAATAGCAGGGGAAACTGAGAGGGTGGAGCTGCAACTTTAGGTGACAAGAAATTTGAGTGCTAAGTGTTCTATACGTTCATTGTGATTCATTTTTCAAGATGGTGTTTTTTTACCAATGTAGTTACGTTTTTCAGTCTCTCTTGAATGTGGTATTTTCTTTTTCTCACAGTTTAGCTTGTACTGCAGATTCTCTCAGCCAGCTACTAAATTATATTTCTATCTTCTGAAGAAAAATACCTTTCCATGCGTGCTAATAACTTCATATGAGGCAGTGGATCTGGTCATACGTACTGACTGGAAAGTGAGCTTGTCTTTGATTGCCGAGTGGGAGGAAACAGATTCTTTCTACTGCAGCCCAGAAGCCAACCCACCAATTAAAGGATTTATCTTTTCCAGCATATTGTTATAGATAACAAAAATTCCAATACGTCAAGCTCTGACCTTTTATATTAAATAATTCTGTACTATTTGTAACAGTTTGTTTCTTGTTTTTGAAATATACATTTCTAATTGTTCTTAGATGATATTATCCTAAAGAGTTAATTGATGGTTACCAAGTCACTGCGTAGCTGAATTTTAGTGCAGTCTTCCTTTATTGTGATTAGTAATTACTGTGAAATAATGTTAGTGTTTCAATTTGAAAAAAAAAAAAAAAAGTTAGTGCATTGTTCATTCTTCAGTCATTCTGGGCCTGAGAAATCTATAAATGTACATAATGACTGTAATTTTCATGGAGCTGTAGCTGCAAAAATAAGCCTGGCCTAATCTTGAGGTTGAATAAGACCATTGTGTTCATAAAGGTTTGATTTAAAATAGCAGTGTCATTTCTCAAATTCAGAAAGAGTATTAAATAATAACAGGTTTTGTAATAATTATTCCCCTTTTTTCTGATTGCTGATCTGAAAATTTTATAATATTGTCCCGTGTGCATTCCTCAGCGCTCCCTCGCTTTGATTTTCAGTGCAAAATGAGGGGAGGGATGGCTGCACAGGCAGAATTTAACAGGAGAACTCTTTCATTTCTATCTGTTGTTATTCTGCTGAAGCCAGTGTGTCACCTCTTTAGGTTTAGGTGGAACGACTGGTACTGCTTGTACTCATCTAACCTGCAATGGGATTAAATAGGCTTAGCATTTTTTTTTCAAAAATGTATTTTTTCTTTCTCTTCCAAGCTAGCTACGCAGCTTTCTCCTTTCCTCTGCCTTGAACTTTTGGCCTTGCCCTGAAGAATATGGGTGGTATATGTTTTAAAATTGATATATTAATGTTGAATTTTTATTGTCACGGTTTCTGTTCGTGCACCTTTCAAATCCTTCATTTGTTTGTTTCTGAACTTTGGATGTGTCATAAAAATGTCACCATTGTGGCTGAACATTAAGCACCTTCCCATTTTGCTCTGGGCCGTTGAAATAAATTTGGACCAGGTGCTCCTCTCATAATAGAGCTCCTTGATGTGCCCTGATAGCAAGCCGGCAAGCGGAAGCTGTCAGCCTTCAGCTGGCTTGAAGAATGCAATTAGAGCAGTTTTAATACTGGTGAGGGACCCCATCCAGTCAAAGCTGTTTGAGTTAAGCCAACTCTGGGATCCTAAACTTGCATTTTAAGCATGTCAGCTTTGTCTTTTTAGTCAGAGCAGATCTGTAATTCCCTCACATTATGTGGGTTTTTTTAATGCTAGAAGAGATACTCCCATTCCTTACCAGCTTGCTGTTATTTTATCTGTTAGCTTTGTCTTTATAGCATTGTTAATACTCATGGTTCAAAGCATTTATTGTCAAATTAAGGCTTAAAATACATTTTTAAATGTCAAAAGTGCCTGTGCCTTTACATAAAACTTAGATTAGGTAAATTCATAAGCAGTTCATCACTAGATTTCTGGATTTGCCAGCTGCAAGGAAAGAGAACACCAGTACAGATCAGAGCTGAGGAAGAATGTGGAAAAAAAAACACCAGACCCTAGAAATTAGACAATACTACAGTAAGGTACATTTTTACTGAATGCAGAGCTTCAGTTAATTTCAAAAGCAGATGTATTGATACTAAAAGAAAGGAGTGACGAATTTGCAGGCTCTTCCTTCTCTCTCTCTCTTAAATTAGTGTTTTTAAGTATGTTTTTGCTTCCTCCATTTCTTAGTGCTAGGGTTGACTTCACTGGAATTACTGCTTCCCTGAGGGGTTTTCCTCAGCTGGATGTTTCATTTGTTCCCTGTTTTTCCTTCGTTAGTAAAGTTTTAGTTCAGTTATCTGTTTTTAGCCTTTACTAACTTGCAAAGTATGTCACAGAAGTAGATAACAGAAAGGGCTTTTTGTTAAACTCCTTGTATTAGGGATGGTTTTCCCATTATCCAGTTGATTTTTTGGTTTGCTTTGGCTCTTCATAGAAAGTGAACTTCATCTGAGACTTAATTGACCAAAATAATTTCCTTTATCCTTAGTTAAATCAGTGTCATTAGTGAGTTAAAAATTTGATTGCTTTACCATGAGTTATGATTGCTTAGAGTATGTTGGGACAAATAACTGAATGACAGAGTAATAGTGAATTTTGGTATTTGTTTTTCAATGTATACTTCTACTCCGGAATTGTCTCTTTTTTCTCCATTACTTTCTGTGTGGCCTTATCTGCACTAAACCCTTTGTACAAGAGATTTTGAACAGAGAAAATGGTGTAGTTAAAGCTACTGTAAAAGGAAAGCCAAGTGAGAGAGAAAACAACTCCAGGCAGGACTATGCAGTTTGGACCTAATACTTATTTTGTGCCTCTTTTTATGATGGACCAGATGGTGTGAGTAAATACAAGCAGCAAATCAGCCAGCACTTCCTGCAGCCCCTACTGCTGCTGTTGCTACTCCCAGTGATTGATTCTTGGCCATTTCCAGTGGAGCAGTTGGGTGCTGCCGTTTTGAAAGATCCAAAGTACAAGAAGCGACGAGATAGGAGCGGTATGTGTAAGGCACTGTAAATTCTCCAAGTTTTGGTTGTGCTGAGAGGGCCCAAGCTGGATTGAGAACCAACAGAGCAGTGGATCAACTGTGTCCCAACTCCTGGAAGAGCAATGACTGAGTTGGGCTGGATGTTCTATAGGAACTGGGAGGAAATGTATAACCCCCCACATGCTGATAGGACCCACCTGAATTTACAGGAAGAAAAACTCAGGTGTGATGGAAATAATTTGAGACTGGTATCCCTATTTCTGGAGGTTATTTAACAAAATGTTCAGACTTTTATGATATAGTTGATCATCTTGGCAGATAAGGGGAATAGGTAAATATCTGAGATTCCTTCTCATCCTGCCTTCTGTTATGATGTGATTTTTGCTTGTAATAAAAAAGAATAAACTTCCTAGTGCTTCCTTGGTATCTAAGTCAGTGACTGGAGATTTTTGGGCTGCTTCTGCTGTAAGGCTCTTATAGGGTCTGTCTTTTGTGTCTGCCTGTAGCCTTACGTTCCTAGGAAGCATGACTCGACCCAGCTGTGCTTACTCTGTGAATATTTTATTTTTCTGGTTTTTGTCTCATCTTTTGGCCAGTTGTAACCTAGTTTGCCATTGAGAAAATGTTGGAAAGGTGGAGTTCCAATTAAAGTTTTCAGGGAAAGATGCATTTTGTTCCTCTAGGTGATACAAAGGCAATGCAGTATGGTGGAGAGGTGATGAGTATAGAGAAGGAATTCGTGCTATCAAAGAGTAAACTTCCCCTCTCTGTTCCCTTTCTCTGGTGTTTGCTCACATTCTCATCTCAAACAAAATTTATTCTGCCACAGGAATTAATCCATGGCAGGTTTTTGAGTCTCTGGAGCTCATGAAGCACAAATTTCTTGCTTTGCATTGCAGAGAGCCTGTCCTTTGCAAGCACTGCACCTCAGAGCTTGGGCAAGACTGCCACTCAACTGTTCATAGTTCCTGTGGTGGAGGTCCTATCCCCCCCAGATAGGGGGCTGTAGCAGCTGGGGGCTCTGCTGTAGAGCAGTGTGAAGCCAGCACACTGCCTGAAGGCTCAGTGCCTGGATCTAACATGTGCTATCAATCTCCCACTTACAAAAAGAAGTTTGTATTAAAACTTCATTACCTCTCTCTGAAGCAATTTATATATATATATTTAAGTGTAGGAGTCAGAATTGTTTTAAAAGACTATATTATTTAAACAAATACTAAATTAAGGAACGAGATAGACAAGGGTGATATTAAGTGTTTCATTTCTGTAGAAGAAAAAATTGCTTGCTGCATTTGACTTGGCTTCTTTTACTCCAGTAATTACTGAGAATGTTAAATATGCAAGAGCAATGCCCCATCTGTAATTGTAATTATTTACTTTCCTGATATATTGAGAATGGTGAAGGTAATGATTCTTGTGCAAATTCAAAGCAGGTTCTGCTTATAAATTTTTTTCCCTCTCTGTTGCAGATCTGTCCTTGCAAGCCAACTGCTGTTTGAGCGTATTTTTTGTCATCACTTGGAAACACTTTAATCAACCCTAAGTGCTGTCACTATGGACTAGAATATTTGTGGTGCAGGAGGGCACAAACAGAGGAAAAATATCTAGTTGTGGCAGAGAAGTCAAAGCAACTTTGACATGTCAGGTTACCAGTTTTTCTACACTCCAAAGCAAATAAAGTTTTGGAGTTATGTAGCCTGGGGGCTGTGCAAACAGAAGTGTACTCAGGTTCTGCTGTAATAACTCCTTAGCAGAGTCTGCATAGCAGGGAGATGGACTCCAGGTTCTGCTGCCTGTCTCGTGCTGAGGTTGGGATGCTCTCCTGAGCAGTAAGGAGAAGTAGGCAGGCCCCTCCATGCGTTTTAGCAAGTCAAGGTAAGAAGATAGAAAGTCCATTACTTGCTGAATATGATATATGGCTAAGGGTGTTTTTGTTGTTGTTGTTGTTTTGTTTTTTTTTATCTAGTATCAGTCAGGAGGTGATGAATGCTGGTGTAGAGTTTTACACTAGAAATGGTTCCTGTCACACATGCATGCCCACACGTGAAATAGTTGGCCCTTGCTGAACTAAACAGCGGTTAAGCAGTCTAAGCAATAGCTGTGGTTTATGGAGGATATATAGGGAATAGCTTTACATAACATTTAACATTGCCTTTTCTGCAACAGCAGAAAATCCAGCTAGGCTTTCTGCTTTGTGCATGGCTGTGTTAAGTAATTCTGTGCTTTTACTGTTGAATGACTTGATTTAGCAATCTGCAGAAGTACAGGCACTGATGATTTAGCGTCTGTAGGGCAGCCAGACCTTGATGAAATGCACAAGCTCTTCTCCTTAATGCTACTGTGAGCTATATCTCTCAGGCTGTAATATCTAATGTATTGACCTTCCTCCACATACACCTACACAATGTTTGAATTGTAAGTTCAGTTTTATGATACCTCTACAAAGGCTGGAAGTTATTGAAATACTAAAGTTAGAAATATTCAGTCCATATTTTCCGAGGTTCCACATTTATATTATGTTCTTTGTTCAGCTCTCAGTGTCACAGGAATGCTATGTCCTCATGTCTCAAACATTGGCTGAATTTTGTAATCAGTCTTAATGGCATCCTGAGAACACAGGGCTATCAAAATGATCATTTCCATATTAATAAATGACTGGATGCCAATGCTAATGTGTAAATATGTCTATATATCTTGGCTGTACATACTAATGCAGTATATGTGTGCATACACGTGCTGCTCCCTTGTTAGGAGAGAGGACACTGTTCAGTTCTATTATGTACCTGTGTTTGCATGCGTCTGTGTATATGTACAGCACTGAGACAGAGGATATAATATAAAAGCATTATCTGAGTTCACACTCAAAGCCTTTCTGGTTGTTGACAGGTTAAACAAGGAGCTTGCTTTGTCCGTCAGTGTGACTTAAGTGGGACACAATTCCCATAGCCTTAATTTGGGATCCTGAAACTAGAATAACCACCTTCAGCTACCATGTACTGTGTGCAATGAAACCAATTGCACTCTTTTGCTGCATTAAGCAAGCCTGTGCGTAGGCTATGCCATTACAGATAGAAAGCAACTGCTAGTGTGTGTGCAGGCTGAATTGCTTTTTTGACACAGATAAATAACAATTTCCTCAGATAAATAACAATTGGCAAGTTTGCAGGTATCCAAATATCTGAGTTTTTAGCAGTAACTGTAGCTCTCAACCTCTTGATTCCTGGATTTCTGAAGAAATCTCCTCTTGTTTTCATTATTTTGAGCTCTTGAAACTGTGAGTCTTGAATTTGTATCATTTAGTCTGTGAAATCCTGTCTTCTTTTTATAACAGCTTCAAATTCTTCTGATGTAAGCTGAACAAAAATTTCTACAGAATGTCTTTGCTCACTCTTAGAATAAGTTCAGTTTATATACGGTTCAGAAAACCCACAGGAATAAATATCACAAATCTGTGTGTGTTAATAGTGGTAAATGACGGAGCTGTTTCTGTAAGAACTGTAGTTATATTCAGCTTAGCTATTGGTGTTGCGTTGAGACAGTTTTACCACAAGTCAGCTCTCAAGAGAAAGAAATGTAATATAGATCAGAAGACCAGCCATGTATTCCTATCAGCGGTAAACCAGTAAGAGGATTAAGGTAGATGAGGAACTATAAATAGGTAATAAAAGTAAAATCAGTACGAGTCTAAGAAATGAAATCCTCACTCCAGCAATAGTGACTTAACAGACCGTTACGGCATGAGATTGTGGTTCCTGTTATTTAAGAAGTCTAAATGCAGGAGTCCTACAGGGAAATAATGCTATCAGTGTTACTCTTCTGAGGAGGGAAAAAAAAAAAAGAGGTTATTATGGTTAACAGGGTTTACAGTACAGTGAGTAATCTTAATTTTAACTTCAGTAAGGATATCAAAGAAATCCTTAAGTTCTGGCTTGTTGGTACATTCCTCCATGCAACCTTTTGATGCTCAGCAGCCTCAGGGGTAGTGTATGCACGTACATTTATGAACTGACAGTACCTCAGTCATACTGACCAAGACTGATGTGGACATCAAAAATGAGTGTATTTTTGTTCACGTAGCTGACTGCCAATATTTATGGCAGGAAAAATTCCTATTGCAACATATATAGGTAGTTACATCTTATTAAGGTCCCGCAAGAATTTCCATGTGGAGGGCTTCAGCATTTATGATCTTATCTTTTCTCTTTGAACAGAACAAGAGAAGGCGTGAGGAAGTCAGGTACCTTAGCTACGTGTCTTGTGTGAGCACAAGGAAGTTCGCTGTGATGGATGAGCGCTGATTTATTTTTGTTGAAACTGCTGGGTTTGGTTGAAAAAGAAGCACTATGACTATGGTGCAATGTAGTGTAGGGGTCACGGTTAGAACGAATTGCTCAAGTTTGCAAACAAAGATCCATATTCGAGTCAGACTTGCCCAGCTTCACAATTACTTTGCATGTAAAATGTCAGGATGCCACTTAGCAGGACCACGGCTAACTGAAATACTGCTGGATAAATTCAGGTGTATAACATTTTCCTTCATGCTCAATACCTCTACAGTTAAGAAAACTGTGGCAAGACCTTTAGATGGTACAGTTTATTTACATTTTTGTCATATTTTTTGCCATAGGAAAATAAACAATACTGTCAGTTAGCTGGACGGGATCAGATGGAACTGAAGTAAGTAGTAGTTTAGAGGATGCCTCACTGGAAACAACATTTGATAGCTGAGATGGGTCAAAGACTTTCCTAGAAAGCAGTTGTTTTTCTTGACAGCTCATTTTAGCGTTTCAAGAGGAAATCAGACAATTATATCAAATAATAGGTTTTCTGCAGGAAGGTACTCAAGCGTTTTTCATCAGTCTGCTCTTTAGAAAAAAAGAGAACAGTTTGAGAGTAAATCTAGAGCCAGAATCAGAGATGAAAATATATATACAGTAGACGATTTAAAAAGAATTTGTTGGTGCACTGGAAATGAACTTATGTTAAAGAGATGTGCGGTGTTGATAGATGGTATTGAAGAAGTTGAGGCATTTGTTTTATAAAAGTTGTCATGCAACCGATTTGAAAATGAAGTCCAAAGAAGTGCCTAATCCATAACAAAGTTTGCTCAGTTACCCCAGAAGCCGGGCATTAATTGAAGACATGCTTATTTCTTAGTTGCTGTAAAACTCTCTCCACTTTAGAATCTTCAAACTCGAAAGTTATTTAAAAATATGAGGAAGTAGCAGGCTCGCCAAGATGCATTAAAGTGATAAAGACACTTGAAAGAAATTCAGAAGATAACCTTAAAGGCAATAAAAAGCATGAACATGGGTATATCTCAAAAATGAGATTGTAGAGAGATAAATATATACAAGATCTTTGACAGACCTGTGTGGACGTGTACTTTCATGGGAGAGCATTGATAAGTGATCTATAAGTGAGTACTCCACACTGGTGCCCTTTGTGAGAACTTCTGGCAAACATCCTAGTAGTAAATGGAATGAAGAAGGAAAAATGAAACAAATACTGTAATTTCCTGTGCAGAATTTACTGATTGCTTGTATTAGGGGAGAAAGATCTCTGACTGAAGAGCAATGGACACTTTTTTAAATTGGAAAATCTTCACCAAAAAGACGAATACTTGCTGTCATAATTGGCCTGTATTTTAAACACGTTTGTGTATATATGTTTTTAATTACTCCCGGAAGGATAAATAGAAGGTTGTTAATTTCTCAAGTTTTCTTCCGTTGAGTGAATTACAGCATCCTGAATGTTTCACCTCCTAATACAGCAACCTCCTGTTGAACTACTTGATTGTTGCTTCGCAGCACCGTGCTGTGGTGGATGTATTTTTTTTATATTTAAATTATAGTAATGGTATATTTTAATAATAATGTATACCCCCTGGTTTTGTCCATTTTGCAAGCTGGCATCTTCTGTGCTTCATCCATCCACTTTTTGTGTTGGAAAGACACAGTGGTACTTAGGAACAATAGGGTTCTGCTCTTCTAAGAAGGTGCATTTATTCTGGTGAAATTAAAAGATTACTTACAGTTTTGTGTTTAAGCGTGTACCTGTGTGTGTGTGTATTGTTCCTTGGTTTTAGTATTTTGCAGCTGCTTACCACTGAAATGCTACCAACTGCAGAATCTGCAGTTGTCTCTGGTACTTCTACTGAAAGCAGTGTGCCTTCTAAAATTATCTTCTGCCTTTAAACTGCAGTTTCAAAGCTGTGACATTGTTTTAAAGTTTTCCCATTGATGCATTGTAAGAGGGGAATCAGCCATGCTGTATGACAGGGGCTGCAGGGGGAATCAGGAGCTGCTTTTCGCTCCAAACAGTTTTGTATCTGAAATTAATGCAATTTTTCCCTGGCTGTTTTCAGGCAATTCTTTGAGAGCAATTCATAGTAGATGTAAAATTCCAACACAGACTATTTAAAATATGGCTTTTATTCTTGCCTGTTAACTCTCAGGATTGACACACTAAGGAGTATTTGAAAAGTGCTGGTCACAATTTTACAGGTAATAAGATCATAAATCTGCATCTACATGCAGATAAGGACTTAAAAGATATCCATTCCTTGAAGAAGAGCCTACTCTGCCACTTTAAATTACTGGATTTATCTCAGTAACATGCAAAGTACTAAAAAATGCATGCACACAAGCCGTCTAAGACAATTAGAGACATCTGTCCTGCTGAGGTGGGATTTAGGAGTGGAGAGCTGAGCTTAGGCTGACTAGATGTAATGGGGGTAGGGGAATCCTGTGTGTGTTACACTTGGAGTGATTTTTTTTTTTCCTCTTGAAGTGGTAAGCACCTGCAGTTCCCATTGAATTGCCCTCCTTGTAGCAAGAATTGGACTTCAATTAAATGCATCTTTTCCCCAGGAAAGTTAAAACACTGCATAAACTGTAACTGTAGAATAGTTGGGTCATATTAACGTGTAGACAGGCACAAATTGTCATACACATACGTGGACAAGCGTGGGGTGGAATTTGTAACATTTTGTTCTAAACTACATAATCAACTGTAAAGGAAAAAAAAGAGCCAACTCAGTGACCATTCAGGAGAAAGAGATGATATAGTTCATTTGAACTCACCAGAGAAAGATGACTAATGGAAGGAATAGATGTGCAGTGCTTTTTCTTGACAAATGTCTGCATGTAGACATGGGTGAATTTTGGCTTTACTGTGAGAAAATGATCACTGTCGTTATCGATTTCCTAACTGAAGAAAATGTGGATCCTAAATTTGTGCAGGCAGTTGCCAGTTGTTTTATTTAGAAGAAATTAATTGTTCCTTAAAAGAAAAAAATGATTTGTTGAAGGAAGAGTGGGCCAAAGTAACATGGCATGACAGTCTGGTTTACACATGAAGAGAAGAGGCAGCGTGTATGTGTTTGTGAGATAAGAACCTCAGAAACTGTCAGAATGCTGAAGAAATAAGATGGAGAGCTGTGTATTTGCTCCTTTTTCTTTGTTCTTTTTTTACTGATTTTCCATTTTACTGTAGAATACTGTTAATTTGTCTTTTGTTTCTCATCTGATGTCAGTCTATGAAGTTCTTCCTCACAAGATCCCCACATAAAGGACCAGATTTCAGTTATAGTCTGATTTGGTGCTTGATCAGCCACTGATTGCCTGAGTTGATAAATCAGTAACGTTTTCAAAGACACGCAAGTGAAATTTCAAGGCCATCCTTCTGTTGCAGGTATTTCTCATTTGGGGTTTGGTTTTTCGAATCTCAGCAGCGTTTGGCGGTGTGAACACTGAGGTAATACAGCAGCCGTATAAAAAGAAGGTGCTTGTTTACTGAAAATAAATCAACACACGCTTCACAAGTGCCTCTGGAAGGAAGCTGTGGTCTGAATTCAGAGGGAGCGAAGTCACACTGCTGTAAAGTCTGATCTTTGGCTGATCACACGAGTAATGGCAGAAATTGTCGTTGCTGAGGATTTTTACTAGGGTTTCAGAAAATGCATGTCTAAAATTCCTGATTTACTTTCCTCAGTTGTTGTTTTTATATAGTGTGTGTGCATGTGTGTATAAAATGTACATGTATGCTTGCTGACTGGTAGAACTGCGCGAGGTTTGCTTTATATTTCACCAGTCACATAAATAAATGTACTTCAGCTAGCTAAAACATGCATAAGTAATTGTTAAGACTTTTCCTTGGCATTGCTCAGTGTAGGTATTTTTGGTATGTTTTTTGTGCGTCCATGCATGTGCTCTCTGTTACTTCATACATAACCCAAATTTAATCTCATTACTATTTTAAGTATGAATTTCTTTCTGTTTGTGTACTGGTGTGCTTCCACTCGTGCTATCTTGAGAGGAATAATTTTCTCCCCTCGTTCTATTTGCCTGAAAGACAAAAAAATCAGCAGCATTTGAGACCCATATCAGAAGCTTCTAAGTAATTTGTCCATAGCTTTTTTCCATCCCCATTAGCAAAAATAAATGTGCCAAGGCCGTATTTGGTGACCCTAGTAATTTCATCACATAATTTTAATAGGGTTTACAACTGCAGTGGTCACAAAGATCTCTGTAATCTGTCGATTGATCTTATTTTGGGTGCTGACGTGCTTTTAAAATGTTGCAGCAGCTTGTTGTGTAACTTGTCTGAAGTACTTAGATTTCTGTGTACATTAGATACCTAAAGTTTTAAGTCTGTAATATTTGCTGCAATCCTTAATTCTTCTAATACTCCTCTTTTACATGAATACTTAAAATATGACCTTTAATTTTAAGTGCAAAATGAGTTCTTGCAGGTTTCTGCTTTCATGCTGTGACTGCACCTGAGCCTTGCAAAATACCACTTTTATTCTCTTGGTTTGCCTCTTTCTTGAGCAGAGACTGCCAAATAGTTCACATTCCTTCTCCGTTTGACTGTGTCTATAAACATGGTGCAACTGTTCCTTGCTTTTTGCACTACAGACCTGGAAGGAAATTCCCTCCCTTCCTGCCCTCTCCTGGATACTGTCAGTACAGGGGTAACTGTGATGTTTGAAATACCAGACAGATCTGTCCCCTGTTACAGGCTGGACTGGTGAGAGCTGCAGTGTGCTTTCAAGACAGGATATCCCATGTCCTTTTTAACTACAAGATCTCTGTTGTAAGAGGTGAGAACACCAACCCCTCTGATTCCTGAGTAGCAGCAGGGGTCTTCTGCAGGACAGAAAACCCACCTTCCAGACACAAGTAATGAGCAGCTATTGCAAGTTTGCAAACGGTAATAGTGGTACCATCTGCAGTAGGGCAGGGTGTGGAAACCTGTGTTGCAGTAGTACCTCATTAAAAGTTTCTTAGTTTGACTTTGCTGCTTTCTAGTATGCGGCGTTGGAGCAGGAAGAAAGGAAGCATTAAACATGTCTACACTTGTGATTTAGAGAGAGTTTTGCCCAGAATAAATAAAAGAGTGCATGTCTGAGGATAATTCTCGTACTCACAAGAAGCAGCACATTACCTCCTTTGTGGAATACCTTCTTCAGACATCTGATGCTATTTAAAAACTGAACTTGGGCTGGCTTGTTGGACGTTCCCTTCTTAATGGTTTGAAAGTACTGCTTAATACTTCACAATGTGTTCTTCGCTGTTGTATTTGAAGGCATCATGCAAACAGAACACAGTTTTGTGTTCTTCATAGTAGGATTATTAACACTTACTCCTTCTGTATGCGTGTTCTAAATTTGGGCAGGATTTACAAAATCTAAGTGATGCCAGTTTTGTGGTATTCTTTCAGTAACCACAAGATGCCATATTTGCTCAATGCCCATATTACTGGGAATTTCTCAAGTAGGAGTTGTTCTTGTCTTTTAAAACAAAGTCTCTACTACATCTGACAAGGAATGGATGAAATGAATCACTGTATTCATCTTGGAATTACGCTGTATTCTTATAATACTCTGAACCTACTAAAAGTGATGCTACATGTTTGTTATTCATTTTATATATGGTGGATGCTCCAAGGATTTAAATACAAACAACGTAACATTTTGTTTTGATATTCATGTAAGTAAATTAAATAAGGAGCAAAATCCTTGTACGTTAAAGACAAATTTTGCTATGTTGAGAACTGATTTTTCTTTGTTCCACTACAGTTGCTGGTACTATCTTGAGGCATTCATACATTGATGAAAGTGGATAGAAGTAATTTGGAATCAAAACTGTCATATTTGTTTCCAAACAGTATTTTATCCTAAAAAGTATGTTTCTAACCGGTAAGCTCTCCTTTTCCACTGTAGAAATTGCAGAACTCCTACGCTGTATGTAGTACCAAGTACTGAGTAGTCATCACATGCTTGACATCAACAACTGTTGGTCATTTTAATACTATTACTGCTGCTCCATCTTCAGATATTGAATTGCAATTTTTTTTTTCATTTTGCCTTTTTTTTTTTCCCCTCAAGTATATGGAAAGGCAAATTCACACTAGAAGTACTAAGGCATCAGAAATGCCGTATTAGAAAAAAACATCTTTCTGCACTTAGTATGCATTTACATTGTTAAGGCATTTCCATGAAAATCATCATTCTGTGGTTGATGTGCCCTGCTTTGTTTTGCTAGTTAATGTTATATTAAACGGGTGATAATAGTTAATTCTCCTAAATGCTTGTTCTGATCTTTACCAAGTTGATATTGTGATGGATGGCTGTTTTTGAATTTTATATGGAAGCTAAATGTCAGTTTCCTTTGGATTCCACTGGGATTTTATACTTTAATTGATGTCATGGCCTTGAAAATGTCCATAGCAATCACTCCCTTACTGTACAGTCTTTGCAAAGGAATGTATGGTAGAGCTTATATGCAGTACATTCATCTTATGTGTAACAATGGGACATGTTTACTATCAATGTGGTTGGTGAGAGTAAAAAAAAACCAAAACAACATAATTAGCAATGTTATTCAGGGTGTATGTTTTCCATTGCTGATATTAGAACTGGAATCGTTGTTAGAAGGTCCATGTTATTCACAGTACAGGAAGAGGGAAGTGCACCTTCTATTATAATGTAGCATTCTTGGAGATGCTGGATTGGTCTTACTATGATTAGCTCTTATGGTTATTTCAGGGTTGTAATAAAATCAATATATTTGCATATATTTTGTTAGGGAACCCTCTATGACAGGGGATACAACTGTTCTGTCTGCATAGCAATAAATTCTGGTGTTCAGTGTAACCAGCGACATCCTGTATGTAACAACATGGTATTGTCTTCCAAGATACCACTTGGAGAAAAATAATCATTTTAGTCAGATTGGGTACCCTGCTCTGTCCGTGTGCCTACCTGGCATCTAAGGCAGAAGTCTGTGTGTGATGTTATGTGAGTTACCTAGACTCATTCGTGGGGTTTGACACAAGAAGTGAAGAGCGCAGCATTTGGTGAAGCCTGGAGGTTTGATGGAGCCAGCCTGAATGTGAATTTGGAATAACATGGATTTACAAGGCAGGCCGTATGTTGGTGCTGTTAATCACACTAGACAGCTAGCTGTCATTCAACACTGACATAATTTATAGTACTGGTGTTAAGCATTTCGGTATACCAAACATAAAGGCAATTTACCAGCTTCTAGTTAGGATGTTTATTATGATTATGCAAGCAAAAGTTCATATTCTGTGACAGAGCAGGGTGGATCGTATTTATCGTCACAAATATCTCTCTCTTGAAAGAGGAGACCAGTAGTGCAATAGTGGTAGGAAAAGAAACCCTGGCATAGGTCTTAATGTAAGTGGAAAATGGGATATGAACCAAGGTCCAAATATGGGTTCTGTATCCATAAAACATATTGCTGTTCTGAACAAGATTAAAAGAGTCTAATAATGAAATTACCTCTTTAGCAAGCTGTTTCTTCCAATATTATATTACTCTTCCATTTCTCTTCAACCTTTTTTAATTTTACCTCCAGGAGAAGTGAACGTTTTCGTTTATGAACAGCTAAATTACCTTAGACCACTGTTAAGGTTTGATATCAGGCCAAAATTCATTTTTACTTGATGTCTAGTCTTTAAGAACAAGAGATGTCTGATGGGGTACCCACTCTGTTGAGTGCCTGCCAAATCTTGTATGTCAGCATTCCCTCTGATCTTTTAATGGGGGTTAAAAGGAGAAAACCAAGGTTTTTATTGCAAGTGGAAAGTAGTTTGCAATGGGGAGATTTCATTTTCTTTTAGTTATTGTAATGATGATTAGTGCATCAAATACCGTTTTATTTTTATAGATTTTCTTTATCTTCTTTTTTAACGCTGAAATATTGTCAAGAATAGCAATGGGAAACATCTCGGAGTTTTTGTTAGATAACAAAATGCTTTAAAAAATATTCTTTGAAGTATACAAATGCATGGTAAGCTGGGCTTCACTATTATTTTAGGGTGCCATGAAAGGCAGCAGTTTGGCACCTTTATAAAATGCCTTTCTTAGCAGTGGGGGTGTGCATGTTGCTTGGTATCTGCTCCCACTGCGGTCACGATGCCATCCAACCCCTTTGGTGGAATGTGCTGGGAAACAGCCCATGAATTGCAAAGCAAACATCTGCATTTTTCTTCCGTGATTCCTGCTAAGGCACTGACCTGGGTAGATTAACCAGACAGATACACTTGGTGAAAAATTATGCTGTCTTTTTCTGTAGTACTTAATTCAGGCTATAATCCCCTCCAGGATGTAGATCCTTTTAAAACTGATTAATATTATTTTCCTTTTTATTACGTTTTACATCTGAAGAATATCCCTATCTCATCTGAATTAAATCCTTCTGGTTTGGGTGGTTTTGGTTGTTCCCTGTTCCCCCAGCAGCACTGTAGGAGCTGTGATTTGTCTTGCACTGAACATTTGCATCGTACACCTGCGATGGGGAAGAGAAGCAGCCTGCAGCTCTTCCTTGGAGTCAGGGGAATCTGTGTTCTCTTCTGAACAAATGTCATGAAATGTGAGACAGCCAAAGTTGCTTCTGTAGTTGGAATATGAAAACTGTGCTTGGAAAAAGAGGGATTTGCAATTGACAGCAGTAAGGGTTTCTGTAGACTACCAGTGCATAATGGGTAACTGTGTGCTATTGGAAAGCAGTTGCATATGGCATCAGGATTCATGCAGCATATGTCAAACAGTGTTCGTTGTCAGGTGCAGGTGTAAAAAAATCTGTGTTTAACTTCAGAAGAATTGCATTAATCATCTGTAGATGGCTGCATGACATAATCACTCATACAGATTCCTGTGTATTTCAAAGGAAAGTCCGCAATTCATGATACTAACCAATAGAGAGAGGAGGAGGGAACCAATTATATTTTAAGCAGTTTAGTTAGTTTGGACATTATTTGAAAACATTTTGATACTTATTCTAAAAAGCATGCAGTGTAACTGTACTATAAGAGAATGTGTGATGCTTCTGCTGCTGTTTGATCTCAAGTGGTAGAAGGGGTGGTAGAATGTGTGGGCAGAAAGCACGCTGAGTACATCCTTGGAAATGGCTTGGGTTGGCAGCTGCTCAGCACATTCAGGAAGGAGCCATCGTTTCCCTGAGGACTGCCTTTGTGTCTTGCAGAGTTTACAGAAAGCACCTTTTGTCACCAAAAGCAGAACAGAATGGTACTGGGATGTTTTGGTTCTTGGGAAGCTGTCCTGACCCTCAGGCTCTGCTGGCAGTCCTCTTGGGCATCAGGCAGCAAGCAGGGCTCAGTGTTTGCCTCCCAGAAGCTGCCGGGATAGCTGTGGTGCTACCCTTCCCATAGTTCTGGTGGGGACAAGGTGATTTTCCTTTTCATGGCAGCTCATCGGTGAGCTCCTACCGTCTCTCTTTGTTAGTCGATGTTTAGGCAAGAGTCATTTGCAGGGCTGGAGGAAAAGACAGAAGCTGTATAAAGCGTAGGGATGATGTAATGTGGGTCAGACCCCTGCAGAAAGAGGTGTCAGAGATGTAATGTTGATTTTATGTGCCACAGTTTTTTCTGGATGCGGTTCCCATTGTACCAAGTTGGGAGGAGGAGATGCCTAATTTTTAATACGAGCAGTTTACAACCATTCACATTTAAACAGTTTATAGGATTCTTGGTAACAAAAGGTGGTCTAATTATAGAGGAAAGGAAAACAATATAGTGAGGATATTTACAATGTGTGACCTATTTGAATTATGATCTTGTTAACTATACAAAAATGACAAAAACCAGAACCATCCCAGTGAATTAAACGTTTAGCCTTTCATTAATGAACATTTTTAATACAGAAGATATGGAGGAGGTTCGTTTTTTTTTTCCCTTTAACATCAAAAGAAGGTTGCACTTTGAGTGAACCTGTACTTTCTTAAGATTCAGTGCACTAGATTTCAAACTGGAAAAAAAAAAGACAATATTTTTTCTTTACAACTAGCCCACACTAGAGTGTTTAGTTTCTGCCAGTAAATCACATACCAGGGTTTCTGCTGCCCTTTTAAATCAATTGAAGGTGTGATTCCTTTCCCTGTGATTTTTGTTTGACTTCCCTTTTGTAGTTGATCTTAATTGTTCTTATTTGCAGGCTTTAAATGTTGATGGACTGTGTCATTTATAACCCTTTTTCATTGCACAATGACCTTCATTGGGAAATTTCATTCGTGTTTTCACTGAGCCTGCGTTGTGTATTGGTTTTTTTGTTGTTCTATGCATGTAAGTGAAACTGGCAATAAAAATGAGTATGCAGAAGTATGGCTTTAAGATTAAAGCCAAGTTATAAAAAAATCTGGTCGCAGTATAGGTGGAAACATTTCAGAATGTTTGCAGACCTACGCTGAAGCCGTGCTAACGCAGACGGCTCCATGTGGTGACCTCAGTGAAGGAGATTTTTTGTTTCTTTTTTCTTGGATAGAAACCGAGTTTTGCCCTACTGTTGTCAACTAGCACCTACGCTATTGCAGTTCTAGTACTTCTACTCTTCATATTTTCATACTCTTTTGCCTGATGGGAGGAGTTGCATCTTTTACAGGTGGAGCTGGAAAGAAACTCCCCTCCCTCATCAGATGATTAACTGGTCACCCTGTGAAGGTTTAATTATTTGTTATTTAACAGGCTGTGTCGTGGTGTTGAAGATAAGGGAATGGAGTTTGCTGCAGTGCAGTGATGGCAGCGTGTAATAAACCTGAAGCAGTTCTAGGTGTGCTCAGCACAAGTGCAATAGCAGCAGCCTAACCTTGTCAGTATGTAACTGGGCACAGGCACGTACAATGAAGCAGAGTACACTGCATGTAGGTCTGTTCTTGCTTGCCTTCTTTTGGCTTAGTTGAAGCCGATCAGCCCTTTTTGAAAGGATGTGAGATAGGCAGCCATGGCAGTCCTTCGTTGTTTGACCCCATCCACTCTATGCAGGTTTTGAATTATGGATTTTCTAGCAAATAAGCCAGGGGATGTGAAAGCTTCAGTACTTGGACTGGGATGCTGTAGCGTAAATTTGCCCTCCTTGCTGAAAGTCGATAACATCAGCAGCTCATCTTAGAGAACAAGATGACCCCTCTCCCTCTTGGAAAGATACAACTCAACAGTTACAAGTTAGAAAAACATGAACTAATTTGGATTTAGCTAATTTATGGCTGTACAAGAACAGAACTTTCTCATCTTAGATGTACTTTTGAGAAGCCTGTTCCAACTTCTTTTTTTTGTCTCCTTATTCCTCTTTTGGCCAGGATGACGTTTAAGTGTCCATGTTCTCTTATTTTGTTTTTTGTTTTTCTGGGAAACAATGCAAAATGAGCTTTATCTCTCTTTTTCTCTCAGCACTTTCAGCTTTTGAGGAGAGAGACTATATTTTTCTAGATGAAGGGGGCTTTTAGGGAGGAAGAAGGGATAGCAGTATAAGCTAAACGCTAGCTGAATGATGGAGAACCCAGGGGAGAAAAGTCCTGGAGTTAGGAGTGACTGAAGGGCGCTTGGTGAGTGGCAGCTCTAAATAACACTGTTACCACTATCTCATCAAGGAAGTTCTGTGTGCTGCCTGGAAATAGGTGAGAAGTACTGTAAAGATGGGGCTTTTGCTGCTGAGTTCGAAGTGCAAGTATGATGCTAGCAGAAGTCCGGTACACAAAAGCAGAAATGTAATATGTAGGCTGCATGTTAGAGAAGAATGTTACTGTCCCATTCGTTAAAGGACTGACTGCTTTCTCATGAATTAGGCAGAATAATCTCTGACAGCAATTTGGATGAGTGTATCTGAAAGTGATAGAGATGTTTTTCTTTGATGGTATGCAAGCTAAGTGGTAAAGAGGCTGCAGTGTCTCAGTCCTGTCATTAGTATTGTGAGTGCACTTCTTTTAGGAAGCAAAATGCTACTTCAGTGCCCATTACTGCACTCTGATATGCGGAGTTACTCTGTTTTTATTGCATTAATAAACAGAGGTTTATACTGCTATGGCTTTGGTGCTGCTTCTGAGATTAATCAGAAGATATCCTTTAGGGCTAATGGGGAAATTAAGGATTTCTGTGCCGCTGATGGTTCAAGTGGCATTGCATTTCCTGTTGAATCATCTTGAGGTTTATCTGTGTGATTGAAAGCAGCGACAAGAACCTAACCTGCAGTTCCGTAGTAAAGCAGGTTAGAGGACAATAGGAAACTCCTTTTGATCTCCCATCTCCCTGCACTGTCTTTATTCAGTGGCTCTGCTGGGTTCCGTTCTTTCTTTTTATTCTGAGCAAAAATGTGTTTGTTATATATGAAAATACCTGTGCTGGGGATGGAACCCATTTAGTGCCAGCAGCTGAGCAAGGTTGAGATGGAGTGTTTGTCTCACAGTAGCATTTACTTTGTTGAAATGCTCACACTCCATTCACCTTCTTGTAAATGAAGCCAGGTTTGAATGGGATAGCTATCATTTACAACTTTGAGGTAGGGCAAATATGAGGAGAAATTTGTCCTGGTTGTTTAGAATGAGCATATTAAGGCTGAACTCTGGTCTTCTGATTTCCACACAACTCTCTTCTCACTGGATGTTTTTTTTTTATCTTTGTGCTCTTGCACTTTCTTTCGTGCTGACATCTTTATTTTACATTCTGCTGAGAGAAGGTAATGATCAGGACTGCATCATATGATTTATAAAAGGTCATTTCACCCCTGCTGAGAGACTTTACTGTCTATGTATTGTTGTTTCCAGGCTTGAGAAAATGACTTAATGGACCAGACATGGAAATGGCCATTAGTCTTTGTCCTAAATCTAGACCACAGTGCTGGATTTTGCTTGACAGTAGCCCGAAACTAAGGGTTTGTATTGTGGGAGTGAAGTTGCTACAAGGAGCTGAAGCACCCCTTACGATCAATTACTATCAGTAGTTCTGACTGGAAGAAGTCTGTGGAGGAATGTCATAAATCGTTGAGATTAAATATGTTTCTCATATTTCTGATGAAAATTGTGAAGTGCTCATTTGGGTGTAAAACCACTTTGCTATGAGCAACACTGCAGAAATCAGTAGGTAGCAAAACAATGCAGGATACAAAAACATGGAATTGTACATATGCTGCATTAAAGACTGAACACAGTTTTAAGTGTTTTTTGCCTCAGATACTTAATGTAGAACATGAAATAGTTTGCTCTAGGAGATGGGTGGAATAATTAGTATTACAGGTAATTTCATTTTAGACTAAATATCTTTTGCTGCTCCTGATGATGGCACTGGTATGACATTACATATATTCCTCATAGAGGACCTGTTGTGGACTCAGATTTTTACTGTGGGTTTTTTTACTCAAACCCACGATCTGAACTGCTCAGCCAGTGATACAGATTACTTTTCTGAAATGCTGGTTACGAAAGAAATGTAGATTGGAAAGAAGAAAGCAGTGAAACAAAACTTAATTACAATTCACTCTCCTGCTTCATACTGTGATCTCATTGTTCCAATATCCATTCTGTCACTGTAATCTGCATTCTAGCAGACCTCCATTTTAAAAGTAGGATTGCCATCCCTCTTCTCCCGCAGCATCTAGCATCTGTATAAGGATTGTGAAATAGTGGTAGTTGGCATATTGTTCCCAAAGCTGAAGTCTTAAGAGAAACGAGATGGAAAAAACTTGTTATGGCTTGTGTGGTAAATACCCTATTACCTTTCCCCACTTGAGGTGTTCAGCTTCCCCTCTTTCCCCAAGGCTACTTGAAATTTTCTTCCTTGGTGGCTCAGTAACAATCTGGTGGCTTCCCATGTCATTCTCTAACTTAAAGCAGCTGGATGCATGCAGAGCTACTGGGAATCAGATGCTGCTTTCTAACCTTCACTTATGTGTTGTGTCTGTCACCATGACATTCCAGAACAGGACAGCTGAATTATTGCAAATGACTGGAAAACAGAAGTGGTTTTGGCATTAGATATTTGTTCTGTAGTTACAGGAGGTAGGTGAGGATACAAGGACAGCAAGAAAAATTGACTGAAAACAACCCATAGCTTGGACCTTTAAAAACAAAAAGTGACTGTGCCGTATTTCCAGTGTGGATTTCCAATAACGGATTTCCATCTCATAAAGAGTGAGGATTACTTTACCTGCACACTCATGACAGTGGAGCCTTCCACCATATAGCAAGTGCACTGAAAAGCTTTCTCAGGATGCCAGACATGCTGCTGCTGAGATGCTTGGGGAACAAGAGACTGCCAGAATAAGGGATTGACAGGTTTAAGTTTTGAATGCTGCTCCTTTTGTCTTTATGGTTATGCTGCAGTAGATCATGGGGAATCAGGAGTTGGGAAGCCTCACCTGTATCAGGTTAACATCATTTCTATGTTCTCCATAAGACCTATGGATAGAAGAATTAAGAAACCATGAAAATGGTAACGTGCCAAGCAATTTTCAGTTTATTTTTGTCTTAGGAAAATGTATGCACATATTTAATTACAGTAAATCTTACACAGTCCTTCCTGGACGATGACAACAACTGGTTACCTCCTTAGGTTCACATGCTACAAAAGCTGAAGACCACTGTATCTCCTTGCAGTTGCCTTTGGATGAGTTGGCAGGTCTATGCTACAATCTGACCATACGTTTGAAATCTCAGATGTAAGTTGCCAGAAATTGAAACAAAATCCAGTGGACACCACAGTGAATTTAAAGTACTGTGAAATTCTTCTAATGAGGGATTAGGCTACACGGCTCAGATTTGACACAGTAGTTGGAAACAGTCCTGGTGCTCTTCCCACATAGTTGCTGGAGGTCTGTGAAGTGAAATTAGCAGCTATAATCCTCCTTAAATTAGTGGTAGCAGTCCTGCTTTTTGAATTACTGTTCCCTGTCTTGAATTTGTATAGAATTAGATATCCTCTAAAGCATTCCTAGATTATAAGTAACCCGTAAGATCATTGCTGCTTCATCAGTCTCCTGTAGGAGAATTTGCAAACTCTGTCTTGAGAACCGAGGGAGTATGGTTACAGAAGAGCCGAATCCATTAGGTTTAGTCCAGGTTTATGAGAGTTCATGAGGGTAAGGGGCTGTTACCGTGAATTCATTTGTCAACTTCATAAAGTTTGTAATTACAACTGGCATTTCTTAGCCTGTTGATATCTGAAGAGATATTATTTGTGACGCTTGTAGTTGGAGAGTTCAGAGTAGGGGAATGTAAACCATTTGATTAAAGCCTGCTGTGCTAATTGTTTTACTCTTCAGGGGAGGAAAAAAAGAAAAAAAGAAAACCTTAATGTTTTATTTGAAAATATTTCCTTTAAAATGTTCAGAGGAATGTTGGATGTCTTTAAATAAATAAATAAACCTGAGCTGTGATAATTACATTCTCTGTTTGGTGCTTGAGTGCCAGTATTTCTGTTTAAAATGTCTACAAATTGAATTTGAGCAACATTTAGCTTTGCTTACGTTAATAACTATGCCTTTCTCCTTCAGAACTTTTAGACAGCTGGTTTAAATAAATGCAGATTTCCTTTAATAGCCTTCCAATGTATTTAACTACTATTAAACTTTTCTGAGGCATCTTGATGTGAAGTTCCCTTCTACCATCATTAATATAATTGCAGCAGGGAATTAGAATATTTAGTGCTCTCTAAATTGTTTTAATAGGGTTACAGTATGTGTTTGTTCTTCTTGAAACTCTATTTGAATTTCTAACTTCCTCAAGCACCTGAAGAGAGACATAATAACCATGTTAGTCTCCTGAGGCGTGATCCAAAGTTGATACAAAAGCACTTGCTGATTTGGAAGCAGTGCTGCTGTGGGAGAGTTCCTTTTTCAGCTGATACCCTTTTTCTGTGCGTCATGGTAGTGGGTATGAGGCTATTTAGGGTGGGAACAGGACCCTACTCATCTGTTTTCATACCTTTGCCTCTTTAGCATCTTCTCTGGGAAACACTTGTAATTGTATTGCTGCATCTTGTGTCACGTAATACACCAGCATAGAATATGTATATGTTTTCCATGACAGTGTGAGACTTACCTCAGTTTGTTACAGCTGAGCTTGAAAACTTAGTGTTGTAATGCTCAGAGAGAGCAGGGAGCAAAGGGATCTGGAGGTAAAAGAGAAGTTCTTGTTGTCTGCTTACGTAGCTCATAAAGCAGATATCTATATTGATTCCTCCTTTCTCTGCCTTACCTCGTGTCCTTTTAATAAATGTCTACTCTGGTTCAGTTTGGAGTTTTGAGTTCTGATGTAGAGCTACGGTTTTAAAGGGCTTGTTAAGAAAGTGAAAATTTTGTCTGAGATCATGACTGCTATAGGAGCAGAGACAATTTTAATGTTGAGCACCAAAGAATGTACTTAAGCAACCATATTCTTTTGTCAGATAAGAAACCATAGTTCCTTTATACACATACTGAGATACATCATGTTATATCTGTGACGTGCCTCAATTCTGTAAAATCACAACTGTGTGGTTAAGAATGTGCCCTTCTCTATAATTTGTGTAGAACAGAGTTTTTGTCTCACCCTAAGAATATCTTACGCAGATGGTGGGTTATCTCTTGATCACAGTTCTTACAGTGAGGTATGCTGAACTTCCTGGAAAGGAAAGCTTTCTCATACCTAAGGAGAGTGAATGGTGGGCGTAGAACTGGTTGTGTTTGCTCGTTGCTAAATTCTCAAAATCAGGTATTTGAATTATTAGTCTTAAAAGAAACCCAGTATAAAGGAGAAACTATTTCATGTGGTATTACTTCTAGATGACTTAGTTAAATAGTTAATGAAGTCTTTTTGTATGTAAAGCTTCTGAAATATGAATATAAAATCACAAGTTCAGACAGACTTCAGACAATCTCATGTTTCTCTGTTCATTAAAACAACATTTTGCTCCCAGGTAAAGTTGTAAACTTCAGAAGCTGATAAACAAAATACCAAAGTGCTTATATTGTCAAAAAGCTATAACCAGAATCCATTGCTAATGTTGTGAGCAACTAGAAGTGCATTTTATCGGGTGCACTATAGTGCAAGCTTGCCTCTGTAGCTGAAGGCGCTGCCTATCTGTTCAGATTCTGAGCACCATCAAGAAGGTACGTATTTTTAAAGATAATAAAAATCCTTGAAATGCCTTGTTACTGTCCCCCTATCTTGATGATGTATTTGTCCTCATCTTCTAGAATGCTGTACAGTCATTATGTTCAGCACATCTAAAACACACTGCTACCATAAAGGCGTCCTCAGAAGAGCACCCCTAGCTCTTTCAGTGCTTTTCAATCTCCCATATGATGTCTACTGCAAATTGAGACTGCTGCAACGTACCCTTTTGCAGAATGTTCTTACAGAAAACAAACAAGCGAAAATGAGGTATTGTTTGCACAGCAGGCTCTGTCTGTGTGGAAGAAGTAAGGCCTGAGTGTGATACAGATGTGGAGCAGGATATATGTGGTCAGATGTCCAACAGAAATTAAATAAGTGTCCATAGTAGTGAAAATTCCAGTAGATAGGCTTCTGAAAAGGACATCAGCCATCTTAGTGAAATCACTTTGTCTAGACTACGTGGTCTTGCAGCTCTCACAGCTGCTTGTTTTCTGAGCTGCTGGTGAAACAGTGCAGAGTGTGACTGCTTCGGGCGCATCTGTCCTGACAGATGGTTGTTGACTGCAGGTATTTCCATCTTCACAGGGATTCCTAAATCCTGCCGTTCTGTACTGAGACCCAAAGGATGAACCATTTGTAGTTAAAAACACTTTACTGCAGAATGTATACTGTTACTGTACACCGAGGCCATGGCAGGAGTTTATGGTTGGGCTGTCACGGGCCACATGGAGAGGCTGAGTGCGTGGGCTTTCCCATTTCCACAGGAGTAATTCCAGTAGATACCTCAGAAGTGGAAATGAGTGGAAAGCATGAAAGTGGGACAGAACATTACACATACTTTGTGCACCAATCAAGGAGATGGGAGCTGATGAGCTTGCAGCATTTATGTACTTACTCATACACCTTGGTGCTTGTATTAAGCCTGCCATTATCCTTCATAATTGTTTCCTTGATGTTATTTTGTCAATTTCCTGCTCCGTAAGAATGAGATGCTCTCATTTTCTTGCACATTCCCATCTGTATCACTTTTCACTGTGTGATCAGTGTGATAGCAGAAAGGTGAGCTGAGGTAAAAATTCTAACTTTGGTCTTGGTTGAAACTTTTGGTGAATCCTGACTCAGAGGGGAAGCATGTTCTCAGAGGCACTGCCACCCTGTCCTCCCTTAGCCGCAATGTATTACCTATCAGAGGTCTTGTTTTTGCCTCATGAACTTTTCACAGAGCAAATTACCATTTATCTGAGGCTTTGGAGGGTACAGTTCCTGCATGCTTCATTTTATCCTGGCTGATAAACTCCATAATGACAAATTAATTGCTTCAATTTCTGTCTGCTCTGCTGGAGAGGTCTGACCCCTGAGTCCTTCTGCGTGACAGCAGCAGTATTTTGAGAAGTAAAAATCCCTGCTCTGGTTCTGTAGCTGCTGCCCAGCACGGGCTGCCTCTTTCCTATAGTGGCAGCTGTTTCAAGTTTTGAACTTCTCCCTGTTAGCAATATGCTGTGGCTTGCAGCAGGCAGCACCTGATTTCTCAAGGCAGCTTATGTCTGCCTGTCTGCTGCTTGTTTTGGAGAGGGAAGGATTTGAAGAGCTCAATCTGACTTCTGTTTTCTTCTAGTGTTGTCATTGTTGCCTGCTAGCTGGAAAGATGAATGTAATGTATCACAAGAATCCTAACAACAAATGCCTGCAGGTCTGCTTGCACCTAGTTCTCAACCAGCTAGACCCGGTTCTTCCAGTACCACTTTCACTTTATCTGTTTGAGTTTTTTGATCCCAGAGCTTCCATTGTTTGCTCTTATCACGTGCATTACTCCTCGAAGGCAGTAAGATTAAGCTGTGGTATGAAGGGTTGCAGGATCAACCCATTTGTTCATCTAAGCTTGTGCCTGAGGCTATAGCATGTAAAAGAAATCTATCTTAGTAACTGTCTAAAAGACCTGGAAAATTGTTTTGTTAGTACCTGTTCCTTTCTTGTAGCTCTCAGTTTCTGTGTTCACTTTGGCTTCGGATGCTATTGCTTACTCACAGCCTAGGCAGGAAACAGCGAGAGAGACTGAGGCATTTTCCCATGTGACATGCAGAACCTTATTCCTATATATAACATGCTGCAAGTAGAATTCACAGTTAAATTCTTTCCAAACTGTGGTGGAGAAAGTATCAAAGTACAAACAGTTTTTCTACAATTCATTCTGCAGTTTTGAGTTGATAGAATGCACTCTGCAAATTCCAGAAGTCACAGGAGGTTATGGATAAAATCTTACATTCAGCTCCAAATTATATATTTTTATGAGTTAAATTTGGCTGTACAAAATTATGAAATTCAGAAAGCTGTTTTAGTTTTTTTTCCCTCTCTTATCTGTGAGATTATCTTGGGCTGCAGCACTTGCAAACTGTTACTGTACCTTTTGTTCCGGTGCAGCCTTTGTCTGGTTTATTTTTAAAGTCACAAAAGACTGGTTACTCATCTGAAAAGGAGAGCTGCTTTCTGTCCTGCCAGTATCTAAGTTTGAATGTCTGCCTTGACTTCTGGGAAAGTTCCTGATCGTTTGGAGGGTCAAATACAGGCCTCAATTTTGACCAGCTGTTTTTAGTTGATTTTCAGATTTCCTCTGAATTAAAAAATACGTTTCAAAAAGTGCTGCATGGCTGCTTCAAGCAGATGGGAGGAGAGACAGAGCAACATGAGAACAGGCAACATAAACAAGAGTTATGGCAGTTCTCACATGCTGAAGTATGTTTGAGTTGAGCTTGCAGCCAAGTGCCAGTAGTTTGTTAGGTTCACGAAGTTCCAGGCATAGCGAGACTGCAGCAGTCACACTGAGCGCACCCATTCCTTGAGCAGGGAGCCCTCCCAGAAACAGGAGGCTTCTTGTGGGATGTGGCTGGCAGTGGGGATGGGGAGGAGTGCTGCTGCGCACTCCATAGAGTGGAAAGTTCCTTACCATCTGATACTGCAGAAACATGGAAGAGCTGCATCAGTACTACTTTCCACAATGAGAGCTTCTTCATGTTCCACCACCTGGAAGATGCAGCTCTTCCAGGACCGGTGTTCCCAGGAAGCCTGACGTTTGTTTCAGTAGACTCAATCTGAGATTCCATCTTAGCCATTTTTTGGATGGAAGCACGTAAATATTTTGTTGCATTTTTGTAAATCACGTGGTTAAGTTCTACAAATAAACTGCTAAAATACACAAGCAAACTAAGGATTCTTTTCTGATTGAAGCCATTTTTGCAAAAATCAGAATACATATATTTTGTGCTACAGATTTCTGACTGATTAATGTAAGTGGTGCATTGGAGCTGAGTATTCTTCTGGAGAATGTGCCACAGTTTTGAAATTGAAGATATAATCTAGTTCCCAGATCTTTTTTCAGTCAAAAATCCTATTCAAAATGCTAATTCTATATTATTCTCATTTTGCTTATTTTTTGTTTTCGTTTGTTTTACTTTGATTTCAGTAATCCTTTCTGTATATAGCTGGATAGTGATAAATAGTGTTTCATGATACATTATTTTGGAACCTCATTAAAGCCTTAAAAATAACAGGTGTTACTGGCAGAAGAAGTAAGAGTACAGGTGATCACAATGACAAAAACATGAAATTTAAATCAGAGAATGTACTGATCTAATGAACTTTGTGTTCTTTCAGTCTGAACTCATTCTGAGTCAAATTAATACTTTAAGAATGTTTCAGAGTAGAGATAGCTGCTGATATTATGGATCTGGCAGCAAATAAATGCAGGATTAGTTGAAAAGTTACTGGAAAAACAGAACAAGAAATAAATGCTGAAAGTGCCTAAGGCTGGCACAAACTTACCTGGGAAATTCTAAGCTGGAAAGGACTTACGGAGATTGGTTTCTGTTAAACAGATAAGTGCAAAATTATCTGGCACACCATTCTTTCTACTCTTGTTTCAATGGGGAGGAGATGGGTTAAAGAAATAATTATGATTATTTAAGGGAAAAAAAAAAATAGCAGAAAAAAGGCTTTACCAGACTGTATTTCCTTCAGTGTTGTTGTCAAGAAGCTCTTCCTTCATTTGTAAGGCTGTTTATGACTGTTTTCTCTATAGCTGTGTGACAGATAACTGAGCCACCTGAGATCTATAAAGGAATCATAGGAAGATATCTCACTGCACTTCCATTTTCCATTGCCAGACTGTTTTTAGTTATATTTTTTCAGTTTGGAATGGCATCTCTGTATTCTTCATCTGCTTCTGGAAACATTTTTATTTTGAATTTTTTTTAAATGACAAGTTTCATGTGATTTTACAGAAAGTTAGGAAAAAAAGATGTGTTTTCTTGGTGCTAAACAAAGGAAATCTATTTCATTCAGATGATCCATATCTCTTTTTTGGAACAAGTCTCGGAAATACCAGAGCAAAAAGGACTTGATTTTATGGAAACAATTCAAATTTGGCAAGATTATAGGCCTCTGGAAATTGGTCGTTGTTTTAACCTAAAGGATTTGTTAGAAATGGTAAACAAGCAAAAATTTTTAAACGTTCTTCAACTTTATAGAAAGCTTTTTGTTGCAGACATTGAAAGAGAAGTGCCTTGCAACTCCTCTTCTAGGCTGCTGTAGTCTCCTGGTCTCCAAGTATAGGTTCTGAGCGCCGTAGGCTCACTCTCTTGTTTCTGTCTTAACGTGACCAAAACATGCACAGCAGCACAACCTACCTTAGGGACTGTATATGTATTCAATTACTGACTAAAAACAACAAAGAAAGTGGGTTTTCTTTGTTTTTAGTTTAATAGTGCAAAACCTGAACTGCATGTGAAGCAGTCAGATTTGCCTTTGAAAAAGACAGGCTTGGAAAACGTAGATTCTTATTAGGAACCATGAGATTCCTCCTGACATTAAGATTTATTTAAAAACAAACAAGCAGATGGTTTCAGATGTATATCATAGAATCTGAGTGTATCCCAAGTTGGAAGGGAACCACAGGGATCATCAAGCACAACTTCTAACTATCTCCTAATATCTGTAATACCTTGTTTTAACCAGAATGGTATCAGTATGAAAACTGACTTAAAGTTTTGTCCAGTTCTTGATTCTGGTCCTTAAAATCTTTCCTCCATCTTCTGTGTACATAAAGGAAAATCTGTAGAGTATGGTCCATTTCCAGCATGTGTGTGCCTCATGAGGTAATGGAAAGCCAACAATGATTCCCTTCCTCCCCCCAATTTATATCCCTCACTAAAAGAACCGTTCTTAGTATAGGAGGTCAATTGGCACAAGGAATACACAAATAAGTTCAGTTTTCATGACACGATGGATACAGTTTGCACTTAATTGTGTGTTCATTGATTAAAATACCAATCAGCAATACATTTTCTGAAGTCTTACAAAACCTTCTAAATATGGTATTTGACTCCCCTGGTTTTCCAGTAAACTCATCCCTTGGATGTACTTTTCAGTCACACAGGATGGCAGACAATTGTTTATACCATAAAATGTAAATCTTGCCCCCACCCCAATAGAAAATAAATGAAAACTGAAGGTTAGATGCAATAACACCATTACTTATGCAGACGTATCCATAACAACAAGTACTTACCTCAGTGCTTTCTGCTCAGGGATGATGAGTCTATATATACACTGGTTTTTCTCATCAAGGCGTACTGTATCCCTTGTGTTTTCATAAAGCACTGTAATTGGAAATAGTCTGACAGAAGCTTTCCAAGTCTTCATCTTGGCAATGAATCTGGCTGCAAAGTGATTCTGGTTATATGAAGCATTTGAAACTGTTTATCTCTCACTGCTGGTATTCATTGATTTGTTTGTATTTCTTCAGTGTCTCCTCTAGGCCTATAAAACCTGCAGTCCTTCAGCAGACATTTTGCCAGGAACACCACAGTGAACTCAATCTGAGTGCTTCTTTTTTATTTTACTCATGGTGGTGGGATTGGGTGTCATCTCCCTTCCCCCTTTTCTTCATCTCTCTGTTGTAGTGGCTCCAGCCACTTGTCAACCACTTAATGCTTGGATTCAGTCAGCTCACATTCACAGGACAGGATCTCTTCCATTTTCTTCTCAGTGCTGTACCTTACAGCTTGAGTTCCTTGCATCCCTATTCACAACTGGTACATTGTGAAGTATGAGTGTCATCTCACCGCTGGTGATGGTGTAGGCAAATTGCATTTTGTTCTTATTGGAACTGTGAAAACAAGTGTGTTTATGGCAAGATGCTAAGTACAGTTACTCTCACATCTGTCAGTTGTGCCAGCATATTATATATATGTATGTACATGTATATATATATATATATATATATACATACACACACACACACACACACACTGCATAAAGCAGCATAAGGATTCTCATTTCATCCACAGCAGACAAATGGGGTTGAGGTGTGTTATTATGTTTTGCTTTTAATAAGCAAAAAGCAACACAATGCCCCTCAAATTAAAAATTTAAACAGTTACAGTAGACAGAAGGTGA
Organism: Callipepla californica brunnescens; assembly: GCA_023055505.1. Classification (NCBI taxonomy): domain Eukaryota; kingdom Metazoa; phylum Chordata; class Aves; order Galliformes; family Odontophoridae; genus Callipepla; species Callipepla californica. Next base: position 2,615,280 of record JALIRH010000064.1, read on the forward strand.
AGGGAACAGGAGACTCTTGGTGAACTGAACAAAGACTGAATCATTAAGTTGTCTGTGGCTGAGCTGGAAATGGAGATTGTAGCTCTTGATCCTAGCCAGTGCAGAAACTTCATTCTGTTGTTTAAAATTAGAATCTAAATTAACTTTGGTTACTTAATTTTCAAGATTAACTACTATTACTAGGTTAAAATAGCATGCAGAGTTTTTCCTATTGCCCCATGCAACTTTTTTCAGCTTTGCTTTACACATGGAAGAGTGAAGCTTCTCTGGGTTATACAAAGACCTTTTTATCTGGATGGAAAACAGCATCTGGAATCTCTTGGTTACATTGGCAACCAGAACTTTGTCCAGCAATACCTGAAGAAACAAAAAAAGGATTAAATATTCAGTGTCATCTCCTAGTCTGTTCAACAGCATCAGTGAAACCGTTTCGCTTTTTAGCAGACTTGGAGATATGTTATTGTCTCCACATTCACTATTCCAGATAATATGCTAGCTGCTAGGTGCTCTTCTTCATTCCTGTCAACCATAAAACTGGAATTAATTTCCTGAAAACTGAAGCTTCATGGATGCTCACTTACAGAAGTGTAACTATGGTCTATTTACTAACGGCATCCACTCACATCTCCTTACATGCTCTTCTTATATATAGAGTCCAAGTCTTAGCAAAAGTGCTGAGCAATAGATGCATCTATTCATCAGTTTCCCAGAAAATTCAAGGTCCCTGAAACCATCATGGCATATCACAAGGGTTGCAAAGGCAAAGAGACCAGCACAAACAAGGAGGTGTAACAAAAAGAAGAAAAACACTCACCTGTTTCTGAAGATCTAGACTCACATGGAAGGAACTACAAAAAGGAAGGATCTCCTACAAGAGGTCCTTCTCAGTGGCAGTCAGCCTTTAAATGAGGTCTCAGAGGGGTGCAGCCTGGCTCCACCCCTTCTGGTCACACAGATGAACTGCCTTCACCTGTGCTCCCAGGGCTGACCAGATCTCTCCTTCAGGTCAGTGGTTCAGACTGTGACTCAGCAGTTCCCATGGGCATATACTGCAACTTCATTTCTTCTACCTCTGTAAAGTCACTCTTAAATCATAGAATCATAGATTCCTACGTGCCCTAGCGTATACCAGACATTCAGTTCGCGTAGGTAACACATGAAGGGAACTACAACTATATTGAGCTGTAGAAAAAGTAGTCTGTTCCTTTTTTGTTAAATTAAGTGATCAACTGGAAAAGAAGAGCCGTTTAAACTCTCTATGAGAAAATACACTGATTATCTTTTTCTTAGCTTCCCAAGACTTTCATAGCAGTGTGAGGATGTGTATGCATGTGGATTTCCCAGACCTCTAGGTGGCATGCCAATCCTTTTGACAAATGCATCAGGCTATATCCCTTCTGTTAACTTGACACAAATTAATAGAAAGAGGGAGACCTGTTCTTCAGCCTAGGTTATTGTCCAAATGGCATTCAAGAGGATATAAAATCTTTTCAGTTGGTATGAACTCAAAGTAAGACCCTCATGGGTCTTACTGGCTTGATGTGTTAATTAAATAGTTCATACAGGTCTTTTCCATCTCCTGTAATAGAAACTAAATTTGAAGTGAGTATTTACAACAGCCCAGCATTGCGAGGAAAGCCTTGCTCCTGCCTGATGCTGTTCAAAGGTTCACTGAAAAGAATTTATGATCTTGGTTCCTTTGCAGCTGTAGTGGCTTTTAATGTTGCAAACCCTGCTGATTTATAGTCCTAGCTGGTAGCTACAGAGAGCAGGCTACTTACTGCACGGACAAGGAGAATGTACTTGGTGTCTACATCTTTCCAGCAGACGCTACCTCAGGCCACATCATGGTTGTAGTGCTGTCTGCCTCCTATCATGCATGCACCTCTGTCCTAGTCCACAGTTAGAGGGTGTTGTACCTTCCTGTGCCTTTCTTCCACAGCTCAAACAGCCAAATTTCTTTCCAGTTGAAGTCAGTCTGCAAGCAAACATAGCAGTGTTTGGATCACATCTTGTTTAGAATGATATACCGGTGCATGTTTTCAGACCTGGTAGCTGGAAAGCGTTTACCCAAGTGATCGTAACAACAGGAAAACTTTCATTTTGACTGTTGAGAAAGAATTTCTCCTTACCTAAGCAGTACAGAGGTTTGGTGCTGTGTTTTTGTTTTTGTTTTTCTTTGGGTTTGGTTTGGGTTTTTAGGCAGTGGTCAGTCTGGCGTGTTTCAGTGTTGCTAAATTTAATAAACTGTTTTTCAAGTATACATAGATGAAAGAGGTAGAGCTACTCAGGTAAAGATGGTAAGCAGGGATAGTTACATCAAACTGGCAGGCTCAGTCTCTGAGTTGGAGCAGAGATTCTCTGGTGAGAAGTGTCTGAGGCTTTCATGAGCCAGCCCAGTTGTAGGACTGCATTACCCCTTCCAAGACAAAACCAAGAAATCTTTAACCCCAGCATTTTGCCTCAGCACTTGGCATGGGCAGATTTCAACTAGCAAAGAAGTAAGCAAACAAAAAACATACTCAACAGTCGTTTAGATACTTAAAAATAAATAAATAAATAAATAAAGGCAAAAGAAAAGGCACTGTTTCTGGCTTCAGAGGTGGTGCTGACATGGGAACCCTGAAACAATGTGCAGCTTTTCCTTTGTTACATTGCTTTTCTGAACATCTTGTCTGCGGTTCATTGGCAGACAGTGTCAGCCTCCCACTGAGGTGGTTTGTTGAAGGTGTTTATTTCCATGCCCTCTAATTCATGCCACCTTTCCCACAGTTTTCTGTCATAGACAATATTTGTCTTCATTTTGACTAGGTTATTAGGTAGTCTACTGACTGTATAGAAAAGCTTAAGAGCTAGAATAAATTACAGAGGAGTTACTAGACATTTCTCTGCTTCTCACTGCAAATCAATACTACTCTGTAGAGCAAGGGGTAAAAACACTGGATTAAGCAATGAATATTAAAGCTACTAAAATCCAAACTGAGTGGAGGGGGAGATATTTCACGTAGCCTTAGTAAATGTATTTAGAAACAGGAGTAGTGAATAGAAAAGGCTATTTGGGAGGGACAATGAAAAAGCTTAAGGAACTTTGGAGGATCAGAGGGGAGTATTCCTGCTGGTGGTCTTAATTTCTCTTGTAATCCAGTGACCACTCTTAGTCCTGAATACCAAGGGAGTTCAAAGCAACTTTAGTCAAATATCTTGGAACTAATCCTGTCAGGAATGCGGTTATATGGTCCTGATGCTGATATGCAGGTGCTGAATCTGGAGAGAGACTTGGTTGTCAGTTGGATTCTTTTATTAGTTTGTTTGGAAACAGCACACCAAAGCAGCTCTTCCTCTACACACATATCCTTTTAACAGGCCTTACCTTTTTTAACTGAATGTTCTGTGGAAGTGTTGTAAAGGGTTTGGTTAAACTTTCAAGCTATTTCTTAAGGAGAGAGAATTGACTACAAATGAAAGCCATCTGCTGGTGTGTATAGTAGCCGACTTGGAAAGGGGATGTTATTTTTCTCTCGTATGAGCAATTACACTTGGAAGGTTATTACTGAAATATGTTTTGAAAAAGGACTGTTATTTTTAAAGTAAAAAGTGTCTCTGTAGTCTGGTAGTCTTCAGGGGTGACATTATTTAATGCAAGTTAGGGAATTTTAGAAATTATGTCTGAAATAAATCCAACAGAGCAGTAGCAGCATAGGTGAACACATATTGAGCTGAAAGCAACAGAATTCAAATTGTCCTTAAATTCGGCATCAGAACTTTTATTTACTGAATTACTCTATCCCTTAACTATTTCAATGAATGTATGCTATACTTCTTTCATAATGAGCCATTGACCAGAGGATGAACAATGTGGAATAAAAGTAATACTGACTTACTGCTGTAATAACAGGCCATCCTATCAGGTTTTAACAGATAATTGCTGTTAAAGTAGCAACAATAATAGAATTAAGAAGACACTGAACCGTCACTTTACAAAGTAATTTTTTTGGCAGCAGTTAAATGTAGAATTAGCAGCTGGATTGTGAGAGGAATGTGCATCTTTGAGATAAACACTGCTATCAGGAAATGTGGTGTATTTGCTGTAGACATTTGTATGTCATGTTCTCAGACAGCCTCGCTTGACTTTTCAATACCTCTGATGTCCTTCATTTCTTTTCTGCCACCCTTGTTTCAAAGTTCTTGATTCTAATTACAACTTGAAGCGGAGTGGTAATACTTGAAGTTGTACTGAGTGAGGAGTGAGACACTGCTTGCCTGCAGCTTGCACCAGAAGCACACAGCATAGCCAGCTCAGGTGTGCAAAAATGAGTCACGTATTAATAGATTGTTTAGTCCTTTCATGTGCTCCTTGGCAAAAAAAAAAAAAAAAAAAAGGGACTGTTGTTGCCAGAAAGCCTTCTTGATATTGACTTCTCTGCAATTTAGATGAGGGGGATGGATACAGACACTCAGCTCCTGTGCAGGTCAGGAAAGAGCTGCAGCTCAGAACTGGGAGTGCGGTGCTTTGTGAGCTTCTCAGTCACCCGGGGATGGAGCTCAGCCCGGGAGGACCGGCTGGAGGTGCGCGGGGTGAAGTAACGCCGGCACGGGAAATGGCGGCGGAGAGCGTCCCGGCCCCGGTGTCGCCACGAGGGGGCGCCGTGATGGCGGCGACGCGGCCCCATCTCCGTCGCGGGCGAGGCGCGGCTGCCGTGCGTCTGGGGGGTGGGCGTCAGGGGGATGGGGCCGGGTAGTGCTTGGTGGCCGCACGAGGGGCGACCTCTGTCGAGGACCTCTGTCTCCTTCTCTGTAGAAGGAGACACCACAGCCTGTTCCGGTTATACATCACCCTTACAGTAAAGAAGTTGTGTGTTTGTATGGAACTTCCTCTGTTCCAGTTTTAGGGCGTTGCTCTTTGTCCTATTGCTTGGCACCGCCGAAAAGAGCCTGGCTTCATCCATTTGTCTCCCACCTTCCTTTATGTATATATAAATATTAATCAGAGCCCCTCTCAGTTTTCTTTCCTCTAGCTTGTACAGACCTAGATTACTCAGTTTTTCCTCATATGGGAGATGCTCCAGACCCTTTATCATCTTTGCAGCCCTCCAATGGACTCCTTGTACAAGATCTCTCTTTTTTTTTAACTAGAGAGCCCAGAACTGGACACAGTAAAGATAAAGAAATTTAAGTAGCTTACTCTGAAAGTAATGCCACCTATTTATTTCCTTGGAAACTATTTTACTACAAAAAGTAAAATAACCCAATTTGTTAGAGCCAACTCTCAGCTATAAAACATTATTTTTCATCAGTCACCATCATTAGCTACGCGTTTTCATCAGCAATGAACAAGAGCCTACATTCTGCACTCATAAACATCTACACAAATGGAGGTGACCCACAGTTCCACAACTGCTTTGACGGCATCATCGCTAGGAAGATGTTGCCCATGCAGTTCAACTTAAACTATGCTTACATCCGCTGTTTGGTCTCCATAAACATTCAGTAAGCGTCAATGAATGTCAGTGGGTACCATTTTGTGGCACACCTTTGCTTCATATACACTTCCACATCAGACACCATTCTGTCAGGCTGCCCATGGCAGCAGTGTGTAGTGGAATATTGGTGGGAAGGTTTAACCCCTACTACTGTACTACCAATCATTTGCTTCTGACATTGTAGGCCAACATAAAAAAATAGGAGGCATTATTTTTGGAGCAGCCTTCATAATGTATGAAATACATTGCCTGTGGTGGTTGGTTTTAGTGTTTCCAGCCAAATTTAGAAGCAGCCTGTTTCCAATGACACTTGAAAATTTAGTGCTGTGTTGATAGTCTGAAATGAAGATCTTCTGACATTGCAGATGAAATATGTGTCACTGAAGTTCAGTTGTGGTTTAGTTGGCCATGGAGTTGGGATATAATTATATTATTTTAACTCCTGGAGATCATTACTACTTTGGGGAATAAAGCCCCCAAGCATCAGAACTGTCAAGATATATATTTTGAACTTTTATTTAAAGTAATACTAGGTTTTATTTATTTTGGAATGTTTAGCCAGGTTTTCATTATTAAAACTAGACTAAAACAAGGCTTTGAGTATTTGAGTAATGATAATAAAAAGGCAAAACACCAACCTATAAATTTTCAAAAATTTTTAATAGGAAAACTAGCTATTTTGAAATAACTGCTTGCTTTATGCAAAACTGTTTATCCTGGAATATGGATTTAAGCATGTACTCACCTTGCACACTTGATTTGAGAAAGCACAGGCTTCCTGTGTTTTTTGTTGTCCAGGCTGTCAGCACAAGGAATGAAGAATGCTTTCCCTGACCAACATCCCCATATCTGCTTGCCCCTGGGGTGGTCACAGCTATGCTGGCAGAGTGTTTTTATTGGCCCCCAGTGTCGTTCAGTGAGGTGATACAATTCTGTCAGCGGGAGAAGGCTTTTTGATTGTACTCTCACTGTGTCCCCATCAGAGGGCTCTGCCAACGTAGCTGTGCTCTTGCAGCTAGTGCAGAGGGCAGGGAGCAAGGCCAGGAGGATGAAAAGAGCATTGTGCTGATATGTGTGCGTGGTGGGAGTCCTGTATGTTATCAAGCTGATTTTATCAGTTTCAGAATGTAATAATACCTCTAAATTAAGATTTTTTTTTGTAATTGTTATTTTGGGTAACTTTGGATTTGGATGAATGAGGGGTGACTGGCTTTCTGCCGGATGTGCATTTTTAAAACTCTCAGACAAAAGGAACTGATCGGTGTGGTGAGGAAGAAAAAAAGAGGTTCATTTCATTATTGAAATGTGGTCATTTAGAGAGTACTTACATTGCACGTTATGTCCTTTGTGTTCACTTGACTGTTAAGTGAGTATTGACCTTTTATTTTAACACTCTGCTGTGCCACCTCCCGCGATTATTTGACTTGAATTAAATGCTGGAAAATTTAGTGAAAATGGCATTCTAATTTTTCTCTATTTCAAGCTTCATTAAGTATATTTGCACTTAGGAGTTGCAAGCAAGATGTTAACATTTCAAATGCTTAAAAACGGAATACATCTCACAGTTGAAAAAGTAAAATAAAGTAGCTGCAGACTCGTGGTCTTTCCCTTCTCTGAGGGGACCTTTCCAGCACTCTCCTATCGATCTGATTAATGACTGCTTTAGTTACTAAAAATAACCATCAATTTTTGCGTTTAGTTGCAGCAATAATTATATGCTTCAAATAAAATCTAATTAACATAAGTGGCGAAGCATCGTAGCACATGAAATGTGTGTGCACTTCACTACATCTGAAAGATCACGAGACACTGATTTTGGTGTTCGTGGCTCTGCAGCTAGTTACCAGCAAATTGCTTCCCATTTGAATGGAAATCAGGTATCTGATTTACAGCATTGCTTTTTATAATCTGAGACATGAGCTACGGTGAATATCTTAAGGATGCTTGTAATCACAGTGTGTGATAATATTCTCTTAGCTAATTAAGGATGTGCTCTCCTGCACAGCTCCCTGCTTCACAGACTGTTGGTCTGTTGGGTAGATTTTTTGGAGAAGGAGCTGCGTGAGAGTTACAAGGATGGGACGGGATGTTTCATGTTCTGCACAGGATGTGTAGCCCTTGAGCTTTCCACTGAGAGCACTTACTTAAAAAAAAAATCACATTCTCTGAAGAATTTCACAAATATTACTCTTGATTCACAGTACTGTAAGTTGATGTAAAACAAGAGACTTAACTCTGTGGTCTACCTCAAGCAAATTCTGATCAACCAAATTGCCTCATTAAGAAATGAAGGAATAGCTAAGTTGCTTAAGTCTGTCCATTACCTTGTGCTGGACCTCTTGGTCTGGCATGTTTGATACCATCCAGCCTAGAGTAATGCAGATTACTTGAGGAATAGAGGAATGGAAAATTCTTTTAATTTCTGGCAAGGAAAAACTATTCTTAAATCAGTAGATTGTCTGTAATGAGGACCACAGAAGTAGTGAAGTAGTATAATTTCAAACAAATGAGGATGTGGCTTAGTTGATCAAGAGTTTGGGTTGGTAACTTCCGTTCTGCTCCTATTTGTGTGTTGTGTTATTTATATAATATATAGCGCTGGAAAATTATGCACACTCTCATTTTTCACTTTAATTGCCTATTCGAAGACATTGTGACAGATCCAAAGGTTGCTTTCAGCAGCTGAGGAGCGCTGTGGTCACTTACTAGTATGCAATAATTAACTTAATTGCATAAATTTCAACATGTATCAGTATCTGTGATTCTGCTCTGCATTCTTTTCTGTTCACAGTATCTGAAATAACTTTTTCTTGTGCATGGTTCTATCACAAATATATCAATTATCTTTAATTAATGTGGCTTTTGCTTTTTCTTAACAAAAGATACTTTTTAGGACGTTTGCAAATCGTTGTTTACATTTACTTGGCTATTTGGTAAATGAAAAGCTGGAAGTGTCGCATGATCAACTCAGTTGCATTCTGTTGATCTACCATTTTTAACCTGTAATCCTTTCAGTAATTATGTATTAAATTAGGACATTTGAAACTGTAATCAGAGCCCAGTTTGGCTGGATTATGGTGGTACAGCGTGGCTGTTGCTTCTGAGAGTTCATGGTTTGAATTCAGTGGTGGCAGCTTGCAAGGATGAAGCATCGTTGCTCGATAGAAGTGTTACATAAAACCTGTTCTGCTGTTCTGCTTGCTATAAGACTGAAGTAAAGATTTGTTTCTGTGTAGGTTAGCTTAAGTAACATATATTATCTTACTGTCCAGAAAAAAAAAAAAAAAAACAAAACCAACAACCATTTTCTCAGACTAAAAAGCCACAATTTTTTGTGTCTTATGTTTTTGGCATTATAAAAGAGAGTGTCAGATGTGATAAACTGCAGCAGTGAATTGATGCAGTTTGTTGTGATCTTCCTGGAGTTTTTCATGCTTTAATTTTCAGCAGGCTGCTTTTGAACATCTTTGTCCCCTGTTTTTGAATGGTCCCCCTTGCACTGGCACCCTGTGACTGTCTTGGATAGACCAAATAGGGGGATTTTGTACTAAAAAATAGCATGGAGCCTCCAGCGTTCTCTGGAAAAATGAAAGGTGAAATAAGTATGGTGTTTTCTTTTTTGAACTTGCCTGAACATAGCTTTCTTAGTCATCTATTCAGTGATAGCTTAAACTGGAAATGTAGAGGCATTTCCCATCCGATCTGTTTTTCATATTTTATTAAGTCCATCTCTGGCATTTAGCACTGTGATCTAGCAAAAAGCTTGAGCTTCTCAATATTAAAAAAAAAATAGTAAAGGTGTCCTGGAAGTCAGGTGGGTTTAAAACTCTTGCAGACTCATAGTATTTATCTGCAGTCTCCTGTCTCTGAGGTGCAGAGCACTGTCTGCTGTAACACATTGCTTCCCTTTTAGAGATGATGGAAGATGAAGATGTGTTACGTGGAGCAAAGGATATGCAGTCTGTGCTAGATGAGGGGTGTAGCCCTTAACCGAATGAGCTTTGAATTCACGTGTTGTAAGTTGGAAAAATAAATGTATTTTTTCTGTTAAAGATACTGCTGGGGTATGGTGCGAACATCTGGGAAATCATTGTCGTCTGTGATCTTAGTCTTCAGATTTGCAAGAAGAACCTGAATAGCACTGCGTCTGGAATTGAAACTGTGAAATTCCTAGTGGCTTCCTTGCAGTGGGAGTTTTGGGCTGAGAGCAGTTTCCAGTAACACTGAATTTATCTGTTTCTGGCTTTTTAAGCTATGTCCGTGTAAGAACAATTGTGGACTTTGGAAGAAGCCAACAGAAATGTTTCCCTTGGCATTATTAGTGAAGCGAGCTGGTTTCAGGGGAAGTGTAGGTTTTAATTAATTAGCTGAGCGGACTTGTATCAGCCAGTTTTTAAGGCCAAGTGAAATACAAGACAGACACTCCGCAAACCCAGTGGTGGGTGCGTGGGATGGCTGTAGGTCTGTTCTAGCAAGTAAGAGTGAGACAGGAGAACTTCTACATGCACTGTTCCATTCCATTTTATGTACATGCACTGATCTTGCATGAAAAGGCGAGACGATCATGAACATCTCCAGTGACTTGGGAGATGGGTCAAACTTTTATTTAAGCTATGGTTGTATCTTCTTTCCCCCCCTTCCCCTAGGAATGTAGTATCTACTATGTCAATAAAATGTGTTGGAGATTCTGCTGCTACTGAAAGAACTTGATAATCCTATCTCTTTATTTACATGTGAACAGGGATTCAGGTACCCTTTTATGTACCTGGAATCTTGTGAGTCTTGACCTCAGCTTCTTGCCTGCGCCTTCTAGTGGTGGCACAATGAGATGTTAACAGTACTGACCACTTCATCCTTAAAACGTTCAAGAGTAGTTTCAATATTATGTTAAGTCACCATTTTTATTTCTGAGGAAATCTTTGCCACTTGGCACTGTTCCTGTGCACTACATGAAGAAAGCTTGCAGTTGTCAGATGAGGCCACTGAAATTTGTTAGCCCTTGTCTGTGAATCTTATAAGGTAAAAAGTGTTTTTTCACAGTGGTTTAAGTGCAGAAACTTTATGAAAACTTTCTCTTATGAAGTTGTTCATTATACAAGTCTTATAAAATAAAGGTTGGGCAAAACCTAGTGCTAATTTTGTTGAGCAACTACGACGGCACGCATTTTGTGCACAAAAGCTCATGTAGAAAAAACTTCTGTATCTAATTAAGTCTGTACTTTAGATGTGATAGGTATGCTTTTTTATTATTTACTCTCTTTAAAATACTTTACCAGGTCAGGATTTTGCAGTGTTTTCAAGCTGCAAGCTATTTCTCCATAGAATAAGGTGATTTAGTAATGGTAGCTTGGTTCAGCAGTCTGTGATTCATTTGGTCAGCACGTGCTCTGCAGAAATGCCTGGCTTCATTTGAGCAATTTAAAGGAGTGCAATTTATGGTGTTACCCTTAATTATATATTCATACTACTTGTCTGGTTGCCCAGTATGAAGCGCATTGTGGATATAAGAAATTGGAGGTGCCTAATCCCTGATTAGTTGAACAACTGTATCTCACGTGGGTGTTGGCACCCATAAATTAGTCTTTTAATAGCGAGGTAGGGAGACTTAGAACAAAAAAAACCTCGAAGATTTTATATTTATAACATTTTATTATAGAAAGAAAATAAACAACAGGGTTTCCAAAATCTAACATGGCAGTAAAATAAGAGTACATAGCTAATAAATTAATAGATTGAGTGTTACAGAAAGTATGTAGTGCTTTCTGTCTTCCTGTTGTGAAATGAAATTGGTGCGATGTAATGCTTGTGAGAAGAAACAGGTAATGGACAGCGGGTGGCAGTTTGTATCACTAGATTTAAAGTGGTACATAACATGGCAGTGAATCTGCGATCTCCCGAGGCAGTTCAAGAAGCCAGGGTGTCCAGTTACAGTAATGAGAGTTAGCCAGGTGTTGATCAGTCCCTTCAAAACCAAATCTGGTTGTTTCTTTGTGCACTGCCTGCGTATTTTTCTTTGTATAAGAAAAGAAGTTCACATCAGTCTGAGGCTGTGTTACTTAAATACTTTTCAAGAAAGAGATTAGTCATCAGTGAGTGTTTAATCCATTAGAAGTGTCTGTTTGGAAAGTATCTAAGCTACCCTGGCTGACTTGACCAGCCTGTGCATGCTAGAAGAAACTTTGACCGAACATCTTATACTCTACAGCCATTTTGTCAGCAGCAGGGAAACTGGTGAGTGGATGGCATGGGGAAACATTGTGTACATGCATTGTATAGGTGTTAAGCTCTGTGGCAGAAGGTGAACAGGTAGTTACACACATTTCCATGTGGTTTCTTAACTTGTTCACGTGTCAAGATGTGGGTTTTTTGGTTTGCTTATTTTGGGTTTCTTTGAGGGGGAAGGGGATCCTAACACAAGGGCCCCAAGGGTTGCAAAGGAATGTGGAGCAGTGAGAGGGGGCTGTGTGAAGGACAAGGGTCGAGGAGAGAAAAGGCAGTGAGGAAGAGTGCAGTGACACAAGGAGTGGACCATTGGCATCTTAAGGCAGTGATGGGTTGAAGCTGCCCCAGGGAGGAGGTGTGGGTGCTCCAAGAGCAGCTGAAGGCACAGGCTGGCTAATTAGGCCATGTGTGTATCAGATGGCACCTTCCAAGGAACAGGGCTCTTCTGCACAGTTGTTGGGTGGCAGATAGAGTGCTTCAGTAGCACACCTCTCCAAAAGTTAAGAGGTTTTTTTGTTCTGTTTTCATCTTGGTTTCTCCATCTCCATGGGTTCTTCAGCAGAGGTGTCCCTTTTGCTCTCCCACAGAGAAGTGCAGCACTGTGGTGTAAACCAGCTCTAATTTTGCCTACTTCAGTCAAAAAACTTTCTGGTTTATAGGTGGAGGCTAATCCCATTTAAGAGCTGGATTACTGAAGATGCAGTAATTTAATTGCAGAGGCCTAAACATGGGCTAAGGCTGTGTTCAGACAGTCCTGGAGGGGATCACTGCTCAGCAGACATTGATTCTGAGGCAGTTTTGTATCAGGCTATGCCCTGCGGAGGTGTAGATCTAACAGAGTTCACCAGGACAACTGTTGGTGTTCAGCCTGCTACACAGCTGCCTTCTGTGGAAGCAAAGGCAAGGGAAAGATCTTGGGAACCTCACTTCCTCATAAAGAATTATCAAGATAGCCAGGAAGATAGCCAATGCTTGGCTGACTTTGTTGAGCTTAATGTGGAGCATGTTGTGCTGGTAATTGCTGCAGGATTTCCCCAGGCACCAGGCAGGCAAGAAGGATAGACTAGACTGGGTTGCTGTCTGGGTCAGCACTTGAGCTTTTATCCTTCTTGACGGTATTTACCTCTTTATGGGTGTATTGATAAGACGTGTTAGCAAATCCTAGAGTCTGAGCTTGCAGGAACAAACATGGGAAGAAAGATTAGCATCAGTCTGAGCTCTGAGGGGTGAGACGGAGTTCCTTGCTCACCAGATACAGACATAATTGGCTTCTGGCAATAGGGCAGCTACTGCACCTACCTCAAGCACAGCTTCAGTTAAAAATCTTCCTTAAGGCAAGGTAGTGAAGACATATTCCAAAATAATTCTTATCATGTTTTAAAAAGAAAAACCACAAAACCCATCAGAAGCAACTGATGTGCCTATCAACATAATGAGCTTTTCGAGATTAGCATTGTTTAAAGTTGCGGCAAAAAGTGAGAGCGGTCTAAAACACAACCTAACTACAACATCTCTCCTTGTTTGTTTGTTCTTTGGTTTTTCCCTCCCCAAACACGATGTAGATGCTTTCACTGAAATAAAGGATGACTAGCAGCAGCACTGTGGGGAGCTATTTACTGAAAGTAATTTGTGTTTATAGTTAAAAAAGCAGAAGTTGCATCCAGAACTGCTTTTAAAGTCGTGCATAAAATGTGTTGTTAATGGCTCTGTGGTATTATGTGCAGGCATGATGCACATTTTCAGTTAGAAATTCCGAAGACTATTCGTGCTCAGCTCCCAAAGGCGTGTTTCTACACTGCAGGACAACACTGTATTTGAAACTTCAATACAATCTTATTTTTTGTATATAAAAGAACTACGTAAGCTATGGCCGTATTCCATGAGTTTCAGTTTGAGAAATGTAAAGCTATTTCTTTTTCAGATGAAAGGAAAACTTAACTGAAAAGTGCTGATGAAAATACTGATTAAAACCTTTTTTTTTTTTTTTCATTTGAGGTAGAAAGTTGGTTCTTGATGGATTTGGATTGTATTTGTTTCATGGCTTTTGGTGGGCAGTGCTCTGCTTGCCAAATGTTTTGCTTCAAGTGCATTTTTGTATGACTTCTGATTGAGAGTTTCAAAAATAAGCCTCAGAGAATGGAGAAAGTGAAACTCAGCTGCAGAAGAAAAGTATCAAGTCCCAGCTGAGGAGATTTAATCAGTCTTGAAACATCTCAAAATGTGTCAACCATATTTAGAAATGGCTACATTAAAAAAAAGGAAGAAAGCTTGATCCTTTTAACACCGTAAATCACGGAAAGCAGTGAAAACTAATATTTACGAGGGGGATTGTGAAAGCCTGTGTGACAGTTGGAAATTACATCACTGTTGATGTTTCAAATTCATTTGTAAAGTAATGCAATACTGTGTTTATGAATGAATGAACAAATGATTGTGCTGTGCTAAGCATACTCTGTATGGATCAACTGGGTTGAGATGTTTTGTATCTCTTGTCTTCGCTTATGTTACCCCGCTGTATACAGTTCCATAGGTTTCAGGGTAGAAAACAGTTCAGTATATGTATGGTTTTTTTTATTTCAGATACAGACCCACGCGTATTAGAGAAACAAGAACTTCAGCAGCCAACCTATGTTGCTCTAAGCTACATTAACAGGTAAGTATGGTTCTTTTTTGAGCATAACTAATCTTGTTTTGCACAGTATATGTGGATATGCATATTCCAAAAGAGGACTCCTTTGTTTTCATTGTACTTTGTTTTTTTGTTATATGACTGTGATAATACCTGCTTTGCAGAATAATTGAATTAAAATTTAACTAAGTTTCTAATCACTTCAATGTAGGGCATGAGCAGCCCTTTTGCTGTACTGCTCAAGTACTTAGGAGATGAGGCTGCCAGGCCTTTGTAATCTGAGACATGAAAAATTTAAGAAGTTTGACATTTTTTAAAGCATTCACCTAAAGAACAGAAAATAGATGTGGCTTTTCTTTTATTGATTGAGGGCTGAACTGAAACCTCCTGGGTGCTCTGCTGTGGAAGAGCTGCTGTATCTTGGGCTGCATTACAGTGAAGAGCAGCCTGATACAGCCTTATACAGCTGCTCTGTGTAACATTTCCTGCAGAGAAAGGGTGTCAGTGAGGGGAAAAAAAGAAGAGGTAGGAAAGTAAGAAGTGATGTTCACTTGGTGAAGTGACTACATTTTCTCCACTGCATGCAAGTATTACGATTGCAAATAGCTGGTATTGGCACAATTTGCTAATTGGCCAGTGACTGCTGTTCTTCCTGGACATGGTCCTTCTCTTTAAAGCATATTTTGAAATTAACCATGACCCTTTTTTACACTTAACTTCTGTTGATCTCATTTAATGTATAAAACTTTTTTTTTGCACTATGTAGGCTTGGTATGTTGTCATGTGTATTGGTTTGCTTCTCTTTTTCCATTATATACTTGGGCGTTTTCTCTTGTTGCTTCTGTGGTTATTTTACTTAATGTGAGGGGGAGGAAAGTTTTGTAAAAATTAGGGAAAAGATGCTTTAAGACCACGGGACTTGATTTAGGCCATGGGACTTGATTATCTGATTCAAAATTAAAAACTGCTTTTAAAAGTAAAGTGGTACTTTGTCTAGGTTTCACGATTTTGGTACCTTTTTTAATTGATTTCTGTGTGACTCTGCTTCAGTTGCTACATATTTTACCCAAACTTGCTTCCCTTTTTCAGAAATAATTGTGCAGAACTAACTTGAGTACTTTTTACAGCAAAACCCAATCTTTATTAACTCTTACTTAAACCAGCTGCTATTTAATTACTCTTCTAACTGCATTTTAATTTTCCTTCTAAAAGTGCTGATGTCTTTCATTGAGCCACCTGCTCTAGGCAGCTCAGGCTCTTGAGGGAGCAGCAATATCCATTACACTAATAGACATGCCTTTCTATTTCCCGCTACATATGCCAGAGCTGGGTTCTGCTTTGTTGTCCCAGGCTATGAGCTCTGATTTTGTAGCCTAATACACGTCATAAACATGTTGCATACTGTTAGATATCAAACACCAGATACTGCTGCACTTTTTTTAAACCCATGCTTTTATGGCTTCCAAGTGGAACTGAACTTAGCTTCGTTCCTGCTGTGACTTCCAGACCTTAAAACAATCTTCCTCTGCAGGTCTGTATATTCAGCATGCTCTTTGTGGGCAATACATTCTTAGGAGGCCTGGGAAAACAGAGACTTGCGATTATCAGGGCTTGTCAAAATTATATTATAAGATGTATACTTAGTATATACTGACGTAGAAAAACGTAAGAGAATGATGAAGTTGGTGTGCTTTATACTCTGCTCATTGCCTTGTTGCATAGTGGCCACTGTAAGCTAAAACAAAACAAAACATAAATCTGAGTTGTCTGGTCAGATAGATGGGAGGATAAAGTATCAATAAAGCAGATAGACGAGGCAGAAAGATACAGGAGGCTTTGTTGACAATCTGAAACATACTCTTGCATCCATTTCCCATCTACTCCCAGGTTATTTTCTTAGCCATTTTAATTTGACAATATTGTACATGCACTTAAATTGTGAAACAGCCTTCAGAGTGCGGACATCTGTAAGGCTCAGTCTCTTTCTCTACTGAAAATTTACTGCCCTTACAGCCTTCAGTAACTACACACAGATGTCGTTTCCATAGTATGTGATCCTCATGTAGTCAGATAACGTTTCTTTTCAAACTGGTGGACAAAATATAAATTATTGGTCATAGTGGTTTATTATCTTTACATCAGATGCTTCTAATCGTCACTGACTGGGTTGCAGCAAGTCCTTTTCTCAGAGTTTAATGTAGTCTTAATGCAGTCCTCAGTGTTTATCATTGTTTCTTATTAATTTTCTTTTTTCTTTCTTAAAAGTCAAAATGGGAGTATGATACACTGCTGCAAAGCAGACACAATTAATCAGGTTCCAGTCTGTAAATACAGGAGTATTTTGTCTGCAGGGATTCCAGTGGTGCTACTGCATGAATGGGACACTGGATCTGTCAGTATTTGGACACAAGCAATTGAGTTTACATCCTCCAGTAGTTCTTAGAGATCCTTCCTTTGCCTACAGACATCTTCATGTGTCTCATTGAAATACACTGATCAGTGTCAATAGTATTGTTTATCCTATTTCTTAGATTCAGTACTTATAGCTTCAGTTATAATGGGTGTGGACTTTTCTTGCTCTTTTTGGGAATATCTTCACCTCTTTGTACCTCTCAGTGTGTTGCCTTAGAACTTCAATGGAGATGGTTCTCAGGTTTGCTGTTTTGTATGGAATGTGAAGCTCTGGAGTTGCAGCATACTGTCAAGGCCTTTAGGGACTGTGGGTGTATTGGAGAGGGAGTTCTCATTATTTCCATGTTTTAAAATATTTCAGAAGCCATCTGGACTCAGCACTTTCAGATGGTGAGGATCAGAAGTACGAGCAAAGCTTGACTGATAGGAGTGAAGTTCCTTGTGTCTCCAAGATATTAGGTGGGAAGTGCTGTAGTATTGAAAACATATGCCATAAAAACAGGCATTTGGTATAGTTTCTAATAAAACTAATTTTCTTTTTTTCTGTCCTTAGAGACAGAAATTGCTTTAATTAAAAACTTATTATCACAGTCTGGGAAAAAAAAAAGGAAACTAAAATATTCCCACAAATGAAAACAAACTGTTCATTATAATAGTTTTTCTACTGCAAGTCACATTGAGGAAACCTCAAAAGCAAAGACTGTTTTAATCTTAAAATTTCTAAAAAGCTCCCAAATACTTTAAATTACTTTAATGATAGTTTCTTTTTTAATACAATGATTGAGAATGTACAAGAAAGGTTATAGCAAAATATTTCTTAAGCATCAGTCCTAAAAGCAGTTACAGAATGCTAGGATAAATATTCTCAGTGTTACCTGTGTGCAGGCCGTTGGATGTCTAGAAACCTTGCTCTTGTATGCAAACGAAGCCTGTGATCAAAAGTGAATGTCATTCTTGGGTCAGCAGATTGCCCCAGCCAGTCCTGACATTTCTGCTTCTCGCTCCCAATATTAAATAGCAAGGGTTTGCCCTTGCTGTTGCCATTTCAAATTCCTGTAGGCACAGACCTCTCTTTTCCCTGTTGTCTTGCTGATGGTTGGCTTCTCCAGAACAAATTTCCCAGCTTTGCTTCTTTTTCTTAATACTACTTGAAGTAAAATCAAACATTTATTTGAAAGCTTTTGTGAAAGGAATTAATTGCTTATGAAGACCTAACCACTGCAAACTCCCACTGTATTGTCTAGCTTACTAATTTTGGTTCTACTGCTGTTAATTATAGGATTTAATGTTACTTTGTAAGTTATTTTGAGAAGTGGTAATTCTTCAGGTAGCAATATATTTAGTATGCATATTTTAGTAATGAAATAACAAGAAGAATTGTAGAATATCCTGCATTGGAAAGGTCCCATGAGGATCATCATGTCCCACTCGTGGCGCCACACAGGACCACCCAAATGTCAGACCATACATCTGAGAGCGTTGTCCAGACTCTTCTTGAACTCTGGCATGCTTGGGGCTGTGACCATTTCCTTGCAGAGGTTGGTCCAGTGCCCTCCCACTCTCTGGTGAAGAACCTTTTTCTGATACCCAACCTGAATGTTTTGGATTTAGAAGCATTGCTCTTTGAGTCCGTCTTTGTGGTTTCTTAACAGAGCGTTCAAGCCACGTGATACTGGCAACTTATTTCTCTGGCGGTGACTTATCTTTTCATTATGTTTCTGTGTTCAGTAAGACATTTAAAGTCTTACTCCTTTCTGTTCAAAAAGTTTTCTCTTCCCATTGGTCACTTCCATTCGTATCTATTTTCTGTCACTGGGGATATCCTTTGATGTGTGTTTAGTGGGTTTTCTCTGCCAGTTGGTTCTGTGTATCCATTTGGTTTTAACTGTAAACGTACAGTTCAGTAAGTATACTGACTTATGCTTGTATAATGTGTGGAAAACCAAGATTCAATTTCCTCCTCTTTGATCTTTTAGGAGTGTTTCAATCATAAAGCTATTGACTGTCTTGAGAGAGGACATCATTTATCCTCTTGACATTTCTTCTCTCTTCCTCATGACTTTGGTGTACCTTCATTTGACTGTCTGTTGGAGCAGTTTGGAATGAAGAAACTACTAAAATAATGAGGCTGGAGAAATGTAAATTTGTTTCTGTTTGCTTACTATCTTAATGAATGTGTCTTTTTCAGAAAGCATATGCAGAATAGGACCTCTGAAAAAGTGGGAATCTTCCTCTCAAATGACTATTCACTGCAGCATTCATTGGATAAAGAGGAAGTCAGATTTCAGATCCCTTTTTCTACTTCAGGCTGGAGATTTCAGCTTTGAAGGTGCATTGTATTGTCAGTATGTTGCAGGTTTATTAGGGAATGCTACAAGGAAATGTGGAAGATTTTTATTCTCAGAACAATTATTTTGACTTTCTGAATGAAAAAGCAAAGCAACAACAACAAACTAAAAAACAAACTGATCTCTTTGTGGTTCTTCCAACCTCTCGCATGAGCTGTCTGAACTCTCACATTATGATTCAGAAGTAAAAGGTTAGAGACCAGAAATATTTTTCCATTTTTTGAATCCTGCTGGAGATCATTTTTTCCACACAAGAAGTCTGAGCTCGTGAACCCAGAAATCTGTAGCTGTACCACCTGTTTGGATTTGATGTATCCTGTCGTGGTTTCTACCACAATTCTTGCCCTTTGTCTTGAAATTTAACTTCTCCTTTCTGTAATGTGATGCTCTCTTCCTTGAATTAAATATCATGGCTCTGTGAAAGTGCAGTGATTCCCACAAACTATCGATTCTCATCTCACGGAAGATGCATGCTGATGCTTCCAGTAGCTGCTGGCTTCAATGCATATGACAGAATACAGAAACAAAGGGATCAAAGTAACATGTCAATTGCCAGATAATATTTTTCTGTGTGTGCTCGTTTTTACGTTTGCAGTGACCAAGCACATCATGTGTTTTTATTCATGTAGCCATATCTTTATGCTGTGCTTTTTGACTTGTTCTGGAGATGGAACAAGACAAACTTCAGATGATAATTCAAACAAGATGTGCAGAAATGAATTTTAGTTGGAGTGAGGGGAATGCCTTTTGGTTTGGAAGGATTTATGCAGTTGGCTTTGTTTTCTCTTTTTATCAGTTTCAAGCTAAGCAAAACTGAAGATTTATATAATGTACAGCTCTTTTATTTCATGTCAGCAGTAAAGATCAAAAGATTGGCATTTTAAGGAAAGTCCTAATGCCATGCCCTGAGATAGAAATTATAAGATGAATTAAAACATGTAGGACACTGAAAGAATGCATTTTAGTGGTAGAGGTGTTTTTTTTTTGTTTGTTTTTAATTGAGAGGTGATTAGCTTTTTTCTGGCATTGTTCATATGGAAAATTAATGGACAAAAAATAAATACTACATCTCTTCTGATGGCACACAGAAGTCTCAAGTGAAAGAAGTGTAGTTAAGTCTCCATTATTCCTTGCGAGCGTGCCTTCACACACCTCGTTGTTCAGTTTAGTTACCAAACACCAGAGCCATCAGTATAAGTCCCCAGTGCTTTCAAGAGTCTTACCATTATCAAGATTTTCTTCACCTTTGGTCATTGTGTCATACCAAAATCGATGAAAAAATTGGCTTGTCTTTCTGGCACTGAATTTTATCTTGGCAGATCGTGTTTCAGTTTCCAGTTTTCTACATATATTTTTCCATTTACTCCTGCAGGAGTCACTTCATTATGGGGAAGGAGGGAAATAATTCTTCAGTTTCAGTCTTAAAAAGAAAACAATTCTATTCTCTGATTTAAAAATAAACATGTTTAAACAGAACCATAAGCAGTAGTAGTGCTTTCTGAAGGAGTGTGCCTCAAAAAAATATAAATAAATAAAATTGTACTCACATATTTCATTGTCATTCATATGGGGGATAACAGCCCTCTCAATATCATTTTTAGGTATGCTGGCCCAATGAGACCCTTATTGGATTCTGGTATATAACCAGAATATGCTCATAATTTATACTGTAGCTATTTAACATGCTTGCAGAACCTTTTGAAAACCATGCTAATGCACCAGTTTCTGCAGAAGTTGTGAAAATTCTGATATGCTTTGATTTCAGAGTGAAGAATGATCAAAGATTTTACATTGGTGCACTTGTTTTCTTTCAAGTGTAATTGAAGACAAAAGTTCTGAAACTAGTGACTGTTCTTTCTACCTTTCACTCACAGAAATGGCTGCAGTTGACATCTACTTTCCTCCTGTCCTTATGGTAGTTGCTGTTGTGTTGTTGTTGATTTCACTTATTTTCTAAACTACCATCAGCAACAAAACATTCTTAGAAAGTCTGCAATTTCCTCTGTGTTAAGTTTCTTTTTGTCCAGTGTCTTGCTGAAAGCTTGTCGTGACTTACAGACTGGGGAATTTACCATTCCTGGTAAGTCCCAAGGTGGTCTTGACCAGACAGTTGTAATATCCCTTGACTGGAGCCTGGTGTTGTAAATTTTTATTTTCATACACAGTTTTCTTGTCATATAAAACAACTGGAGTTTTTTGTGGTTTTGGTTGTGTAATTTTTTTGTTTCGTAATGAAGTAGTTCTGCTTCTTTTTCTAGTTTTACTGATATCATTTTTAAAAACTAATGATCTGTTTCATACTGATAGGCTCGTTATGAAAAGATGTGCATAGGATCAGCTGCAGCAAGACTGAAAATGAGATTTTAAAATAAAATTTAGTAGTTGAAAATATAGTGTGTTACTTGTTTTCTTATGCTCTGATACACTGCATATCCTTGTAGTAATGAATGGCCCACTAGTTTGCAATTTATTGAAATGTAACAGACTAAATTGTGGAATAATTCTTGAAGTGCCTATGGGCACTTCATCCCCCCTTTCTCACTTTCATGTATAACACTTCTCAGTAATGGCCAGTCAGGTAGCATTCACAGGGACTCCTCAGTACTGAGAGAAGGAGGGGGGACAGTCAGCTTAAAGGCCATGTAACAAAATGGAGTGGCACTCAACGTCTTTTTATCTTTTTGTAGACATTCAGAGGCAAGGCTGCAATTTGGAGGTTGCATTCAGAGGCTTCCTTTAGGGCAGCCTGTAGCTTATTCTAGGGTTTAAGTGCACATGAGAGACTACACACAGCGTTGAAGAACTTGGCTCATGAGGAAAGAATATTGATGTCATCTTCCGTTACATAAAATCTACCCCAAAGTGTTAGTTTGAGTCTTAATTTTCCCAAAATATTTTTGCGGTTGAGTTGACCTCTCAATTTGGTTGTGAGCCAGAAGGAAAGTTTGTATATCCTGCAAGGATGCATTCATTATCCCACCACTTCCTCTGTAATACTCCAGTGTCCAAAGAAATGGAGACCAGGTGGAGGGCTTGATGGAGCTGGCTTCTTCCCTCATTTCCTTATGAGGGCAGGAGTGCGTTCAGCACGCTGACCGGGGACTTTGCAGGCTTCCATGGAATGCTCTCAGAGATGGCTCTCTGTGATGTGGGGGCAGAACGACAGTCTGTAACAGTCACTTCACACCTTTAATACGTTGCTGCAAGCAACTTGTGCTCTGTGCTAAAATCCCAGTTCATCTCACACCATGGAGCAGCAAAAGAAAAGAAAGATTAAAACTGCAGTCATCACCTGATGGGCACCAAACCTGAGGGTAAAACAGAGAGCAATGAGAATATATATTATGACAAGGAGTTGCTGAAGCTTGACTGCCTGGATTGTGAGCAGGTATTACATAGCAGAGGAACATTTCATGGGATCAGAAGAAATTTATGAGAAAGGTTCCTGAGGAATTGGATTTTGTTTCACTTTTCATTTGTCATTGAAGCTGCTCTAATAAATAGGCAAAGTACTATAATTGCTAAGAAGGAGGAAGCCCTGGCACATCATCTGTGAAAAGTCTTTTTTGATCTGGTTATTTTTGCAGAGACAGTATGGCGTCAATAATTTTGCAAGAGAGTAGAAACATACAAAACCATAAGACTTTTTTGTTTGCTTGTTTGTTTTCATCCATGAAGGCAGAACAGAGGATAGATTGCTTAGATTCATAGATTCATAGATTCATAGATAGATTCATAGATTCATTAGGTTGGAAAGGACCTACAAGATCATCTAGTCCAACCATCCTCACACCACCATCCCTACCCACCAAGCTACTAAATCAAATCCCTTAGCACCTCATCTAAACACTTCTTGAACAGAAGCAGTCAAGTTTAAGTTTTGATTTTGCAGTCAGTAATGATTTCCCTTTAGATTTAGAAGCAAGTCCAGTAAGGGCTACGGGCTGGAATGATATGTTGACTTCAGGGGTCTATCAGTCTCTAAATCCATTATGGGAAATTCCCTGTTGCAGTTTCTGATGGACTTCTTTTACAAGCCACATCTGCATAAGTGAGGACTGACTTCAGCGATGTCAGTAGAATGTTGCTTATGAGAGACTGGAGCTGACTATCTTGTGACTTACGACGAAACTTATTTTTTCTTCAACAACATTTATGTGCAGAGGTTAAACCATTCCCAAAACTTATTTTAACGCAGATTTAGTTTTGAGTTAAGACTATTAAATTTACAGTATTTTCCTTGTGTGATACGCAGTGCAAGTAAAAAAATCTACATCCTTTCCCGAAAGTATAGTAAGTCTAGAGATTATTTATTTTAATTATTGTTTAAACATGGTTGAAAGTAAGGAAACATGGCCAGTAATACCAGCTTTGTAGGAAAAGACCTCATACGTTCAATGAGCTAGGCCATAAAGTGCATTTTGTCATTGTATTCTTGTGATCTATAAAAGATGTGCCATTTCTTCATGATTATTTTTTCTTCCCCAATGTCACTTCAGTGATTATGTCTGCGGGAAGAAAATGCTTCCGTAAACTGACCTGTTTCATGTCCTGAATATCTGAAAAGCATACTGATTTTTTATTCTGGCATAGTGATGAAAAGGCTCACAGTTTCTTTGTAAATGATTACAATGGGGGGGGAAGGGGGAAGAAATATGTCACAGGGGTATTTCTTGAAAATAGTTTCTTGGCAAAAATCGTAATAAAGTAGAAGTCCATTAGCAGTGAACAATTTTTGATTTGTAACAGCAGTAATTGTATGCATACTGCTTGTCAGCACGTGTTCTCACATATGGTATAAAACTAAAACATTGCTATCTGAAGAGCTCTTCGTTTTTGCTGATGTCCTCATTTTGTTTGAGACACCGTTTATTGGGGCAACGTGTAGGGCACTGTGAAACTTTCACGATGAAACCTGAAACTGGATGAAACAAACCTGAAGGTTGGATCGAGTTCACAAGAACTTTTGCTGAGGTTTGTAAGTCTGGGTTGAATTTGCAGCCAATCTGTGCTCACTTAATGTATGTCGGTAGAACCACGCAAAGTGTATTGGTTTCACGTGGTTTCAGCCTTCAGTCATTTCACACCACTGGTGACTTCAGGAAGAGCTGGACGTTGCTTGTTCTGACTCCAGTGAGAGTGAACTGAAACCTGTGAAAAGTGACTTTTGAAGTCAAATGTGATGAATGGTTGGGAAGTCCCTTCAGGTGGTAGGGAAGGAGGCAGAAAGCTGGAGGCTTCTTCATGCCCTTACTCTTCATGTACACAGAGGAAAGACAGGTGTAGGCAGCATCTCCAGCCATGCTGGAGAAACTTCCTCTTGGTGCTTCTTAGCCTACTGTGCAACATACTACATCAGCGTTGAACCACTTAACAGAGGAAAAGCCAATGTCTGAAAGTGCAGATAACTAACCTTCCTCTCGTGGATACATTCATGGGAGTTTTGGGGAAGCTCACTTGTAGTCAGGGTAAAAATGAGGGAGAAATCAGAGGGATAAGAGCATTTCAGGTTAATAAAGGATTAAATGAGCTGTGGTTTGCAGTAACTAAAACTGACAGAAGGGATAATTCAAGGGAGCAGCGTACACAAAGTTGTCCAGGAAGAGTACTTCAGTGTGATGGGTGGGGGCCAGCATCTCATTTTGGCAGCTGAAGAGGGAGGCACTGAGCATCAGAGTTATTTCTGGGTTCTGATGAGCAAATGTAAAAGGAAAGTTCCTATTTTGGGTTGTCTATAGTAAATGTAATCTTCTGTCAGTTGGGCATCTTTTTAAAAATCCTTGTTTCTTTATCCTCAGCAGATACTTGATGATGCTGATGTCTGTGTCTCTCTGTTGTAAGCCGTCATGGGAGCAAATTACACGGTTACATGTTTGAGTGTCTGGGACTTGGTATTATTCTTGTGGGATTATGCCGCTAACAAATAGTTTTCCCTTTATTTCTCTTGTCAACAATGTGAAATCAGCTTAGGTAGCGTTTGAAGCTGCTGAATTTTTAGTTAATTACCAGTGTGTGGGCATGTGTTTGGCAAAAGAAAATTTGGTTGTAAATCTGAAGTGATCTCACAAAAGATACGTCTTTATGAAGCCTGGTTTCAGGGAACCCACCATACTTGCCGTACTTGCCATTTTAGAGCAAGCTTTACAGTAGGATAGAGATCTTAAACTTAGATGAATTATTCTCATCTTCATCTATTAAGTTGTTGGCTGAACAAGAAAGACCCACAGGAATGCACTGTGCTGGGGGAAAGGACTTAGCTGTTGTCAGGCAGGGCAGCCCAGAACCAACCTTGACATGGAAGCGTTTCAGGAAAGCAGATTTTGATTATTTTTACTTCTTAAACAAAATGCATATTTGTGTTCTTTTTCCTCCTGGTCTTTTGTGAAAATGAAAATAATGCAATTCGGGATTTGCTTATGAATTACTTTAGAACATTTCTTGTTCTTGGTGTATCAGAACAGTAGGGACAGACCTGATGGCTTGCAATTGATTTGTTGAGATGCTGTGTGGATTAGGAAGTGTCACATAGGTTAAGAGCTGTCAGAATACTAGAGACTCCCTGCTGTGAGGTAGAGGATCTCACACCAGATAGGGGAAGAAGAATAGAGGGAGAGTGGAGTGGGAATGCAAGGAAGTTGAACTGCTCTTCACATCTGTCCACGCATTGCAACTTAGAGATTGAGAATCTGTAT
Organism: Callipepla californica brunnescens; assembly: GCA_023055505.1. Classification (NCBI taxonomy): domain Eukaryota; kingdom Metazoa; phylum Chordata; class Aves; order Galliformes; family Odontophoridae; genus Callipepla; species Callipepla californica. The sequence continues at coordinate 2,641,063 of JALIRH010000064.1, forward strand.
TTTAGAACACCTTTAGGTGAGCTACAGGGGTAGACGTTTTGCATGGTGTCCCATTTTTGTTGAAGACCCTGTTTGGATCACAGTTGCTAAAGAAGGACTGCTGACAGCAGCCCAGTTAAGATGAATACACTCTTTCAATTCTTCTGTAGGGATTAAATGTTTAATCTTCAGATTGGACAACTGGTATAATAAATATTTGCAGTGGCATACAAAGCACCTAAAATGTTTTTTTCATCAAATATTTCCTCTGTTAACCTAGCACAGGTTTCAAACTTCTCTTTCCTCGCATCATTATCAGACAGGTGGTGTTGTCAATTGCATTTCTCTAGTTGGTGTCTGTTTCTGCAGCATATTGAGAATTACAGTTAATAAGCTAATCAAATACAAATATGTTAATTTAATCTCAGTGAAACAGATGTTACTTTAAATTCCCTAATACATAATATAGAGATTAGTTTTCCAAGACTGGACAAGATGAGCAGTGCAATGTGAATTAAACATAGGCATTTCCACAGTGTTAAGTAGAGATCCTGCCATGGTTTATAGGGTTTGGTTGACTTTCTTTCCCTCAGCTGTTCATTTTTTTCTACGCATCTTCTGCTTTAGTAGTGAGGTTTGAAGGAGAAACAGTTTTCAAACTGATCTGTCAGGACTTTCTTTTTAGAAACAGCCTGCACAGAACCACGCAGTACCTACAGCCATGTGTGAGAGACCTGCTGCACATTCCAGAGCTTTCATTTCAGTTTAACACTTTTAGAAAACAGTAGGTTGTTTTAACAAGCATAGATAATGAAATTCCTAGGTGTTGCCTTTACTTGAACATAGAACTTGAGTACCCACTGGTCTGTTCATCACCACTGAGAAATTCAGCTTCCAGTTTAAAATACTGTCATTAGAGTGGAATTGCTTGTCCATATCATTCACGTAATAGCTTAGGCTTGCTGGCTCCCTGAACCTGCCATTTGTCAGAAAATGGCCGTTCATGAACTTGAACGTATGGTGTGTATAAAATACCACTAGATTTCAGCTATGCAAATTTCAAAATTACATTCCAAGAAAATAGCAAAATCTATTTGTATTCATTTTTTTATCATTTAATTTCTCATTTTTATTTTCTATTTTTAATGGTGTTAGGTAAAAGCCTTAAAACACCGCTGTACATACTTGGTATATTACCCTCCATTCTATGGAATTAGTGGATTTGAAATCCTGTTGACAGTGTGTTTTAGTCCAGATGGTCTCAGCTTTGTGTAATTTACCTTTCAATGTATGTCTTGCCAGCTGGGACAACTTTGCTTTGGGTGAAATTTGCATAGACATCAGATATTTGCTACATGCCTAGAAAGAAAAGCGTGAGCAAGTTCTGCCTTATGCTAATTCTTTGCTGTCACCACATGTTACTACTAAAGCAGCACAAAAAAAATTACACTTTTCATTTGTTCTCAGCAGTTAAATTAGGAGCCTCTGCCTTGTAAAGATTAGATAGTTTCCAGTGAGCTCTTTAGTGCTGATGAAGCCGGCAGTGCTTTAATCGTGAAATTGTTTCACGTTGTTAAAATACTGCCGTTCTCATTGAACAAATTAAGTTATAAAATAGTGAATACATGCACCAGGCATTTCCAGACTTCAAATAAATTTTCAGACAGAACAAACTAAAACATTATGGGAATTCACTTTATAATGCTATTTTTTATTCTACCTCTATTTTTTTAGAGTAGTTTTAAAAGATTAGACATTACTCGTTCTGAAATACTGCTCATGCTATTCTTGTAAATGTCCCAATAACAACAATAATTAATATCCCTACATTTGCATTTTAAACCACTCCATTTCCCCAGTCATCTATTACTAGGATGTAAAAATTCATTCCCAGTCAAAACTTGGCACAAATTCTCTGAATTCCATACTTTTTACCAGATGTAAAAATAAAAGTGAAAGAACTCAGGGTTTTTTTCTTCCCCAATTAAAGAGTTCAATAAAGCACAAGTTAAATTTTCTCCTTGTTTTGATAAATCGTTCTCATTCTTAAAACATCAGAATATCTCTGATTTAAAAAATAAATAAATAAATAAAATTCAGGAAGCAGAGTGATGGTGTAGAGGGAAAGATGGAAGGATTTAGCTCATGATCATAAGGAAACACATTCTTCTGCCCTACAGTGTACTGAATACCACCAGCTTCTTGGTGATTGCAGGGGAACCATGGCTTTGTGCCGCAATGTACCTTTCCCACTTGGCCACTGTTTGGTTTGCCACAAGAGTGGAGGTGGATCACTGATCACAAGTTGTGTTGGGTGCTGATTACGTCTTTGTTTACCCAAATCAAAGCTTATAGGTTTTTATTGAACCATCAGGAAGGAAATGTTTCAGGTCCAGGGTAAGATTTCTGGTGATTTATTGAATGACTCATTGAAAGTTATCCTTGATAAGATGCAAGGTTTTATTCTGCTTCTGCTGTGGTAATATTAGAAGATTTACTTTTCATTGGGGGAAAAAAATTGAGAAATTTTGAGATTCTTCAGAAAATGTCAGAAACGTTTCTTGCTTTGTATTAGTGGCTGCTAAGAGGCCACCCGCATGCCATCCAGAGCTTTGCTCTGGGACACTGGGCTGAGTGGTTTGTTGGTTGCTTCATACAGAGCTTGAGGAGCTGTTTTCCTGCTGGGTTGGTAAAAGTCTGTTATTACTGGTTCTGTATTAATGAATCATCTCTAGTTAGTCAGAAAGCTTTTCTTTCAAGGCTAACATCAGTTCATGCAAATCTACATATGCCACCGATGGGCTTGTACGATTGTGGCAGACTTTTGTCCAGAAGTGCAGCTGTGCCCAAGGAATGGGTGCAGAAGTTGCACCTAACTCATACAGTTTTCTTCTCAAAACTGAGTGTTGCCACCTCAGGAGGAGAGGAGGATCAACTGTGATGTGTAATGACAAGACCAGGTTTGAAACTTGCTGCCAGTCACTGTGTATCACCAGCACTGATTCTTGCAACATTTTGGCTTTGTTCCAGATTGAGTTGAGGTGTCAGTTCTGTCTTTGGAAGTGACATTTCTGAAAGCTATAAACACGTGGCTGTGTCTTCCTGCTTCTGTGGCAAGAGTGGCAGGGAGGGAAGGGATCAGACTGTGGCACTGGAGGAGCGTGTCCTCCATGGAGTGCACAGTGCTCTGCTACCCAAGTCACTGCTGCTTTCTCGGGTGGAGAAGATGCTTGCTTTGGTCGCCTTGCATGAAAGGGAACACAGGTCTGCTAGGCTGTGCTATATTGGCACTGTCTTAGCATAAAATACTTGTTAACTTAAGTGAATAAGGATTTAATCTGTCAGTGAGGTTGCTGAAGAAGAAGGAAATTGGATAAAAACACACACACACACAAAAAAGCACCCTTGTCTTAAATAGACATACTGGCAAACAGAAATAGAAATCTAAAATTTATCACAGAAGTGAGAGTAGTTTGCAAGGCGGTGTCCTGTCAGAATGACAAAAGAACAGGCATGTTTTGTAACTTGAAACTCAGGATTCCTTCCCATTTCTGTCTCTAGTGGTTAGAATTCTTCACTCTTACTAGCTTACAAGTCCACAGGGACTTTTAAAACTACTTATTCAGACTTTACTGTTTTGGATGTACAAGAGTTAGTTGCATTAAGCTGTAGCTTGGAAAAAAAACGAAACCATTTTTATAGCATTTTTAAAATAACTTTATTAAGGGATAGCATAAAAGATCACAGTTTCTCTGTTTTTACAAGCCTGCTTTGAAAAGATAATAAAGCTACTACACAGGACATGTATTAGGCTGGTGATTAATGTGTCTGTGTTACAACTCTGAATGCTCTGAAACCTACTTTATGTTGGAATGAATGAAAATGTCACAACAGAGGAGGAGTATAGTGCAAAGAAAATAATGTGAGCTAGTCTCTCACGAGGTAACATTTTACACATAGCAGCTTGGCTAACTTCTTTGCCTTCCATATGGGGATCTCAGGACTTAACATCAAAGAGGAGCTCTGTTTTGATAGAGTAATTGATAGGGTCTGGGTAAAAGAATTACCCAGACCATAGCAGGATGCTGGGGCTTTTGACTTCACCAAAGAATACAGTGGAAGTTTTAAAGTCATTTTTCTGGGATAAATCACAGATTTCTGTATTTCAGGCCCTTGAATTGTGCGTTAGCTTGATTTCAAGATAAAATCCAGCACTGAATATCTAAGTAAATATTGGTATTGTAGGAGGGAGATGCTAAGACGAGATCTTTTTCCTATAGGAAAGGAAAGGCATCTGTCCTCTTTCAGGCACCACACAATTAATGTTGGAAAAGATCCCAAAAGGTTTTGTAGTCCAGCCCATTGCTCAAACTAGGATTAACCTCAGAGCTGGGTAAGTTTAATCTTAGACCATGTCATTTTATGCAGCCTTCTTCAGTGCCTAACTGCTCTCATTGCAAAACTTTTTCTAATGTACGACTGAAATTGTTTGTACTGCAGCTTGCAGATCTGTTTCCTGAATGCCACATGTAAGGGAATCAGGCCTTCAGACTTGCTTTATGCAAGCCAGGGCATGGGCAGCCTGTGTTTTCACCCTGTAGCCCTGCTGACTCTTTTTGCTCCTTGACCACCAGAATCCCCACGGGATTTTCCGAAAAGCTGCTGTTCTCCAGCCAGACTGCAGCCTGAATCTCAGTATAGGCTTATTCTGTCCCAGGTACAAGACTTGGCAGTAGTTTTTGCCAGGAAACCTGCTGGGAGCAGTGGGAGAGCCAGTCTCTTTCAGAAGAAAGCATACCCTTTAAATGAAAGGGAAAGCTAGGATTGCTTTACAGTGCTTGGTACAGATTTATTAAAAGTACCCGTGTTCTGGCAGAGCTGCAGAGGGACTCCACCAGCTGTGGCTTTTTCCAGATCTCAAGGGAAATTCTGTAGACAGCAGAACATTGCAAAAGGAAAGCTGGGACTTTATATGGGATCAGTGGGAGAAATTCAATACCCTCCTGTCATTCTCAAGTTGATGTCCTGTTATATAGCAGCTATAAAGGTTGTGCTTGAGCACTGGAGATCTCTGATGCAGGGCTTTGATTATAGTTCACTAATTTGTTTAAAAGGAGAACAGTGTCTTTTGCAGTGTTAAGGTGCTTCTCTTCTATCATCAGTTCTTTGCATTTCCTGAGATGTTACTCACTGCAGTGATCTGTAGTAGCACTGCTGTAGCTTATATGAGTCAATAAATAAACAAAAGATGGAAGCTCAGATGGTGATAGATGACTAGATGTGGCTTGCTGTTATACACCAGAAGCTGGACTATCAGTCACTGAATTTTCAGTTCACTTCTAACCCAGGTTTCTCTGAAGGCTTTTCTTTGGGTAGCATGCCTCTGGGAGTTCTGTTACTAAGAACAGCTCAGGTAAGCTTGTGAGCTTATGTCTTCAGTGATTTATTTCAATTACAGACGTAATCATTAAGTATTCTAATAACTATATCACCAATAGTTTTAAAAATCTTGAAGGATGAAGAGCCATATGTTCTCCCAGGCAGTGAACTGAACAAATGCATCATTTTATGTATTTGTGTTTGTGTATACTCACTCCATCACTCTGCAGAAGCATGACTGTGCATCCAATCCGCAGGCTGCGGGCAAGGGTATGCGGGAGGAAATGGGTTGAAGACAAACTTCCATACATGCACTCTGCTACCAAGGGGAAAGGCAGCAGTAAACCAGCAAAGGCCTGCTTGCCTTCAGTGCTGGTTCTTTCAGTTTCCCCTTCTGCAGCTCAGGAATCTGCCACCCTTCTCCACTTCTCATGTGACAACACAGATGCAATGTTTGAGAGCCAGTGGAGCTTTGCTAATACTGTTGAAGTCTAAATGGAGAAACCATCCTGCAAAGCCTGCACAGTATATTTCATTGCCTGAGATGCATTGTATGGAATACAAACCATGTTGGATATATGCATTATAATGTATATAAAAATAAATCAAGCAGAGAGATGAACAGGATGGTATTTTCTGAACACGTCAGCACTTCTAGATGCCAAACGTGGTTACAGTAATCTCATATTTAAGGAATACAAATTGAAACCTGATTTGTATGTAGCCTGACAGTAGAAGTTTCTTGATTAATGCAGCTACAGTTGCTGCACAAATTCTGCTCTTCTCTGTGGGCTGATGTAAATCAAGTGTTTCTATTTTTCCTTTTGAATGCATGTAAATGTAAGAGAAAAGGGGGCTCTGTAGCATGTTAGTCTAGTCTTTGATGTGAAACTTCCAGATTGGTATGCTTTCAGCAGGAGTGTGAAAGATACCTGGTTACATGACTTTCCTATTTCCTCTACGTTGAACAGCTTTGTGCTATCTAGAATTTTTGGGAGTGTGTAGAACTCCTACAGAATTATCACAGTCACTAGCCCCACTTCAAAAGGACAAGAAGAACTTCTGTTTTTATGTCAAGGCAAAATGGTGTGAAGTCTTCCAGTTTGTGTTCAACTTCACTTGTTTCAAATACAATGGTCATGCTCATATTGCTCTGTAGCCTGGCAGCTCCACAGAGGAGGAAATTAGACAACTGTTAAAGAGCAATCAAGAACATTTTCTTTGCAGGGAAACAAAGGGTAATTATTAAGGATGATCACTAAAGGTTAAGTGCAGCCTGGGAAGAAAGGCAGACCATGCAGAACTTGTGAAACGCTTGATTTCTGTATTTGCTGTACTAATCTGACAAACTATTGGCACAAAGATCAGGTCATTACACTGAGCTCACTAAGGAAAGAAGAAATAATGCAGCAGAGAAATATCTTCTTTCAGAGCTCTTTTTAAAAGTATTTTTCAAAGTTTTGGGAGTTATTTCATTGCATTTGCAGCTGGGCTTGCAGTCTCCTTGCTTCATTTCAGAGAACCATCACATCTGAACCAAATATTCCTCTCTGCTGTGGGACTGTTTCAGAGGATATGTTATTGGAAGAATGTTATGCAACTTGATATAGACATTTGAATCTGTTCCATCTTCTTGATTTATAAACTGACACAGTCTTCTCAAGTTTTTCATACATAGTGAAATAAACTAGTTTCTCAGCATTTGGAATCGTTTAACTGAGCAAGGAACTTAGCCTACAAACTTGTGTGCAAAACTGGGCATTATTTTAGTTTTGCTTCATGAGTATGAGCATTGGTTGTCAGTCTGTTATGGTCTTTAATCCTGCACGGTGCTGTTAGGGTGTCTTGCATTCTTGAAACAGAATAATAGTAGAACAGTCACCGAAGTGGCAAATGAAGTTACCTTACTAAGAACTACCTTGGACACAGATATATGGCTGGAGGAAAATGTGGCAAAAGGCTTTTTTGCTTGTGCGGTGTTGTTTTTTTTATCCCCACAACTTAGTTCAAGCATCCAGTGTCCACTTCTTGGCTATTTTTTTTCTCTTGCTTTTGTTTATGGTAAGAAAAGACGTCACAGTTTACTGTTATCATTCACTTCGGAATCATTGAGAAGAATTCATCAGCCTTTCACTTCCTCCAGGGTTACATGAATCTTATCCATTTAAGAGTAGTAAATGTCTTTGAGGAACTGGCTGAACAAGAACACTGTGGAACAGAAGCACTTTTTCTCTTATTATTTTTCTATTCTTCATGCTGCACATACTTCCTTTTCAGAAGCTGTTGATGTAGGAGTGATGGTTGTCAGAGCTGTATAAGAATATCTCCCCAGAATACAACACATCATCATAGTTCAGCTCTGGCACTGTTTAAACATCCATATCCTTGGTAACATGACTACAGAAAATGTGTGTGCTCTCCAGAAATCTCATTTCGCTCAATTGAGAAAATCCTAAGTAATTCATTTGCTCAACTTGTGCTTCTAGAAATAAATGGTATTACAAAGAAAATGTGCATCAGCTTCTTAAATGACAGATCTTCGACCAATGCTGCATCATGCAGAGCCTGATGCTTTTATCAACTGCAGATGGCCAGAAGGTAGCTGGAGTGGAGTGACTAGTGCCAAAATCAGAGCAAACTTTTCCAGTTTGCGTTCTCTAGTGTGACATCTGGGTGTGTGTTGTAAAATTCTTGAGTGGTGTTCCAGTAGAGGGGTCCCTGAAAAGCTGTGAGGGAGCAGGAAGTTTGAAATGCACTGAAGAGTTTTGAACTTGCTTCTCTCTTTACCCTCCTTAGTATTGTTAGTGCATAGCGTTTTAATAGAGGCACTGCAGGATTGATGTGAGTTTTCAGGGTAGTGCTGGAGGGCAGGCTGAATTTATCTATGAAATAACTGTATGCTCAGGTAGAAGCATTTTGCAGAATAGTCATCATGTTAGATAATCTCTCTGGGTGAGAGGCTACTTGATTTTCATGCTTTTGGTCCTTGTTTGCATTTCTTTTCTCTGCCTCGGTAAATTGCCGGAGGAAGGTGTCCTAGAGTCTGAATCCTCCCCTGGAGGGTGGAAGTTGTGATTTAGGTGAGGCAATGGAAGAGTGTTCTGCATTGTTTCAGTCTAATTGATGCTCTTCTCCACAGAGTAACTCAGCTTTATAAAGTTTTGAAGCACATCATTCTTTGCCAACACTTCTATTCTCGTGTATGTATAAATTACTGCACAGATCTTAAAAACAGACGATAGATATCATACTGGAGACTCAAAACAAAGGATGGGTCCTCTCCCTTGGGTCAAAATTACATTGCTGTCCATTTCTGATGTGAAATAAACGCCTAATCCTACCATTTTGGATGACCTGTAGGGTCCATTAGCAAGGAAAGTCAATAAAATGCATCACAATTAACTATGTCTTGTTGATCTCCCACTGACTGGAACTGTAGTGGATAATTGTCTAGTGGTGGGAGTTTTGCCATGACTAGCTTTATCATTTTGTCAGTTAGCTAATAAAAGGTCACCAAAGGTGCAAAGAATCCAAGATTTACATATGGCAGATAAGAAAGCATCATGGGAAGTCTGCTTTTGAGACGGCCCCATGCGTTTGTTGCAATTGACACCCATGCTGTGATTCCATAATTGACAAGAAATGCTATTACTAAGCGGATCTGCTGACATAATTAGGATTCAGGGTTGCATTTTTAATCTGACTTGAGTCAGATAATTTATCACAGCAGTAGCAAGCTGTCAGGGTCACGCAATAAATACTGATTACGGATGAATAAAGATTAAGTGCAGCCTGCAAAAGAATTAGGCCAAGTAGCGCTTAAGAAACATTTTATTTCAATATTTACCGTGCTAATTTCATGTACTATTGGCAGAAAGATCATGTCTCTAAAATGAGCTTATTTATGAAAGAAGATAATGCTGTGCAGGAGTCGCTACTTCATATCTGTTTAAGTCTTAAATTTCACTCCTAATTGATTGCAAAGAAATATTAAGTTTGGAAAGGTGATTTAGCATTCCTATCACCACCATAATAATTTGACACTTAGAAGAAAGAAATACTCTATCCTGGAGGCAGACCTAATTTGTTAACATTAGTAGATACGGCACTTTTAATTTAACACAGCTCTTGTTTTTAGTTCACACATGGACACACTCTATGGCACTTTCATTTAATTAAAGAAACCCATTTATTAAATCGTGCAGCGTTAAAAAATGTTTTTGAAGGCCATTTACAGACTGGTGTATTTCACACAACACACTTGCATGTTCACCTACATCTTCTTAAGGGGACAGTCAAATGAGAACATAAACATTTATGGATCCAGTGCGTTTTTCTGATGAAAGCTGTCCCAAAGATGAGTAATTAATAGATACATGCTGTATTCAAAAGGAAGTTCAAGAGGTTCTGAGATGCAGTTGCTACTTATAGAACGTTTCTCCCAGTTAGGCCTATCATGCCTTGTTAACAATACGAAGCAGTTTTAGCCTCCATTTCTGAGTGGTGTTTACTATTCCTTATATTGTTTTCTTTTTCTCCTGCAACATCTTAACTTACTGTTTGTCTTAGTAAGAACTCCTTAAATAAGTAGTGTGCTATTATCAGGATGTCTACAACATAGTATTTTCCCCTCTGCTCAACAAAAGAATGTGTTTTGAGATTAACAAGCTTGCATTTTAAAGTCTTTTTTGGGTTGATTTGTGGCATTGAATATTTCATGCAGGGTGGCTGTTTCCACTTCTTGGTTGGCAGCTCTCATGGCTCACTCATTATTTTGTTGGGAACCGTGCTTGTGGTCTTTCTTTATAATGATACCACTCTAATAATCGTCTGTTTAAGGAGTGTGTTAATTACCATGAAACTCCCTCTGGTAAGATTGAAAGAATGAAGCCTTGATACTGTAAAAAAGAAAAACACCAACCAATGTCAATAAAACATTATCACATCTTAGATATGTCCAAACGATATAAGGAATGTAAAATATTTCTAATATCCTTCAGTTTCAAAAAGTAAGTAGGTGATTCTCTTAGGGTTAAACCTTAATTATCTGTGAGTATATATTCTCTTTTAAATGGGTGTTCAGCTCTGTTGTTTTTTTTTTTTTGTTTTGCTTTGTTTGGTTTGGTTTGGTTTTTGGTTTTCTTCTGCCTTTGTTTTAGGAGAGGGAAGGGGAGTCAGTTGTCACTGTGTGAGAACAAGGGTTTGGATCAGGGGTTGTGGCATTCCTCATTGTTGACTGTGTAAAGCCTCCTTAGAAAATGTTTCTCCTTCAAGTCCCGAAACAGTAAGGCATTTTGATAGATGCATCAGGAACAATGTAATTGTTTGTGGGGAATAAAGCATTCAAATAGCTCTATCCTTGGGCAGGTTTAGCTTGTGGGCAGGCACTTGAAATAAAACTTGTATAGCACTGACTCTTCTCCTATACCTAAATCAGTTTTTAGTCCTTTGAAATACTCAGATGTAAGCAGTGCTGTGTTATTTGTATGACTGCCAGAGTGATTTTCCCATAATACTATTTGAAGATTATTTTCTAGGTAATGAAATGCCTTGCTACCCCACTTGAGTAACAGGGAGTGGGAGGATATATCGCTGTAGCATTCAACCCTTTGCTTGTGGAAACAGCACACTGTGTGTATGACTCTACTGTTTCTTGGGACGCAGGATATTAAAGCCAAAATGTTGACTGCAGCACATAAATAGCATGTACTTCTGCTGTTGGTCTGCAAGCACTGAGGACCACTGATGTGATGCAGGCTGAAAGCCTTTATGGGCCTGGCAATCTCTCCTGCCCCAGTCTGGTTAGAGTTTTCAAATGAACATTGTTAATGCATTGTTAATTTTGTGTTAATAATGTAAACAAATCCCGGGGAGGTGTGAGTTTAAATCTACACAGTGAAAGAGCTGTGTTTGCAAGCAGGTTGGGAATCACATCTGCTCAGAGGGCATTATTTAGGAATTTGGTTTCAAATAGTTCCTTTCATAGTCTAAGTACAAGGGACAGTGGCTGGAGTTGTGCCTGGAATAAAATAGGAAAGAGAAGGAGGCCACTCCCAGCAGCTCTGTGCCTGCGGGCCCACTGTGCAGTGCTTTCCATGGGCTGCACCTGGAAGGTGGGCAGAGGTGGGTAGCAGGGAGAGGTGCTGAGGGCCTAGGTAGCTAAAAGAGCATGTTAGGTTAGGCCTGGCTGATGGGAAGCTCTGTCTGTGGGGCGTTTTTTTGGGGTGCCCTCTCTCTACTCACAGCTCATAGGCAGCATTTGCTCAAAGCAGACCATAATTCATATGGAGTGTGTGAAGTATGCAGCCCTTGGCAAGGGGGTCAGTCAAACACCCACAGCGACTTTGCTGTCAGCATATGCTCATCTTCTCTGTAAGACCTGGTTTGGACAACATGAGGTTTTGCAGTTAATGAGCTGAGCAGCATGCATCACCTGTAGCACTATTGGCAGAAGATGTGGTGCCAACTTCCCTTTTGCTGTGAAAATGTATTTCTAATGTAGCTCCTACTTTAACAGAACTCACTGAAACCCATTACATCACTTACAGGCACGTTTAACAGAAAGGTTGCTTGGTTTTGGTAGCTCCTTGTTAATTTATGAACAAGGAAGAAAAAGGATGTTAGGTCAAAGAGATTGCATTTGTCTGTCTTCTGTAGTGGTCTCATATTGACTAATTGATAAAGTCTCAAACTTACTTGATACCGTATGTTACAACAAATTAATTCCTTATAAAATAATAGAATAAAATCACAAGTGACTTGTGCTTGTTTGTGTTCCTTGGTAGGAGCAGACTTCAGTCACGTTTCTGTACACCATTCAGTCATCTTACAGCATAGGATTCTTGTAAACAGTCATAAAAGATCAACTGTGTTGTGCTGGTTCTTTCCATAGGCAGTAAGGTAATATCAGTGCTGTTGCAGGAGGCATTGAGACTCATTTGGGGCAGGGTGTTGGACAGTGAGTTTAAGCAAAGGGAATAAGTTGTAGGTCAAAAGAAATAAATGGAGTCAAAGAAAAGATTAGGCCTCATTTAAAGGCTACCAAAGGATTGGAAGAGAACAGCTTTAAGTGTTATATGGAGAGTAAACAAGCAAAAAAGAGAGCTATTTGGGACAGTCACACAGTTAGCAGAACAAACAAGTGATCTCCTGAGGCTGGCAAGCGGAAGAAAATTCTGCATTGCAAGTTTTAGTGATCTTGATGCTTCCATTAGGTTATAAAACAGAAAACCTTCATCTACCTGCACTTTCAAGCTTGAAACTTCACCAGTGGTGTATAAGTTAGATGGATTGTCACAGTACTTGTACATGCTTTTTAAAGTTTTCTTGTCCATGATGTGTTTGAAATACAATATCACATAATTACAGAATGGAAAAATCAAGAGTATAAATGTATTTAGCAGTTGAACCCACACCCTTTGATTCATACATTACTGTGAGCAGTATGGAAATCTAAATGTGAATAAATATATATCGGGATTTGGTCAGCCAACACTCGAGACTTAAAGAAATGCTGTGCTCCTACTTTATAATGCATGTTACAGCTGTATAAATAGGAGCAGGAATCTGTAACATCCTAGATGACTTTTTGCACTGTTTCAGATGGGCCTTAGGTGGTGCTGTTGCATTTTTTGCTTTCAGCTGCTGCTGTTTTTAGCTCTTCAAACATTTTTATTCTGCTTTGCTTTCTAGATCTTACCAGGAAACTAATGATAGTTGGCAACACTGATATTTGTAAAATTTACTAAGGTGGAATACTAAAACGTAACCACTTGTAGGTGAATTTCATTTCCTAATTTGAAACACTTTAGCACCTTCATATAAGAACAAAGCAATATCAAACTTTGTTTAAAACATAAGGAGTATTTTGTTCTATATGTGTTGTTTTGCCTAACGGTGTATATATGTGAGTATAAAAGTAAATTAAAGACACAAGATCGAGTAAAACCTCTCAGAAATTAAGCTCAACATGTGGGATTGATGCTGTAAGTTCACAAGTCTTTCAACTTTCCATATGGCTAATTAAAATGAAAAAAAAAAAAAAAAAGTGGCTGAATTTTAGAACAGAAATGTGTATGTCACATTGGCAACTTGCAGAGTGCCTCCTCTGTTTAAGGACCTATGCACAAGTTTTACATCCAATTTCCTGCCCTTATCTTCCTTATGCCAGCTCACAGTGTGGTTCATTGGAAAACAGTTTGCTTTTCTTCTTTTTTTTTTCCTTTTTCTTTTTTTCATTGCATAAAAAAAATTCCCATGAAGGTTTTTTCCACTACAACTGCCTACCCTTTATGTTCTGCAGTCTGCCAAGCTTGCCAAAACTCAGCAGGTAGCCCACATGGTATGCATGTCTGTGTGAGAACGCTCCCCTGATGTGGACAAGATGTTGGTTGTAAAGTGAAGCCAACATCTTGTCCACAAGTGTGCAAAAAAAATATCCCCAATCTGGACAGACGTCTTTTTGTAGGCTGAATGCACTGACTGTAGTAATTTGAAGACTAAACCTTTTAAAACCAGGCAAAAATAAAGTACCGACAGTTCTATCAGTAGTGGCAAGCAGCAGATGTATTTATTAATCTGAGGCTATTTGGTTAGACTTTTCCTTTTGTTGTATTTTCAGTAATTCTGTTGACATCTGTAACTTCAGGGCTTTTATCCCTTACATTTTAGTCTCTGCACTCTGGACAACTAATGTAACCCCAAGACTGGGAATTAGCAAGAATGATACAGTAATTAAGCAGATAGTTGTTGTAGGTTCAGCCTGCAGCTAACCCAGAACTCCCTTCAAAGTGGATATTTTTACTCTGTATCTATGATCTGTGCATATGAGGGGGGAGAATACATAGCCAGAGAAGTCTAGTAGTGACAGACTCTTAAATCAGGCTCCCTTATGCTGAACTCTGACATAAATGCTTGAGGGTAAGCTGGTTGCATAACCAAAACAGAAAACAAAAAAGCTCTGCAGGGTTATTCCCTGGAACTTTGAGTGCCTCATATTTTCCAGACTAAAATTGTCAGAATGTTCTGACGAGTTTAGAACTCGGAAGTACGAAAGCTAGATTTTCCTGTGTGAATGTATCAAAACATTGACACAAATCTTGAGGCTAAACTTTGGTAGTCTCACATATTTTAGGCTGAATTATGAAAAAGGACAAAATTTGCTTTAGTTTTCACTTCAGTCACATCAGTTTCGATTTGTATTGTAAACCTCTCCCTCTCAGATTTGGAGTGTACTTTTTTTTAGGTTGAAGGTGTTTAAGTTGCCCAGGTTTGCCTAAAACTGAAGGTTTTCACTGATTCGTGTTAAGGATTTTTCTACCTTTTACTCAGGAGTTTAAAACATCATATTATTATGTTACACTTAATGATACACACAATGACCAAGTTATATCTTCACTTAAGTTGAAGACTAAAGCTCACGGTGATCCAATTGGGTCACTTGCTGAGCCCAGTGTAAGGTAGGTTCACTCTTTGCTTTAAAAAGCATCTTTCCATAGGATGTGGGAGCATGTAACAGAATCATAGAATATCCTGAGTTTGAAGTGGACCCCTAAGGATCATTGACTCCAACTGTCTCCATGCAGGACCACCCAAAAATCACATTATACGTCTGAGAGCATTGTCCGGATGCTTCTTGAACTCCCATCAAGCTCAGTGCTGTGACTACTGCCCTGGGCAGCCTGTTCCATGCCCACCACCCTCTGATGAAGATCCTTTTCCGGACACACAGCCTGTCTCTCCCCTAGTGCAGCTCCCTGCCATTCCCTCAGGCTCTCACCATAGAGCACAGCTCAGTTCTGCACCTCCACTCCCTGTGAGAGCTGCAGCTGCCATGAAGGCTTCCCTCAGCTCCTCTGCTCTGGACTTAGCAAACCAAGGCACCTCAGCTATTCCTCATACATCTTCCCCTTTAGACCCTTCAGCATCTTAGTAGCTCTCCTTTGGACACTCTCATAATTTTATGTCCCTTTTGTGCTATGGCACCCAAGGCTGAGAGCTGGCCCTAAAACTAAGCCCTTTGGAACCCCTATACTGACCAGCCACCAGCCTGATGTAGTCCTGCTTACTATAACCCTCTGGGCCTGACCTGTCAGCCAGTTGCTCACCCATTGCATTATGTTTTAGTCTGTCTGTATGCTGGACATTTTGTTTAGAAGGATTATCCGAGAAGCAGCATCAAAAGCTTTACTGAAATCCAAAAAGATAAAAATGACTGGCTTCCCTTGATCAACTAGATGGGAGACCTTGTCATAAAAGGAGATTAATTAAACAGGACGTTCCCCTCATGGACCCATGCTGGCTGTAACCAATGCCCTCATTGTCTTTCAGGTGTTTCTCAGTAACTTGCAGCATAATTTTCTCCATATGCTTAGCTTAGGTGCCTCTGTTTCTCTCATCTGTGTGTTAGGTCCTGGGACACCTGGATTCCAGAGCATTTCCTGCACAAGCTTGCATACTCTACAGAGGTAACCCTTAAGGGCAGTTCCTTCCTCTAGTTTCTATTAGACTTGGTCAACATGTATCCTAAGATATCTTATCTGCTACATTTTGTTTTTTCCTAACGTGTGCCAAAACACACGTTTTGCAGAACAAACAGTTCTGCAAAATTCACCACTGTGGTTCCACCTGAAGTTAGTGGAATCTGGGGATGCTTAACATATCCAAACATTTGCAGTAATACCAATTCATAGCACTTACTTCAGGCATTTACTTTTGTTTAGATGCCTTTAAAAATACCTGTTTTCTCCTTACCTGACAAAGTATATGTTGCATATTCTCCATTTACCTGGGTTGTACATGCACCAGTTTTGTAGCCATAATGATCAACAGCTTTGAAAGAATGTTCATCTGTTTCAAATATGCAAATTAATATCTGATAAATGTTCAGGCATGTTTTTACATACAATGCTTTTCATATCTAGATCATCGAAGTATATGGCTGGCATGTATCTGGTTTAAACCGCTCCTGGTTTTGTCTTTTATGAGTTTTGGTGTTAAATTCCATGCTACACATGATTTAAAAATTGAATTTCAGCATAGCTGTCTAATGGGAAGAGAAAATTCTGTGGATTTTTTTTTTTTTTTTTTAAGAAAAGATTAAACCTGTTATATCTTACGGGATTGTCTTATGAATAGTTTATGTTCTGTTGCAGGGAGGTAATTTTTTTTATTCCTTCATAGTCGTGCATAGTAGTACATCAAGAAAGATCTCGTGAAGGAATGAAAAATGACTACATATTGCAAGAAAAAATTGCCATGTACATAAAATTCTCCTTGATCACGCATGACATTGCCTGGTTTATGAGATCTTTTTTTAAGTATGTAATTGTGTTTGTCAGGCAGGTATTTCGGAACACAAAACTTCAACTTTCTTCTGCAAACTGTGGGATGTGATCATTCTCATGGTGGAAAAGGTCTTTTCCATTTTTCTTCATAAATGTCAATTTTAAAGTTTCATTTCAGTCTATTACAGGTGAACACAGCTCATAATTTATGTTACACTGACAGATTACAAATAATAATGTCTTTTGGAAGCGCAAGTCAGAAAATCACCCGGCATATTAATTACAATTGTCAAGCAATGACTGGTCATAAATTTAATATCAAAGACCCAGACTTCTTAAGAAAACATCCTAAATGCTCCATTAAAGTATTTGTCCTTGGGACAGTATGTTAGGTAGTACTTACTAAAATGTAAATGCTTTTTTTATTTCCCCTGGGAAACATCTTTTAAAATCATAAATTGTTAGGAAAGGATGTTTTTATTTCTTTTAGGTCCTATTCATGTTGTCTTACCAATACAAGAATGATACAGCTATGTGTCAATAAGTATATATCATTAAAGTTAATTAATAGGCTTTGCTACATAATAACTTTTAAGATGCACCGCAAAAGCTTAACAAGGCAAAGCAGTCCTCCATGGTGATACAGTGACTGCACATGTGTATGGTGGGATGCAGGCATGGTGTGTCTTAACTGCTTCATCCACACCTCCTACTAGGGTCACTCTTGACTTCTGCATGTGAAAATAGCCCAGCTTTAAACTTTCTTTCCCTGCTGTGGGTTGGAAGTTGCCTGCTGCTGTATTTGCTGCATGTAGCTGGGAGGAGAGCCAAGTTCTGGCTTGAGTGAAAGCCCCAGCCCATCCTCAGAAGGCTTCCTGGGGTATTAAATGAGCTGGGTGGGAGGTTTGGGCTCAGTACCAAGTCAAGATTTTACATGAAGATTTCCAAGTGACTAGCAGTTTGGAAAACCCAACTGTAGGTGCCTTTGCAGGGGCTTCATTTTCAAACAATATAGCTATTTTCAGAATGATGTGGCTACTTCTAGAACTATTGAAAGTCAGTGGGATACAGTGAATACAGTGAATATTTAGAGATTTGTCTAAGGTTCCAGTTGTGGTTGAAACAGCAATAAACACAGCAAGAGAAGATCTGGGCCTGGATGTGGAAGGGAGCATGTGAAATGGGTCATGGAAGAAAATGAAGACTAAGAGGGGGGTGAATGGCAGAAGTCACAGAAAGAGCTGGTGTTTATTGCTGTAGGAAGCTGGAAGAAGTGGTTTGCATGTCCTTAGGAAATCATGCTTCATGAGTTCTGTTCTTCGCATAACTTTTTAATTTTAGCTGGATGAGCAGAGGACTCTCAATTGGAGAATGACATGGTGACAAATAGCTTCTAGGCTTTTAAACAGTTGAAGGCCCTTTCTTTTCTCCAGTGTATCTTTAGAAATTGCTCCCATGGTGTACTTCCAGCTCAGTGTCCAGATTAGTGTATGGGAACAGGCAATGGGAACGGTTTGTCATGTAGAAAATCGGTGTGAGGAGTATTTGGAGAGAGCCTGCGATGAGGCAAGTCAGGCTGTCATCACTTTCATTTGGCATAAGCTGGTGCTGCTGCTGCTAAAAAAGCTGATTGCCTCTCCCTGCTTAGGCTGTCTGTTCCCATTGTGCTGGCTTTGTGCATCTGATGCGGTTTTGGTTGAGTTGGTTTCCACTTGGATCAGGTCTGTGCTCCAGCTTGCCCACAAGAGCGCAAACACTCCTGCTGGGAAGCAGTGGTGAGAACAGGCAGGTTGGTACGGAAGGGAACAGGGAACCACCCTGCCCTGACAGCAGCGGGCATCATGCCAAGCAGAAGGGTGTGAAACCATCACCTCCACAGGGACAGCAAGGGGGTCACAGGCTGAGCCCAAGGGCTCTGGTGGAGGATGGTAATGGAAGAGCAACAGGAACATTCTAGAGGCCTTGGCAAAACCATTAAAATAACAATTTGTGACACTGAAGTCACTGATTGTTTTCTATTTAATAGTTAACACTGTGCTTACTGAATACACACCAGCATTGATATGCCTGTGTTTCACTATCCTCAAATAAAAAGCAGTTGGATAGCCCTTTCTTGACTGAAGCAAGACAATGAGCTGAGTAGATCAAGCAGAGAAGGTGATATACATCAGTGGCAGTTATCTCATTCTTGTTTCTCTTTATCCCCCTTTCCTTTTTTCCCAGCAGATGAAAAATTAAGAAAAGAGTCCCCATGACTGTGTGAAGTTTGTTGTCCCAAGTGAGTTGTTCAGCTGTATGCTTCTGCTTGTCTGTATTTCGTAAAATACATATTTGTGGTTTGTGCTGTTGTTTTGTTTTCCTTAAATCTAAGTCTCTCTTTTCTGTTTCTCCAAACTGTGTTCAGTAGTTATAGTGTCATTGACTTCTGACATTTAATATTGATAATGTAATATTGGGCCTTTTTTTTTTTTTCCCTTTCTTTTTCTTCTTTCTTCTTTTTAATGACTCACAGTAGAGCACAACTTTAAGATTTAGGAACATTGTATTTTGGGGGTACTAAGCTATATTGAAAGACATTCCTTGTAATGAGACCTTAGAGCCTAGTGCCCAGTGGGGCAAAGGGAGCAAGATACAAGGCCTGTGGGACATCCATAGATTTACCAGCAGGCATTACACAGAGGCTGTAGTTTTTACTACAAAATTAGAGATTAAAAAAAAAAAAAAACTTTGGTGAACTAATTTAAAGTAGGTTATGTCCAGGAAAAAGACCCTTAGAGATATTCTCTCTCACTTGCATTCAGGGCATGTTGACAATGAGGGTGACTTTTCAGAAAAGATAAACACATTAAATTCAGCCTTAGGTTTGAACTGCAGGCAAGCAGACCAAGTTTCATAATATTTAGAATCCCAGATGCATAGTGGAGAAGTGCTTCATGTTCCATGGTTTTTAATGTCACTTTCCAAACTCCAGACTGAATTTACATTAAAACAGAATGCTAACAGAACACTTACTTCAGTTGGTCAGTGTTACTCATTCTCTATTTCCACACTGCTGTGAAATACTGTTCACAATAGAGGTGTCTGTCTTCCATTCCTGGTAACACACAAGCTGATAGTAGGGTACTTACTGGTGACTATCACATATTGGACATGATTCTCATCTGAAGAAGATTGCTGTGGCCTGATGAATTCCAAGGAAGTAGCCCTATGTTCAAGCTGCTAAGAATTTCAATAGTTTTGTCTGTTTCAGTATGAAAAAAACAGCAGGTCTATCAAGATATTAATAAAATTGCAAATCTTCACGTGTAATCTTAAGAAAAGAGAAATGCAGTTTTAGCATAGGCTAGTGGGCATATAATTCTGCAATTTTTGTTCTGGAAAGTAATGTGAGAAATTGTGAGTGTGGATATAGGTATCTATACAATTATTGTACTCTTCTTGAGTGACTTTTTTCAAGCTTTTATCTTGTTTGCAAAGCAGAATGCCAGTTATGAATCCTTGGCTGATAAAGACTGAAGAATGAAGAGGCAGAACAGTAAAACTAGCACAGTTCATAAAAGTAACTTGGTTAGATCTGTTGTTTTTCAGATTTACCCCAGAAATTGCATAAAGGCTGTGTAGGGTTATCTGAGAGCTGGGAGGGGGTCATTACATAGATATAAGATGCTTTTCACACTTTTGAGAGAGGAAAATGGGGAGAAGATAAGACACTTCTTCTTCACTCTTACCTTGTCTTTGTTGTTTTCCCATGTGAACTGGATGAGGGAGTTTATTTGAGGAATGTGTAACTTGTCCTGCTGAGCTGCTTCTCCTTGATTTCCCTAGACTTAACTTGGGAATCTTTAAAGATAAATGTATGTATGTTTGTTTGTTAAAAACAAAAAACAAACAACAACAACAAAAACTGGCTTTAGTTTAACCAGTCTGTTCCCCTGGTCAGTGGGGACAGCCCTGTTGTGTTTTGGGTAAGTGGAGGACCACGTGAACAAGTGGAGAAGGAACTTGGGACCTGAAAATACATACACATACCATTGCCTAGTTCCAGATGCATTCTGTAACATGTGAGAATAATCAAGCCCTGGAAGGGCAAAAGAAAAACAAAAGGTCCCCTTGCATTCTTTACCAAAATCTGTTGGTAGTGTGGTCTTAGCGTGTGAATGACTGAGGAGTTTTAGATGGGAAGCTAAATACTTAAGAGTCAAATAAAATCTGCTGTGTTGGATTAGACTAAAAGGTATTAAGAGCAGCCCCTGCTACAGTTATGTTTTATTTCTCATTAGAGCGTAAATTGTAAAGGATTGTCAGCAATAAATTCGGAATTAGTTTGATAAAAGACACTTTCCACAACTTGTGAAATCTAATAAAGATCATTAATATGGCACGATTCAAAACTTCTATAAAGGTGAAGTAAAATGTGACTAAACCTAAATAAAATATTATTAATCGTGTGTGTATTCTAGATTTCAGCCACGTTAGCAATTATATTTTCACTTCATTGTTCAGCAGTTGCAAATGTAGCAAAATTTTTGGCAGAAGACTGTTGCTTAAGTGAAAACAGATAGCCTTAAACTTGGACATGAAGAAATGCTATTTAACTGTTAAAAAGATAGGCAATCCAATTGACATTAGGAAAAGACAACAAATGATTCTTTTCAGATTCTGACTTTCCCCTAAATAGGTAATTTTAAGCACTGAGGAAACTGTTTGTGCAAGGCAAGTCTCAGCTTTGGAGGCCAAGCAGTTTCCTGAGATAAACTGATATTTGGGCTGTGTGTTTGCTGCCATTGGAGGTACTGTTTAGTATAGACTTTGTTGTCTTGGTTTTTGGAAGCATGTGAACAGTGGTGGGTTTCTAGATAAGAAGTACTCTACTGAGGAACCAAAGGAAACCTAGAACCATAGAAATAAACTTGAGAAAAATGTCCTGCTTTTATGAAAACTAATGCAAGACAAAAACAGGTGTATGTGAGGGGTAGTAGCAGCACCCAAAATCTCAAATGAATGGGTTAGTGCAGAGAAAAAAAAAAAAAGAGTGAAATACTAAGCAAATCAGCCCAGAGGTTGGTTGGGAGTGGAATTGCCCTTCCCCAGCTGTATTCCTGCAGGACAGATGGAGTGCATTACCCTAGCTGAGTTGCAGCCAGTCTTAGGTAGGAAAGAAAGATTTGGATGCGTTCTTGCATTGTAGTAATGCCTCTAAGCAAATAAAATAGGAACTAGCACTGTTTCAAATACCAGCAGAGAGAGATTTCTTCCAGAGGACGTGAAGTTAGCTGCTGCTTTCTCAGAAGTGGCCTCTCTCTACGCTGTTAGAGATGTGGCCCTGTTTCACTATTATCTATGAGGAGAAACTCAGAATTTCACAGATTTGGCTTAACCTCTATACCAAAATTCCAAACTAGTCTTTTTTTTCCCCTTCACTCATCAGTTCCACATGTTCTGATTTTAATTATTTAATGGCTTTTTTCATTTTGAAAAAAAAAAAAGTGAGATGGTATCTCACAAACTCAGAGGTGATGATTATTCCAACAGAGAAACCAGTTATGGGCTCTTTCGTCAGTCCCTGGACAGCGATGATAGAGAAATGGGATAAGTACATTCTGATTCAACTGTTTATTCCCACATGTAGTTACTAGTTTCTTAGTGATACTGTCTCCTTGACTAGGAATTTCAAAATGAAGAGCAACGTTGGTGAAATAGCCAGAATATTTGGAAGTGCTTTATTCCAAAATGGAAATAAGTAAGTCGTAGAGAATTGAATCTTTATGGTTATTCCTGCTGATTGTCTTGATTTTATTTGTTTAAGAAACAAAATGAAACAACAAAGCAGAAACAACTATTATCCAAAACCAGGTTGTGATATTTAAAAGGCCAAGTTTCTACATTGTAACATCCCTGCAGCATTAAGTTCTTATGATGACAACAGAAAGCTGTCTTGTGAAGAGAATGGCACTGTTGATGTTAGGTATGTATTATAGCCTGTAATTCTGTATTTTGGAACTAAAACGTCTTCTGTGCTAGAAGAAGCTCTCAGGAATTTGTCTAATGTGCAAAAATGCATCCTTTTCTCTTACAGTTGTATTAATGCTGTCACTGGGCCCTAGTAAACTTTGTAAAAGGTCTAAGCAGAAATGCATGTTCTGGGGCATTTACACGCTACACCCAACAGATATATAATTATATATATAATATATAATAATATATATAATTTATATATATCTATAATTATTAATTATACTATGCATTTGCAGATGAGCTTTTGGTCAGTTCATTTTGGTCAGATCATCATTCCTTCCTTAGCTGCCAGAAAGGAAGTTTTGGGGACTGGGGGAGGAACTAGATTTGTGTTTAGTGCATCTGAAGCTTTGACATCAGAAAACCCAACCACAATTCTCCCAGGACAGTGCTAAAGATTTCTCTCAGCTGCGTGCTCTTTCCTTCTTTGCTCTGAAAAATCGTATTTTTTCCTAAGTGTCTAACAGCAGGAAGGTGGCCTCCTGGAATACTTCATCGACTTACATCTTCATGAAATGCGATGTATTCAAGTAGCATGTAATTTAGAGGCCAGCACTCTGTAAATTCTAACAGAGATAATACTTGCTTTTATCTTACCTATAATGTACCTAAAAAATTATTTGGCAGGTTCAGGTTTCTCCAGCCTGTTGTACTTATTCTATGTAATTTCCCTGGCAAATGGAATGAAAGGTTTTGAATAAAAAGTGAGGGGAAAAATTCACTAACGTTGAAGGTAAAATGAGCCATGAGATGAAAGACTGTTAATCTGGTTGGTGGTATGTTCCTGACTGGTAATCTGGTAACTGACATTGAGGAGATATTCACAGAAAGCAGGGATTAGACTCTGAAGGAAAGGCTGAAGTATCTCAGTCAGTAGAGGAAGGAGATGCTTCTCAAGGTGATAGTTTAGGTTGGGAAAATTCAACCCTTCCCTCTGCGTCAAGGGCAACGTCAGCAGAGAACTGGCAAGATTAGGTTAATGAAGTACAGTGGACTGGGGAGGTAGATTAGGAGTTTTATTCATATTGTGTGGAGATGAGTTGGTGGGTTTTTAAATTAACTTGGTCCCTGTATTTGATGCAACCAGGTTCTACCCAGTGACATAAAGTCGTTTCCCACTCTTTGCTCCTGAAGAGGTGGCTTTCTCAAATGGCTCTAGAGAGAGATTTCTAATTAAAAGCTGTGAGTAGGCCCCTGAACAGTTATGTCTATCAGGGTTTACAAAGCTTTTGATAGTACAGAAGGGATCCTTACAGATATTTAGTCTTACTTCAGGCATAACAAAGACAAGGGAGTTCCCTCTCTGCTTCTGCGAAAGTATTATCCTCTTTTGCTGCACCAATGATTATATGCCAAATTTTGTAACATCTGACTTCAAGTAGAGCATACATTTTAGAAAAGCATCCAGTATTGGTTTGAAGCCAAGTGACAAACTTTGTTTCACTTGGTAACTTTTCCTCACTATTAACAAGATTATTTTATTAATTTCTTTTTAATTTGAAGTCAGACTGTTTCTAACTCCCATCCACCTTTGCTTATTTAAAAGTAAGGACCTTCTATGTATGTTCATAATGCACGCTGAACCATTTCCTAAGTTCTTCTTGGAAAAGTTAAGATTTAAAATACATTTAAAATGCTCCCTCTAAAAAATACTTTCAGACTGTGTTCTGTGGCCACTGTGGTGGTTGCGTGTTCTGGTGAAAACTCCTTTATTGGATGAAAACTATCAAGAGTTATTTTCCACTTTCTAACTTGATGTGTTAGCCAAAAGCTTAAGAAGACAAGTCAACCACTGCATCAGATCTTGGAAAGGAAGTCAAGAGAACATGTCTATCTGGTTTAGCACCAGATCTTGGCAGAGAGGCAGCATTCTTGATAGTAAATCGGTTAATATAGATGATAATGTTTAGCTTGCAAAGATTGTTTTTCAGAGTGTTCCAAACTAATGATAGTCATTAGTCCATTACTAAAGTGAGTCTTAAGCTCTCTGTTCTCATCTCTATTTTTATTTTGTTTACTTTATAGATTTTTAATGTGATAATGACCAGATTGTTTTTGATAGCCTGATGTCATGGGTGATTGAACTGCTAGCTCTGTTTCTTCCATTAGCTCTTGTCTAC
Source organism: Callipepla californica brunnescens (assembly GCA_023055505.1). Lineage (NCBI taxonomy): Eukaryota > Metazoa > Chordata > Aves > Galliformes > Odontophoridae > Callipepla > Callipepla californica. The sequence continues at coordinate 2,665,841 of JALIRH010000064.1, forward strand.
TCATCACTGCCAATATTATACCGAGCAGCTTCCCTCCTCCACTCCTACATCGGTTACATGTGTTGGTGGACAGGAGGGCTGATGTTCAGAGCTTTTGGTTCTTTTTCTGTTCCCTCAGAGTTTGCTTTGAAACTTATGCTTTTCGTGTTCGTGTTTCTGCCATTACATCATGACACTGTGGTGTGGTTTTCCTCAGCTATGCTGAAGACATTCAAATTTTATTTTCTCTTAATCCTCGTCACCTGTCCTCTCCCATATTCTGCATGAGGAAAGCACTAGCATTGTTGAAATTGTGCTTTGGTCCATTAGGGTTAAGCAGCAATGCTTTGGGGAGGACAGGGAAGCAGTCTGTAAACGTTGCTGGAACTTTAACCCCATAAACAGTGCTAGCTCTTGTTCAGCTGCTGTCTTCTTGGCAGTGTGGTACGCCAGAATATGGGGTGTGCTGCAGTGCTTCTCCAGTTGCGTGCTTTCAGAGCAGACCAGGCGAAGATGATGCTGATGGTTGAGAAGAGTTTTCTCAGCAAGTTCGTAGGTGTATGTGAGCAGACCAAGTGCCATTTATAACTGGAGAATTGAGCAGTGGCTTACTCATCTGATTTTTTTTTTGGGGGGGGGTTACACAGGACTTAGTTTTGGAAAGAGAATGTCATTTTACCTATTAATTTATGAATGCCTAGCTTGCATTGGAGTGCAGTAGCTGAGCTGCTGAGCTTTAACCCCTCCCCGTTTCTGTTGCCATGGGACTATCACCAGCCATCTACCGAGCTGTACTGCTCCTGACTTTTCTCTCCTGCCCTTCCTCAACCCACTTCTGCTCATTTTTAGTTCACCTTTGCAGAGCTTTGTCCTGCAAAGTTGTCGTTACTGTTTTGAATTGCTGCTGACAAGAATGTTAACACCCATGGTACTGAGCCCTTTTATGGTAGCGCTCTCATTTTATTCTACTTATCTTGGCTCCCAGTCAAGCACGGTGGTGACCCCAATAGGTTTGCTCCTCTGCATGCAAGACTCTAGCAGCGCTGAAGCTTGCTTGTGTTTGTGTTTGATTGTGCAAGTTGCTGAGCACCTCAGACAACTGTTTTCAATTACTCCGACATGAGTGGGAGATGAGGATAAAAATGGTTCTGAGCAGCTCCAGCACGTTGCTGCTGTGTTGCCACTGAGAATAGATCAGCCTGCATCGCTGTGGGTTTACGACTTACATGGGAAGGAGTTAACTCTGGGGGGAATGCTGCTGGTGAAGTTTGATGCTAAGTGTCACAGTTTGACTGCAGATGCACATTTCTCAGTTTCTTTTTGCAAATTTTTACAATTTACATTTTGGTAAATAGCAGTGCTATACTACAGTTTCCAGCAAAAGCAAGTAAAAATGTTGTTTAAGTCTTCTGACTCTGCTTGAGTAAAGAACTCTGCATTTCAGCAGTGTGTTCAGCAATATCCAGCTTCATCTCAGGACGGTCTATCTGTAAATCTTGGAGTAGGGTTATCAGAGTAAGGTCAAGTGTTTTGACAGCTTTGCAGTAGTTACTCCAGAGATACAGAAAGATTCACTGAATGTTTTTGGTTCAGTTGGATATCTAGGGCTTTTGGACAAGGGTAAAATCCATTTAAGATGCTATTAATATATTTTGTTACTCTCATTTTCATGGTTGTCGTTAAAATGCATGTTCTTAAATTCACATTTTGCCTTTTAAAAATTCAGACTTTTATGAGCCTTTTTCTTTCAAGATCTGGACCCTGTATACACAAATTTTGTTAATCTTTCAGTTATGTGGTACAATAGGTACTACTTATTATGGGTATAGCAAGGAGTTTAAATATCACAATTGTATGTGAGCATGTGCTTACAACTTGCACAGGAAAATACTATGAAGGCAATTTCAGAAATTTTCCTTGTATACAATGGGGTTTGTGTCTAGGAGTAAGCCTGAGTGATTCAGAAAATCCCAGTGGTTTTAAAAATCCTTGAATAAAATTTGTTGGAAAGCACTGTTCCAATATTGTTTGGTCATGCCTTGAGTTTGTTATAAAGAAGTACTATGCGCTGGTGAGGCCTCACCTGGAGTATGGTGTCCAGTTCTGGGCTCCCCAGTACAAAAAAGACAGGGATCTTCTTGAAACAGTCCAGCAGAGGGCCACAATGATAAAGAGCATGGAACACCTTCCTCATGAGGAAAGGCTGAGAGACCTGGGGCTGTTCAGCCTTGAAAAAAGAAGACTCAGAGGGGATCTGATCCATGTCTATAAATATAAATATAAATATAAATATAAATATAAATATAAATATAAATATAAATATAAATATAAATATAAATATAAATATAAATATAAATATAAATATAAATAAGGAGTGGGAGGCAAAGGGATGAGGCTGAACTCTTCTCAGCAGTGTGTGGTGATAGAATGAGGGGAAATGGCCACAGACTGAAGCATAGGAAGTTCTGCACAAATGTGTGTGGGAACTTTTTCACAGTGCAGTGACGGAGCACTGGCACAGGCTGCACAGAGAGGTGGTGGAATCTCCTTCTCTGGAGACATTCCAGACCTGCCTGGACACCTACCTGTGCAACCTGGGCTAGGGAGCTGCTTTGGCAGGGGGCTGGACTCAGTGATCTGTAGAGATCCTTTCCAACCCCTACAGTTCTGTGATTCTTTGAAGTGGCAGTTCAAGTAGAAATGTTTTCCATGAATGAAAACTGTTTCATAAAATTAACTTGGACTGAAAAAAGGAAAGTTAACTGTGAAAGAAAAGGCTAATGATTACAAGAAGATACTACTTCATCATACAACCTTTGCATTTGCAGGTGATAAACAAAATTCCTTTTGCTTTTCTTGGAATGTTTTAATGTTTAGAGCGACAGTGTCTCTTTGTCCCCCTCTGCCTGTCAGGTGGATTAGAGCTGTCTTTCTGAATGGCTAGGAAATCAACTCTGAGCAAAGTTGTGAAGCATTTATTGTAATTCAATTTCATCGTTATATTTCATTGTTTGAATTGAAAGTAAGCTTTGAAAATTTATACTGAACAGTGCTCTGAGGTCTCCCTTGGTCACATTAATAGAACAAGACCGAGAATAATTTTTAATTGATAAATATAGGAATTAAAAGATAAAAAAAAAAGCAGCCTTAAGAACAGGCAAGTGGGAAGTGCCCCCACTTACAATGCCCAGGATGCTCTGCCGCAAGCAGCAGTATGGCCTTGCCACCTGCAGTGTTTCTCCAGCATAGCAGTTCAGCAGAGCGGAGCCAACCCTCAATATTTTTTTCAGATGGTAATGCACCAAATCCTACCCTCCTGCTTCTAATGAGCAACTGTTGAATGCAATTTTGTAGACCATCCACTTACCACTAAACATAGGCTGTGGCAGCTGCTGTGCTAGCTGACAAGGGCAGAGGTTTCAAGTCCTTGTCGTCAGCCAGGTCAGTTGCTAAACACAGCTAGTGTTTACACAGAGCTCATTGGTGTGCTCAGGATCTGCTCAGGATGTGCAGCTGTAAATGTGAAGCTTTTTATTATGGTATTTACAGGTAGTCAAAATAAAATAGGGATTTGTGTATGTTCTGGGAGATAACTGTGGGGTAATGCATTAAGCTCTGACTGAAGGTTGGGGATACTGGTGGTGGCAGTTTGAGGCTGTTTCAGCGAAGGGATTACAGTTAGAGTTTAGCTTGCTGGTTATGTGTCTCAGTATTGACAGACTCTGAAATTCAAAAATTGCACAAGATATCATCACAGGTTACAGTTCAAACTTTGAGTGTAGCTTCCCCTTCCTTAACCTGTAGTTTGTGAGCTTTTAAGATAGTCTCACAGTTTACGGTTGGTTTAAAACTTCCTTTTTTAATGACTTCGGCCCTTGAAAGCAGAGATTTTCCCCTCGGCTGTTAAAACGCAAGAAGATGCCCGCACGCACGGTGGGGGCAGGTGGGCAGCGCGGGGCGGCGCCCGGGGCGGCTGCTGCCGGCAGAGGGCTCTGTGCGCCCGCCCGTGGGCCGCGAGGGGGAAGGGAGCGGCACGCCGCGCTCGGTCTGGTAAACAGACCGGGAATTGTGGGCTCGGGCCTTTTCCTTAGGCTTTGCACCAAGCCTGAGATCAGATGACTCAGTCCGGACTCATTATTTTAATAGCCTACAGCTAGTTCACATAGCAGCGGGAGTCCACAAAAAAGGCATTTAATTGTTGAAACTCAAACTGGTGCATTGTAACTGCAGATTATAGTATTCGGATTTAAGTGATTCAAGTAATTTATAAAGCTTTTTGCACAAGCAAACAAAGTTAAAACGCCGATATTGTAATAAAAAGTAAATAAAACATTCTTTTGTGCGTTAAGACCCAATTAAAGAGCATGATTTCATTTAACTAACTTAAAACGGGCAGGTGATATTTGCCAACATGGCTACAGCTGTGTTTTACATTAGGAAATTAATTAAAATAGTCATTTATGCTTTTTTTCCACTTGCAAGCGTCGGGCCTTTCTGTATTACACCATCTATTTTCTCTTCAGTCATTGTGTTAGGGCGCGTTTGGAACCCATGGTAGCGGGCTGCGTGGCAGCGCTGTTTTCTCCCAACCTAATGAAAACCCGGCCTTATGCAATAAGGCCGGAGAAGCGAAGCAGATCAAACAGCACGGGAGGAACTTCCCTGCTGTCTGCCGGAGAAGCAGCGCCGTCAGCCACTCAGATGTCAGGCCCTTCTTCCGCACCCTTGCAGGGCTTTGCTCCGAGCTGAGGTGGAAGGGTGGCTGTCAGCAAGGGAAATGGTGTCTGTTAGACCCAGCGAGGATACGGGATTTACTGCTCTCCCAGACGCGCCTGGTTCTGGTGCGATAGCTCGCCCTGAGACTGGTGGGAGAAAGGAATGAGGCAAAGTTTCAAAATGCAGATCTCCTTCCATCTCGCAGATGAATAATGGGATCTGGGTGGTTATCCTTGATTCTTAGGTACCCTTGGTTGTTTTTTTTTTCCTAACTCAGTGATTCCATAATGAACTGGTAACTTTGTCAGTCATTTCTTCTTCCCATCAAATCAGCCTCAAGTATACAGAGGTACATTTTATTTAAAAGTACTGTGTAATTACAGAAACGAGCTATTTCCTTCTGTATGAAAGAGCAAAAACCTGAATTATCGCTATTTTCTTTCTCTTCTTTCCCTCACCTGCCTTCACCTGAAGTTTCTCACCATTTAGGAGGATTCTTTCCCATCATCTCTTTCACAGATGTGTGACTAATTGCTGTGGAGTTCGAAGCGCCGGGAATGTTCAATTTGCCATTTCAGCAAGGGTGGGTTGTTAGCAAGTTGCTATCATCCTTCCAAACAACTCAAGAATCTGAAAATTTGGTTTATTAAGACCAGACGTTTCACATTTCTAATGTTAAGATTGCTGCAATTTTCCATTATAAGCTTCGCCCCACCCAGGCCTCTGAAAACAGATTTATAACTCATTTTTTAAAAAATGTTTTCCATCTAAATCTGCTTAGATTTTAAGCTTGGGATTGCATATTCTGAACAGAACGCTCCTTCTCAACAGAAGGGTCGTGTTTTGTATCAGTGTTTTCCCTGATAGATGCAGTGTTTGTTTAAAAATAATCAGTGACTGCATCATAAAAGACTTCGGAGTCTTTGTATTGGAAAGACAGCCAGCGTTTAAAAGGTTTTAAGAGTATCTTTGTTGTATTTCTGTGAATGAGCATCCTGGATTTCTTACTGTAGCGACGCTGCTGGCAGAGCCACTGTTGGCAATATGTGACACATTTCTGAGGGACTGAACAATGTGTTAGTTAGTGCGTCCAATTAATACCATGTAAAACATTGAAGTCCTACTGATTTATGCACGTGATATTTGACATCCTCATAGCAAGTAAGGAATGTTTTGTGATAGGATCTATTTTTAAATTCTTCCTTGATGAATCTGTCTTTGAGTGTTGACTTGAATTCTCAGAGGAACTTGGTGTGAAATGACACAGGAATACCATGACTTAAATGGAACATTACAGGAATAAAATGTTTGACATTTCGGCTCCCTGCTTCTTAAAGTCTTCGAGGCATCAATAAAACCGAACCAAGTCTAACAGTAAAAGTGGATGTCACAAATACATAGATCTTTATTTTTGTGTGACTGACTGCAAGTTGATTTACATAGTTATAATAAATTCTTCAAGAAGGAAAGAAGGTGGACCGGTAATGGAAAAAATACAGTATTTTAGGTTAAGCACATCTGAAAGTAAAATGTCCTGCTGGAACTAGCCAATTTGACAGTGCTTGAGCCTGTGCAGTGAGCCAGAGCGCGGCTGGTACACTACTTAAGTCCCACAGCAGAACTATTTTGAGATCTGAGTCAAACTTAGGAGATACAGACCCCATATTTCTTATTCCACAAGCAGTGTATTTTCATCTTCTTCTCAGAGACTGGAAATACATTGAAGCTTCACATTTGTACAAGTGAAGAAAAAAACTTTTTAACTGCCCTGCATTTTCCTCCCACTAAAATAAACGTTTAATTTTCACCCTGCCTTCAAGAATTTTGCACTTCGTTCATGTTAAATTACAGATTAGTCTAATTAAAAAAAAACAAACTGAAAAATAGCAATCTGTACATCTTTTAAATTGAATTCCTGATATGTTAAGAGTATTCCTTCACTCTTTTATATGAGATCATCTTCAGTCGTTATAATTATTCCCGCTAAGAAAATTAATTTGTTCTTTTGGTATATGTGATGCAAATTTTACAAGTGACAGCATGCCTTTTTGAAGTGATGTTTTAAAAAAGTTATTTAAATGTACATATATGTCTTACTGGAATAACATAAGAATAGTAGTCAAACTTTGTATTTCACTTTATTGATGTCTACTGAAATTCTCATTTTGAGCCTTCTAATATTTTATGGCAGTCATATTACTTTTTTTTTTATGTTAACTGGGATATGAACTGAACTGCAAGGATTAATGAAGTTAGATTTAGCAATTAATTAAGCAGTAATATATGAACTATGTGTTACTGGAAGGAGGTAATGACTTGTTTGTTCATCAATGACCATAAGCAACTCCAAGGCTGACAAGAGCCCTAGTAAGCCAGTTAGTAAATGCAGGGAGGATGGTTTCTGAAGTGACTACTGCAATATTACACCAAAGGCAAAGGGTTGCTGCAGTGTTGTGAAAATCTAGCCCTAATGCGAGAAACTGCAAATATTTCACACCCTCCGAATGCTTCTTTTCTGCCAATGACAAAACTTTGGAATTAGTTTGGTAGCTAAGAACGTGACGTAAAGCACAGCCTAGTTAGCACGCTGATTGTTGAGAGGCTTTTCACAACTCTGTACTCTTAATTTATTTGTAACAGGGGTGACTGTGCTGTAGCAAGCAGTGCTTGTCTTCCAGCCTCTCTCCATGGAAATTACAGATAAGTTATAGCTCCTTTCTGTAACTCAATCTTTCAATTTAATACAGGGCAGAAAAAGTGGGAAAATTGTGGGGGGGGAAGAAAGAGAAATAGAAATAAATACGTTTCTCATTTTTTAGGAATTACTGTTGCTCTCAAGATGATTTCTAATTTTGTTCTTTTTAAGCACAGAATTATTATTTGTTGATAGTAACAAACACAGAAAGCATTTGTGACTTCCTCGAGTCCCTATCATCTGTCTATGGCATAAGGACCAAACTTTCCATATGAATGAAGTATCTAAAATAAGACTGCCTCTTTCCTGACTGCATTACTGTTCTCATGTTTCTTATGCAGTGTGCATTTTTTTCTGACAATGTCAGGAAAAAAATTATATATATTTATTATATATAATTATATAATTATATACTTTTAAAATCAAATATAGTCCTGAATTTTGCATTTGTCACATGACCTACACAAACTGAGAGAAGGAAACAGTCAAAAAAAGAAAAAACACTTAAAAAAATCCTTCTTTGGAAAGTTTGGAACATTTATTTCTAAGTAAACAATTCTTTTTGTAGTGGGGAAATGTACAACACTGTTTGTGGGTTTTAATTTTTTAAATTAAAGATTACTTGGGTGCCCTGTGGAAAGATGATAAGTGGAATTAGTGGAAAGTGTCCAACTAACAGAATAGAGGGGAGAAAAGCAAAAGAAAAAGTCTTTGCAAAACAGAAAATATTAACGTAGAAAAATGGGAAGGTTGGGCTTATGTCCACAGTCTGATTTAGATGAACTGAAATATGAAATAGAACTCACATGGAAGTTTTTATTATTCAGAAAATCGAGAAACACTAAATTCCTTTCCAGCACTTGTAACTCTGCTTGTATTGATCAACAGCAAATAAACATGTGTTTTACTGTGGGCAAGTATATAGCTTAGGATGATTAGATAAGTGCTGCATTATTTTTATTCATTTGAAGTGATAATAGATTATTTGGCATGTTACCATTAGCTCCACTTAAATAAATTAAATGTGAAGTTTCTCAGTCTTCTGAATCAATTTTCCATGCTAGATGCATGCTAGATGCATGCAGTTGGTGGATATTTTGTATCCTAAGAACATGTTATGAGCAGACAATTCAAGTAAATACACTGAACTCTTGCTCACATTGAGCAGATTTCCTAAGGTTGCACCCTTGACTCTACTGACTGCAATATGAATAAGGCAGAATGTAGTGCTTTTATCAGTGCTGCAGAAGAAATGCTTTGCAAAATCCGCTTTTAACTTTTTTTCTAAAGGTTAAATAATCATAATAATCTCTAATGCCTCTGCCTCTATGCATGTATTCAGAAAACTGTTGTGTATCATGCTATATTTTGTGGTGGTCATAATTTTAACATCTTGAGTCAGCATGTTGAGTAATGGAAATGAAATAATTGCATCATCAGTAAATTATTAATACCAGTAATGAAAAGAAAGCTGATTCTGGCCTAAGATAGTCATCAGTTTGTCAGAAATATTCCTTACTTAGGACATAGAATACTTCCAGCAGATCAGCATGAATAAGTACAGTGAATGAGTGCTGAATTCTTTTGTAAGACCTGATCTCATGAGTACGTCATGCTGAAGTCCAACACAGATGCTGGGTGTTTCTGTAATGTGTCTTGAGCTCGAAAGAGATATTGTCCTGAAACTTAGAAATACTCCTTAATTATGTGCTTGGTCTGCTTGGGGTAAGTGAAATACAGGTATGGGGGAATCATTGAAAAGGATTATTTTGTGGTTTTTCTTCCCCATTTTTGGATGCTTTTTGTGATATCAGAGAAAAAGACTCATTTTGTAACTGTATAAACTGTATATACTTTGTAACTGTATAAAGTAACTGTATAAATCATCTGTTTTAGCAGAATGCAGATACTGGTGGGGGAATGTATGATTAAGCACGCATCTTAATTGGGCTTTGTCACACTGGTATTTCCTTTTAGGGTATTGCTAGAACTGTGTTGGAAGATGTCTAAAGAAAAAGCTGATTGATAGCCTCTGTGAAGCAACAGAGATTTTTTAGTGCTTTTGCAGAATACTTCTGTTTCCCCCAGACTACAAAGGATGGCATGTGAAAGTGCTCAGAGGGGCTCATCAAACAATTTGAATTAATAGATGGTATGAGACTTGCTTGTATCTGTACTTCCTCATTATCACATAGAGTGAAAGGCATTACGGGGGACATGGATTATCTGTGCTTTGTCTCAGTTTCACGAAGTTCAATAGAGAAAAGCCTTTCATTTTTCCCAGGAGACAAGACAGCTTACTGCTCAGCTCCCGCAGTTTTGGTCTCAATCAGACTTCTACTTAACCCAGTAACAGTTCAGCTTAACAATTACCTCCTCTTCCCAGCGTTAGCAAAACCAAACCTCACTGAGTTGCCTTCACATGTCCTGCCATGAGAGATGGGTCCTCCTAACGCCTTTTCGAGGTACTTCCAGCCTATCTTTAGCATGATCAGGATTCCTGGGAGCTAAACTTACCATCCCCACCTCCTCCTTACTCTTGGAACAGCAGAGACCAAGAATTGCACAAAAATCTTGAGATAGAAGTGGAAATAAGATTAAGGGGAAAAGTAGATATGTAACCAGCACTTCGCACTCATATGTGTAAAGCATAGCAAGAGAATTTAATGTATGGCTTTCAGTATGTAGTTAATGTAGTTTGTGGCCATCAGTTAAGTAAACTTGACCACTTTTGAAACAAATATAATACACAAAAGGTAGTACAAATCTGCTATAAAGCACATTAGATTATTTTCTTCTCTTTCCATTCAGTCTCAAAGTTGATCAGCTGTCGGTTTAAGGAGCAGCCTACCTAAATGATGGAAGCTCATCTTCTGTTGTGGGAAAAGTGACAGGCTCTTCCCAGTGCAGGTTGAGGAAATTCAGCAAACACAACAAGCTTAATGTCAATATCAGCATTTTTCCGTAGTTAACTGTGTGATCATGAGAAAAAGGGTCACAACTAGTTCTGTTCTGCTGCTTTATCTTGTTGTGGGCTAGTACAGCATGTCACTGGTGAGGCTCAGGGTAGGACATACACATGCATCAGCAACCTGCAACATTGAGGAAGAGGAGGAAAGTGTGTCTTTTACTTTAATGACCATGCCATTAGTATGAAGGTACATTCTGTAGTACAGTTTGTTTTTATGACGCCATTGCCCTCCGTCTGTGTGTATGAGTGCTTAAACTGTCTCAGAATTGAGCATCATAAGAGTTTTATGATAAAATAACTCTGACATCATGATGTGAGTCATGATAGGGGCATGATCTTGAAACAGAACATGCTAGTATATTTAGCTCATGGAAATTTCTGCATGTATGTTCTTCTGTTCACTCTTGATTTCAGAGTTGTTTTTTGAGATGCAGAGCTTGGGAGGAGAAAAACTTAGACACACTGCAATGCTTTGATTTTAAAAGACTTTCTAAATTTGAATGTCACCTGCTTTTTTGTGACTTTTATGTTGTTAACAGCAGCTAATGCTGATGTATTATATTGCCACCTATGTCGAAGGTTGTGCAACACTTTCCATTATATGACTGTTCAGTTGCTTATTATGTTGCCAACATTCAGCTGTTTGGGCTGAAATTTTCCATGCTGGGTGTCTCCTTCAGGCTGAATTTGTTGGTAAAGTTTCAATAAAAATACTAAAACTATACCAGGGAATGAATGCAAGGGGAAATACTGCATTTTACTCGTGTTTATTGAAGTTTGCTGCAAGTAATTGGTTCAGCAATCCTTGCACCTATGTGTTTTGGAGCAGGAATTTGAATTATTAAGAAGGTGAAAGGGAGAGGGGAGAAAAAGTGTGGGTAAACGATATTTTTTTTCTAAGTTCTGGGCTCCTTCCTGATACAGTGAACCACCTATAAGAAGACACACAAACCCTGTGCTTGTCAAAATACGATCAGTGAGTGACTGGGAACTGAACAATTATTGTACTTGTTCCACTGCATCTACGTGGTATACTGGGCTTAGAGGGAGAGGGCTGTGAGAATTCTGTGCAATGGGGAACAGTGACTATAAAATCTGTGTAGCGGTGGAACTAAATAGCAAGATGCTGGAGTTGAGAATAGCACTTGGAAGCAACGGAGGGAGAATGACTCAGAAAGGAGACAGGACAGATCAGAAGATAATGAGAGAGACAGTTAAGCAAGGTGAGATATAACCTAAGTAGTCTTAAGGCAGCCTGTTTCAGTTACAGTCCATTGTCTGGTTCCCATACATCTTGTGCATTTAAATAAGGCAGAGAAAATTGTGTGCAGTCATGTATGATCAAGATTCAACCATAATTGTTTCATTTCGGAGCACTTTATGCCATAATGTATGTTAAACATGAAAATTAAAGCTTTAGTCAGAAATGGTATTCTATAGCCATCATTAAAATGCTTATATTATAGGCTTTGAGGGGCACAACCATCGTTAAGCACAAATATAACGTTGAAAAATTGTTTTATTTAATCTATTTAAACAAGATTTCTTTTCAAAAGCATAGCACTGCCAGTACTACAGCAAACATACAAGGGATTATTTGAATCTGAAAAGGTTAATTTCATACTTCACGTGTCAGGAACTGAACTTCTCAACAGACTCTGCCTTCCATCTCTCTCAAGTTGACGGGATAGACAACAATTGGCATTTTGGAACGTACCCAATGTGCATAGCCTAAGTGGGAGTGAGTTAAAAGGATGGGGAGAAATTTCAAATTTTCCTGATTATGGACCTCAACCAGACTAATTATACCTCAGTATTATTTTAACATTGTTATTCATGGCTGAGTTCATTAAATAACATCATTCATGCGGGTGCATTTTAACATCTCACGCTTGAGGTTATCATCCAAGTTTTCATGGATTTATAATGTTGCCATAACATTTTCGTAAAGAATGAGGTTTCCCATCCAGAAGCAAGTGTACATCATACTACAAATTCCAAACACAGTGAATTAGGTGTTTCCTGGTTAGCAGAAAGTAAATGTGTACTGAATGCCATTTAATTATTTTTATTTTTCTCTTTAATGAAATTTAGAATTCTGTCTGGGGACTTTGCTAATAATATCTCTACCCCTGTTGAGAGAAAAGAAATTTAAAACTAAACTGTTCATGTGGATATCTTCTTTTTAAATATTAACTTAATAAAAATGCCATATCTGTGTCTGACATGATGCATTGGCTCTGTTACAAAGAAGATAAGCTGTCATGTCATATACCTGTTTATTAATATCTGCAGATTGTGTGTTGATGGTATGTATCATGGCAGAGATCCACTTTTTGATGCCTTCATGGTATAGTTGGACGGGATACATCTTTAATATTCTAAGAATTCTTGAATTTTTATGCTGCTGTGTTATGATAGCTCAATTGCTTTTTCAAATGAGCAGGAGATAGGGCCAATTTTTTCTTTCATATTCAACATACATATCTAAAAGCCCCCCTTTTTTTCTTTTTTTTTTTTATAGTTCCCCTCCAATTCTTTATGCACCTCTCACTGTTCCCCAAGTGCAGTTTTTCTTAGAGACCTCTCCATAAATACTATCTGGTGTATATTCATAAACAGCAAGCAGTCACAAAATGTAGGGTTTCCATGAATACAGTGATTCGCATTAATTGAAACTGTTGGTTGCGTCTGTAGAAGCGATCAGACTGTCTTGCAGCACCATCTTGTAGACTGTGTGATATATATTATGTATTGCTGTGAGACGCAGGGTGACCAGATGGTCATAGTGATGGCCCTGGCAGTGCTGCTTCTTACCTGTGAATTCCCACTTTTTGTCATTTTATGTGCAATCATTACAGTACTGTAATCTGCAGAATCGGTTTGTCCAGCCAGCCTGTAGTCTGCTTCTTCACATGCTGACTGGTGTGATCCCTTTTCTCAGGCCTGCTGCTAACTGTGCATCTGCCAGCTCTGTGCTGGTTTTGGGACGTTGATCAGGGGCTGCTTTCATGTCTTCTAAAATATTTGGGGTGTGCCGAGTCACGCTGCAGGACATTTGGTGGGAAACAGATTTACTGTGTGCCAAGAACTTGATAGGGTGGTAGGTTACCTCTTCTCACAGATGTACCCAGTGCCTCTCCCTGCCACCTGCAGCCGGTGCAACAACTCAGCATACTCAGTATTTCCTCCACGGAGTTGTTCTCTGGTGCTACTTCCACCCATGAGTCTACCTCATTCTTAGACTTCTTTGAGGAGAGTGTGACTATTGGAAGAAAGCCAGTTTGCCCTTACTTAGTCCAATACAAATAATTGCTGGTAATTTTTGTCATTCTATTTCCTTACTGGATTGCAAATATGAGTTTCTAGGTGACAGCTGGCTCCAGGGCAACTGCAGCATACAGGCTCAACAGAAGTTCTCACTTATCTGAATACGCCCGTCACAATTTGCCAAGGTTGTAAGCTCATCATTTAAACCTGGGATCTTGGCTAAAACCTGGCTTTCTCTGAAGCCAGAGAAACCTTCAAGCATGTGGGTGTGGCACTGAATGACATGGATTAGTGAGCATAGTGGATATGGGTTGATGGTTGAACTGGATGATCTAAGAAGTCAGACAGACATAGTTTATGCCTTGACATAAAAGACAGGACCATCCAGAAAAGATTATTAGCATCCCACAAAGATGAACTTTGAGTTGTATTAAACCTTTCCGCAGCACATACCAAAGCACTCCAGAGAGGTCTAACTTGGTTTTCAAGAGTTGGGAATTCCCATTTGAGGAATTACAATTTAAATGGATGTCTTTTATTCCTGACACTGCTGTCTAAAACTCTTAGAATAAAAAAATGTGATTATCCTAAGTTGGAAATGATGCATCTACATATTGTAATTCACAATACTGCTTTGACCTTCCTGTTCAATATATTTGACTTTAGTTTTATCTCCCCTAGAACTACTCAGCTACTTTTTCACAGAGGGATTAAGTGTAGTTGTTGTAATATCGTCTACAATAATGATCTTTGGTTGGAAATTTAAAAAGCCTGTGCATTTGTGCATGATGTAAGTGGCTGATATGAATTATATGAAAATGAGAAAGTTGATGGAGAAGTTTGTAGTCTTGAAATCTCTGTGTTTTGGGGGAATTTGTCGTGGCTGATTTTGAAACTCCAGCTGGTCATTGAGAGCTTTACCTAAAGCTTTCTTGCTGACAGTATTTGAAATCTCTCATCCTCACAATTGTCCTTGTTCTAGGTTTATGACTGATGCAGCTCGACGTGAGCAGGAGTCTTTGAAGAAGAAGATTCAGCCGAAACTCTCTTTGACTTTGTCAAGCACAGTGTCCCGTGGGAATGTATCCACTCCACCTCGCCACAGCAGTGGAAGCCTTACTCCTCCCGTCACCCCTCCAATCACTCCTTCCTCTTCGTTTCGTAGTAGTACTCCAACAGGTAAGCACATACTGTTTTGCTTATCCCCAGCTCAGCTTGCATTTTTTTCTTTATGGCTGTTGAGAATATTTATTGAATGAACACTCTTTCACCTTCTCATTTTTGGAGGCATTAACGTACAGATACAACAAATGAGTTTACAGTAAGTTTGCCATAAACAAGCTTGCAGTCAAAACTTCTGCAGCAAAACAGGACTTTTGGACAAAGCAGTGCCCTCCTGTCTACACAGGGCTTCCTTCTCCAAACCAAGTCTTCAATCTTCAGTTTGTTTTCATGGCAATGGTCCTATCCTGCAAGCTTTTTAGGCAATTTCAGGCATACCACAGATTAAATGTTTTCGGTTGGTCTGCTGCAGTGTTTTGTAATAAATAAAATCAACATATTCCTCTTAGTAAGAAAAAGCATTAGTATCCCTACTTGAATAAATTGCATTGCCATGTATTTTGCATAACCTATTTAACATTTTGGTATTAATGATTAAATTAAAAAGGTGTAGCAGTCCATGCGTCACCCTCTCTTAAGTTCTGAAATGAATAGTTTGTTCAGTGTGTTCCTGGATATGGAAAAGGGAAGCATGTTGAGTACAGCTAAACAATGAAGTCTGAAAGTAATACAGAAAATTTAACAAGTAAATTTTTCTTAATTATGAATTGGCTCACTTCCTTTGATACAGATGTCAAGGAATTCCTCCTTCCTTTTGTTTTGTTTTGTTCAGCTTCTAATGAGTAGGCTAATTCATGATGTGGTCAGATAGCATAAATTAAAATGTCAGGACCACTGTATAACTATCTGCTGTTTGAAATACACTCCATTAAACACTAAAGAAAATTTATAGTAAAATAATTCTATTTTTGTTATTTATATAAATTTTCAATCTTTTGGAGTTATTCAGAATGTTGTTTTACCTGCAGTTAGGAGAATCAGCTTGTTTTGGCTAAGTGAGTTTATAAGTTAACTGAGTCCTCCTTGCCAGGTTATAAATAATATCAGCTTCCACTTTCTGCATTCTGTATTACAAGTTTCCCCTTGGAGCCATATTCAAAGGTTAGGATTTGGAATAGCCTGGTAGCAAAAACAACATATAAAACAGACATTCTTTCTTGAAGATGTTTGCTTCCTTTTAAAAAAAATATCTTAATTGAGTTATATTTCAGCAGAAATTTCTCACCTCAGAATTTCCATTTTTGCCATCTTACAAGTTTGTCTGGACCTAAAATAAGCATTGCGATTTCTCTGATAACTGCAGAATTTCTCATAGCATTTTCTTGGCATAGGATTTTGTTCTCAGTTATAGTTATAACATACATGCATGTATACTCTGCGTGTTCCCTGCTTATCAGAGGGGTTTGACCAGATGACCTCCAGAGGTCCCTTCCAACCCTAACCGTGCTGTGGTTCTCTGATATGTAGATCACGTGCTCAGAGTCCTGTTGTGGCTGAGTTTCTCTTCTTCCCCCCTATGCAGGAGGGAGACTAGTAAAATGTCATCTGGGTTAACTACTGTAATCCAAAATAATCTTTTCCTCATCATCCTTTGCGCCTATACTTCATCAAAAAAGAAACAGGATTGCTTTTAGAACTTTATTCATCGTTATAGTGTTACTTACATTATCTCTGATTTGTGGTTCAGAACTTTGTATGGGTATTGAAATTCAGCTGTTTCTGGCATTACTGTTGCTGCACTAGTTCTTAGTCCAGGATGGTTCCATTTCAAAAGGCGGAGTGAAAGCATGCTTTAAAAGCTGATGAGATGGCATACAAATATCTGCATGTCCCTCAGCAGAGAATAGCTGTCCTATCTATGGCTGTTTGCCATTCTTTCTCAAGGTACAAACTGGGAACCTTTTGGGTCCCATTTTCCAATTAGTGTCCTCCATTTAGGTTTGCTGCTTGCCTTGGCCTTGCTAGATTTGGTGGTCTTGTCTTGAATAAAGCAGCCTGAACCTCATTTATCTCTGTGTATGTCCTTGAAGTGTATGTCCCACCATTGCCTGATGTTGTTAAGCTGCTGTTGTCTTTTTTTCACAAAGTGTAATTTCAAATAATTATCTCCCATCCACAAGTTGACCAGATTTGAACCCATTTAGCTTATGAAATCTGATAAGAAAGAGTTCGAGGTAGTTTGACTGCAGAGAATGTTAAGACTTGCAGTAAAAATCTATGCCAAAGGACTACGGGCCAAATTCTCAGACAGAGCTGAGCAGCTTCCAAGTTGACACACATACATGCTGCAACCGTTACATGCATATGTACACCACTTTCTTGTGCATAGATGGGACTATTAACAAATGGCGTGTATAGCAGAAATATGCAGTGAAAAAGTGTATTCTTGAAGGCTCTTCTCTGGTAATGAGGTAGGCAACGTATTTATTTGCAAACTCTGTCCATTTGTGATTGTGGTGGGAAGCAGAAATGTAGCAGATAATTTTCTGTGCCTCCCCCCATTCCCTCAGGGGTGACAGGCATGTGCTGTCTCTGCATACATTCAGCTTTTTGTTCCATCTCCCGTAACAAGTTTTCTCTTCTTCTCAAGACCTACATCCTCTAATAATTGCCTACAGTTCACTTTAAGAAATTTGCTCCTGTTTTTGTTGTAACAATAGTGTCTCCCAGGAGACTTCGTTTAGCCGGCTTAAAGCTCTTGTTAGGATTCACAGGCAGGATTTAGCAGAAGAAACGGCTTCCATCGGTAATAGACTCCTTAGGGTGCAAGGGAAATAGAGCTAAGTAGCAGCAGCACACAGCTTATTTTGGAAAGACGTTAACATTCTCAAACACTGAAATATCTTTCTTTAAGGAGTGCTCAATTAAGTAACAAAAACTTACGTTGCCTTCATTTTTAAATGGCCATTTTAAACCCACAAAACTAATGAAGTCAGGAGTTATGGATAAAAATGGGGCTGACATTGCATCCTTAACATACGCTGTTAATTTCTTAAGCATTTTTATACATTTCTGTGGCTCACAGATGAAATTTCCACCCTTAATTTCCTGTCTTTTGAGTGTAAGTAAGAGTATTGATGCTCCTTTGAAAACTATGATATCTCGTCATACTGAAAAGCTCTAAAAAGATTAAGTGATAGTGATTTATTGGTAATTCATTATAAAAATAACGTTGTCCCAGGTTTAGTTACAAAAGTAGTTCATAGTAATGAGCCTTAAACTTAAAAAAATAAAATAAAGCCGTTTTTGCACTGAAAAAGTGCCAAAAATCATATGAAGTCGCTGTTTTGTGTTTGTTTTTTCTTCTGCATATATGACTTTTTTTTCCTTTTTTTTTTTTTTCTTTAATGATTCCAAGCCTGGGTTTGTAAATTTCAGCCTGGAGTGAATTTCTGGTCCTCTTATAAATCCTCAAGCAAGAGTTTAATACTACCAACTGGCTTTTTTTAATGGCTCAACCCTAAGTCTTGTCCCTTTCACCTCCCCCAAAAAAAGCCAGAATATTTGGAAACCTCATAATTGGCATTACATTTTTCTCTGAAGAAACTGGCTCTCAGACCTCCTTTCCTGTTTATTTTGATTTTAATAGATTACAAGGTATAACATTTATGCAGTTTTAATAGGTGTATAAACCTACTTACTGCCTGATTGCACTGGGCAGCTGATGGCGGTGAGTCCTGGCAGCAAGCACTGAGGATTCTATGGTTGGCTGCAATAGCTACAGCCATGTGTCAGTCCTCCCACTTGTAAATGAGATGAAAGGGGTAAGTTTTCATGGGTGGTCAGAGCTGACCCTATGAGGGAGTTGGCAGGGCCCATTTTGATTTGCAGCTGTCATTTAAATAGCTGACTACCTATTGGTTTATCTTACTAATTAGGGTAAATGCCTTTCTGGGGAGTCAAATTTGTGCAGTCATTTCTGATTGACTTCCTTAGAAAGGTTTCACATTTCTATAATGTGTCCAACTTCTTTGAAATTTCCACTAGCTCAATCTTAGTATTTACAAAATTGACCCCATTTTCCACGCAGAGGAAACTCACAGCTTTTTGGCCTCTTCCTTTTTTTTTTTTTTTTTTTTTTTTTTGTCTTGTGGGTTTTTTTTAACTTTATGTTTTATTTTTAAAGTAAAATATGAAATCTATAATTATTTTTAATTTGCTGAAAAATATATTTTGTAGAATTGAATGTTAAACAAATGGAAGACTAAGCCAGTAATACTGTAATCAGACAGGCTTAAAGATTCTAAACAGTAATACTTGTAGACATAAAGGAAAACTCTGAGGTTTACACATTAATACTATTGATGTAGAAACCCTTATATTTATGATCTGGGGGTATTATTTGAATAATGATTTGGCAGATCTGTGGCAACTGTGTAGTTTACAGTGAAGTGTAGTGGGCAGTACAGTCTAGATGCAGCGTGCAGAGGACATCCGTAGCTGAAATCAAGACTGCTTTGTGGCTTTGTCAGTAATCCCAAAGCTGGACCGTTTCAGCCAGTTTGAATATATCATGTGAAATGAGCTAATATTTTTCTAATAAATCGTACAGTGGTAAACCATGACTTATGTAACATATGATTTAATGACAGGAAGTGAAACTTAATATATTTTCAGTTAAAAAAAGAATCAGTCCTTAGCTAGTGTGTATTTTCGGAGCCTGTTGTAATAAGTGCTTTCGATACTCAGCATGACTGAACTTTTTAATCTGTACAGTGATTTTAAATGTTTAGTAGTGTTGTAGATTTTGTTTCTTTTAAAGAGAATCATTCCCCATGCACTCCACTACAGTGTCTTCTATGATTAATACTGTGTATGTATAAACTTATATGCAATAAAATTAATAGATTCTTACAACTCAGGCTATTAATCTTTCCTCTTATTCAGTTGGATTTTGTTCAGTTTTCAAATGCAACTCCTGGCCAAACGTTGACCAAAAAGTTACAGCTTCCTTTTGGTGTTAACGAGTGTTGCTACTGATGAAATAATTTAGAGCTTCATTGTTCCCTTTATGGCTGACTAATTTAAAGGAGATTAAACTGTCTGTGTTACAACTTAGGATCTCCTTTCTCTTTCTTGTCCAAGGCAGTTGGGTCTCAGAAATGAATCTGTAAGAATCCACCTCACTGGTGGCTCACTAAGAGCTTGTCTTTGCGGGAGCTTTGCTTTGGGGGAGATTGTAAAGCAGTGTGGAACAATTTGGGAGCTTTCTCAAGAAGCATTGTTAACTGAAGCAATGAGATATTATTCATAGAATTCTCCTGTATAGCATTTTCCTTCATGGGTAACTCTTGAAGGAACCCCAGGGGCCTTCTCTTGAACCTATTCATTTTAATTTTTGAGAATGCTGAAGTTGAAAGCAAACCACCCATTGTTTGCTGGTAATAGCAATCAAAAGCACAACAGTAACCAGCCATTGGAGCTGGGTACTGAAATGGAGTGAGAGACGTGCCAGAAACTAATATGGTTTAGATTCTAAATGTGTGTTTGATTTTTGTTACTTTAGTTGTTTGAAAAATGCGTTGTTTTTTGTAATGCAAAAGCTCGTTTCTTTTCATAGGTATCAATGCAGCTAACATTCTAGCACAGTTTCCATATGTTAAGCTTTCAACAATGAAGTTATCATATGGCACTGACAGCTGTTGTGCAGAGAGCCATTGCAGCACATTAAACAGAGTCCAGCAGAGAAAGAGATATGCCCAGCTAAGCTGCTTCGTAAGTTTAAAGTGGACAGTGGAAATGTAAAATAAGTCTGAAATTTGTTGAGTGCTGAAAAGAGAAGGAACGAGTTGCTCAGAGTTTTTTGTTTACAGATGCGCTATCAATACATAGCCCAGTTAATCTGGAATTTTAGCAGGACTGCTATTTATACCAGAATGTTTTCAGTTTCTGTCAGCAGATGGTATTTCTGAACTCCATGTTAGGGTGAATCAGAGCAGACTGTGAACCATTAAATCCGCTATTCACTTGATAATCTGCAACAGCTTTTTCTTGGAGCCATGCAGATTGGCTCGGTGTCGATGTGAGTAGAAGAGAGCTTGCTCTTTTGTAGTGTGCTGGATTTTTTTAAGGACGGTATGCTGCTAAATCTTCTTATTGGGGCAGTCAGATCGATGGAAGCAAGTACATGTTGTTGGGCGTGGTGGTCTTTTTGAAAAATTGTGCTACAAATTCAGCTTGTATGCATTTAAGCACAGGATTAGTGGTAAGCATCAAACTAGTCACTGAGGAAGTGAATGCCTAAATCTAAGCATTTAACAAGTCGTTTTGCCAGACCAGAATTAAGTGCACTTTGCAGAGTTGCAAACTCAAGAATTTATATGAGCACAAAGCATAACTTTAGCTTTTTTCACTTCAAAAAATCTTCACCTGCATTAGCGTATCTGAAATACTCTGGTTTAATTATTACACCTTGTAGTAATATAGTATAGTATCATGCAGATGTAATTGGAAAAAAATAATGAAAAGAAGAAATATGAAATCAAATCCCAGGGCTCTTTTATTAAATCGTCACTGAGCAGTTGGCTGGGAGTGCCACATTTTTGTGTGTATGACTTATGGGGTGCCTAGTGTAGTAAAGCATGGATCAACCAAGTTCTACTGTAACTTGAAAAAACACACTTTGAGATGTAAGAGGAACAATCTCATTAGTTGTCCAGATTAACGGAAGTTTCTGCTTGCTTAACTGCCACTTAACTCGTGTGCAGTGTTTTTACTTAAAAATTAAATATACAGACCCACTCTTTTATAAACAGTATGGGCAAATAACTAAGTCATACTTAGATTTGTAGACCAAATCATGTTCTGCAGCATAAGGGAAGTTGTCTGAATGCATTTGGTATTTCAGGCCTACGGTGTACGATAAAATATATGATAAAGTATCTCAAGGTGATTGAATTGTGGCCTGTGGCAAAGCTTCCCTCTGAGGGGCTTGGCTGGTGCCAAGGATTTCACCTTTTCTGCACGGATGACGAATGAGAACTTTGTTTGTAGTTACTGGAGCCAAAATGGTTCCATCTAATTGCAGGTTTGGGGGCCTATGTTAATCCTACACACTAATTAATATGTACATATGTTTGCCCAGCATTTAGCAGTCTGAGGCGTCTATTCTAACAGAGCCTTATGGGTGTTCTTGTAAAAAGTAAATGCATAAATAATAATTAAAAAAATAATGAAGGGCATTGTGCGAAACAGTTGATCTACATATGAGTTAGCTGTAATATATGTGTGTGCTGAGACATGGTATGAGATTTTAGCACAAACTTTTGGCTGCGGTTGTGACTGGGCATGAATAATAAGTAAAATCAGTGGTAGTTTCTGCCTTAAGGAATAAAGCTGTAGGAGGAGGTTTCCAATAACAATGAAAAATAATAAGTGAAAGTGCAATTATTTCCTATAGGCATTTTCTTAGCACAGGTGGGATTTGTTCTCAGCACCAGCTATAAAGATGTAGTTCTTTCAGAGCTTGATGCCACATTCCCCTGATTTAAAGGGGGCCAGGCTTTAAACTTGTACATATTCATCTCCTTACAGTTTTCCAGAGAGAAAAATGCTTAAGT
Source organism: Callipepla californica brunnescens (assembly GCA_023055505.1). NCBI lineage: Eukaryota > Metazoa > Chordata > Aves > Galliformes > Odontophoridae > Callipepla > Callipepla californica. The sequence goes on from JALIRH010000064.1 coordinate 2,688,153, forward strand.
GCTTATCACTCTGCTTTGGCTTAAGTAACCCTGTCTTTCCAGCATTCATCTGTTGTCATAACAGGTTCCTTAAAGAGGCAAAAGTACATATGAGGTGGGTTACTTGCTGACAAAAGCAAACCAAAACCAAAAGAGTAGTTTAAAAAGAAAGGCTAGTGACAGATTAGTTTCTCATATCTAGCACGGGAGATAAGCTAGGTAAGGAACAGCACCCAGAAAGATCACAGGGGGAGTTCTGGCAACGAGGTGTGGCTGGGGGCTGAGGGTTGGCATGGGAAATGGAATAGGTGTGAGGGAGAAAGAAGATTTTGCCTGAAAAATCTAAACAGAGCAGAATTTCAGAGGCAGATCTTTTCTCTTTTAAGTTATTTCATTTCTGTTTCATTATTTCAGTCATATATTTGATCCGTTAAAGAATATCTTGATTTTTTTCTCTCCTTTGTACTGTCTCATTACATGACATTTAATGAAATGTAGCAGTGTGATGGGCATGTCTCTTAGCAGAAACCAGGGAGGTCTGCCCATGTGTCACTTCTTTAGTTTGGTTAGTTTTTATCATCTTGCAGGCAACACTGCAGTCTTTAACTGTTCCACAAACCACATCCCCATCTGCCTTACATTCAGAAATTATTTTAAATAGTTGTTGGGAAAAACAGGACTGTGCTGTGAGGGGAAAATACTTGAACGGTGTTGTATTTTTTAAATTCTTCTCAAAGCTTTCCTCTGCATTTTTCTGTCGTCCTTCCTTTTCCTGCTTTATGGGTACATTTTCCTCGCAATTTTGTTGAATTTCTCATTTTAACTTTGGCAGGGGAAAATGTGTTGAGCTCAGTTTTCTAAGAAAAAAAAACGTTCTGTGAACACTCCGTTTTCAGATTTAGTGCTTTCCAGTATAAATCTGCCTTTTGCTAGAGCGGAAGGTGCATCAAAAATTTCACACTGCATCTTACTCATCTCCCTCACTGCAGGAAGCCCTACGTGTAGCCTCCCGTCCGTTGTATTTCTTCCTCCCAGCTCATTTGGAGCATTCTTGTTTGATACAGACATAAAACCTACCAGCAATTACAGAGCTACTGTGCGGTAGAATTGTGTTTTAGTTGCACATACCTGTAATTAATTGTATGGGAATTTTCACAGTACTCTCCCTGAGGAGCAATTTCATTGAAAAGTAACTATGTTGTCTAGACTACAGCAACTCATAAAATCATCACTGGTTTTGATTTTTGAGCTACAAAGCAGTAATAGAACCATGGCTCATAGATTTAAAGTACTTCCAAGTGCAGGAACTGTTTTATAATCCCCATCTTAGAAGTCTAACCTGACAAACCGTTTTTAACAGGGTCAAGAATAGAAAATGTATAATAAGCTTAAAGAAAAGATGGGAGCTTTTTGGTGTAAAAGTGCATCCTTTGAATGTGGATCTTTCTTCCCCCAAATTCAAAAAAAGAGGTATGTGTTTTGTAGAAAGCACTTTGTCTGAACGTGACTGCCTTCCATGGCTTGTGGCATAACTGGTTTAATGTACGAATAGCTTGACACTCAAAGGGAACTTCAGTGGTCCTGAGTAACAATGACAGCATTCATGTTTGTGTATTTACACTGCGAGGGCCAATTGGTAGAAGGATTAAAAAAAAAAAAACACAACTATTTGGCTTTATGAATAATCTGCTAATTACCTCGAAAATTGCTAACTGAGTGCACAAATGTATTTCAGAAAGTTGGAAACAATAGACGGACACATGGCGTTTTTAGGTGGTTGCTTAAATTGCATGTACAGGCATGCACACGCGTACTCACACAAAATTCTACACTGCAACACTGAGCAGGATTGTTTTGTACCATTACAGTGACTCAAGAACTGAGAGGAACACTCTACTAGCACTGCATGTCTGCACACTGAAAGGAGTTACGGTGTTCAGAGAGTTTTTACAGTGCCTAGCAGAAAAAAAAATAACCCTGTACTTTCTTAGGCCAGCACTTCAATGCGCTGAAGATGGTGAAACTTAAGCAAATGTTTGAGTTTTCCTTGCACCTTAGCCAAAGCAAATCAGAGGCAGAAAAAAGCAAGGGCTAACGTGTCATTTCACACTTGATGATTTAAAACGCAGTTTTATTTCACAGGGGAAATGGTGTATTGTGGGTTGATGTTAGCCAGTACGTGATCATCAGTGCCAGGAAACACAGGACAGTTTAGCTTTCACATGTTACCAAGTGAGCTAAAGGCTTGCTAACCCCAAAACTATATATTCCCTTGTCTTTTAAGCACTTGTGGCCTTGCAGGTGGGAGACACCACTCTGGTTCTAACAGAAGATCAGACGTGGTCCACACTAGGACAGCCTCTGTCTTGGTAAGGTTTCTCCATATATAGTCACCATTATCCTGAGCAGTTTCCTGACACTTCTGCCTCTTAATGCCAAAGGATACCCAAAGCCAAGAAGCAATGGAAAATAACAGCTTGAAAAGTGCTTTCATTTCTGCCTTAGGCCAGTGATGCATCATATGAAACAACTCACACCTGCTAACGTATGTTTGTGCACCTTATTGAAACCATGATAGCCTCAAAAGAAGGTTTGTGACAGCATACCACAGGCAGTGCAGTGCAAATTTTATATTATCAAAAGAAATGAGGGGAAATACAACTCCCCCCAAATATTCTCTTATCTTTGGATGTTGAAATTGTATTTATTTTTCAGAAAAATAATGAGGTTTTGTTAAAAACCTTAACAGCTTTATCCTGTACGTTGGCAGGATGACAAAAGCTTTGATCCTGGTTCAGAATTAAATTTAGTCCTTGCTATTGCTTTTGAGTATTGGGTTATCTCTCAGGTTATATTGATGGAGTTTCTTAAATTGAGATGGTCAGGCAGGTAGAGTACTTTTGTGCTAAGCATAGTTCTTGTGCGAAATAAATCCTAGCCTTCGCGGCGTTGAAGTAGAGAATCTGCCATTGCCTCCCCTGTTGTTGGACAAGGTTATCATCCTCCCAGGGCTTGCAAGCATGGAATCTCTGAAAAAACTGCTGAAAGAGTGCTGGGCTGCTTTGGTCCTCTGTGAGCAGCTTGCCTCAGGACACCCTTGGCATGAATATTTAACTCATCCAGCCCATCTTGGAAATAGCCATGTAGCTGAATTCTACTGAAGTTAGCCATGCTTTCCATGCAGCAAGTGCCCCTCACAGCAGTTTGTTGCATTTGGAGCCTGGTCATAGCTTGGTGCATTCTTTTTGGGTTTGCGTGCTGATAAATAGGAAGCACATAGCAGTTGTGTAGGTAAGGAGTGTGTGCATTACAAGTTTTATGGCCTGTACTGTAAGTGGCTGAATGGCTTTTGTGCAGCTGTAAAGCATGTTTAACCTGATGTTATAAAACACGTCTCAAATGTATTTTCATGGCTTCATAAACTGTAGTTCATTTATGTAGGTACTTTTTATTGTAATCCTTTATCTTAAACATGAAACTGTTTCCTGATCCTGCTTCTTCTTTTTTCCTTCTTTTTATGAAAAAAATAAAGAGGGAATAGAGAGAATAGAAAAAGTATCTTTTTGTTACATGCATCAGGAGAGTCCTTAAGTACAGCCCTGAACTTGCATTTGCGTATTGCTAACCTCAGAATGCAGGCCTAGCAACTAAAAAGCCAAAGTAACATTAATTATGAATGTTCTTCTTGCTGTGGTCTTTGGAATATAAGTTCGGAACAGATGTTTGGGAGGGAGAGAAGGGGGAGGAAGGATGGAGTTGTTCGCAGCCCCAACTGGTTTTAATTCTTTCTTGAACATTTCGAGTCTATCTTTAAACGTTTGCCAGAGTTTAATTAACATCCCGTGACTAAAGGTGGAAAATGTTCTGCTTTGTTTTTCCTCAAACTTATACCTGCTCTTGTGGCTCATGCCAAAGCCAGAGAAAGAAAGGATTCCAGCTGGCATCGGTTTTATTACTGTTACATTAATTTACAGGTTAAGCCTCAGCTGGGAGAGGTCTGCTGGATTCATTTATTTATTTACTTTTTTTATTTTCATGATTTTAAAAAATTGCTAAGTAAAACACTGTCATTTAATTACAGGAAGCTTACGCTCTTGTTTGGTGAGCATTTAATAGCTTATTCTTGTTTATACGAATTTGTAGAAATCTACTTTTAAGATATGTTTAAAGCAGAGATGGTGTTCTTGGGTTTATCATGTTTTTCCTGTACTATGTATAAACAGAAGATTGTACATTATTGAAAGCCCTTTTTTTTTGTGTGTGTGTGTGTGGAAAATAGGATTGGGGAAAAAAAAAAAAAAAAGTTTATGTAAGAATGCAGAATAACTTCCCGAGACTATTGGCGCGGTGTGACCATAAAACCTCAACAGCACATTGTGCAGTGACATTCTAACAATTTGCTTTAGCACCTCTGCAGCGTTTTCAGAAAGTCCTGCTCTACAAAACACATGCCACGGTATCAGTTGACTGTTTCTTTCCAGGATCTGCTCTTTACATGCATGTTTTTGTGATTAGTTGCTATTTCACTATTAATTGTAAAGAGAGAATTTTTATTTATTTATTTACACAAATGTTTTATTTGCATTTACACATCCAATACGTTACAGCGTATCTGCTTAGAGAGGTGTGCAGCCTCTTTGTGATGGATTTATAAGCACCGAGCTGGGATTTTCTGTGTTTTATTTTTAAAGAGTGTGCTTTGCCATGCATATATCAAGATACGGATATATCAAGATAGAAAATGGCATGTAATTGCTCCTAAGGCCAGACAGAATCCAGCTGTTCCACCTACCCCTATATTGGTTCTAGAGGAATTTTTTTAACCCTAGTTTTATTATTTTTGATTCCCATGTAGCCCAGAATGTTGAGTAGATCTAATGTGTGAGTAGTTTCCAATTTTACTAACAGCAGATAAGAATGTATAATGATAACGTGATACTGATTTCATAAAATAAGCATGATCTTTATTTTTTTCCCATTGTCACTGTGGCTTTACCTCCAAGATTTTAGGGTAATTTCCCAAGTAGGCTTCCTCAACTGAAATCATTCTACATGAAAATACAGTATATTCGGCTTTATGATTCTACCTGTAGGATCTGATATGGTTTACAGAGAAGATTCAAACTTCATACCTGGTGTATGGAAACTGTTGAATCACAGCCTGAACCACTGATTGATCACTTGAGGCGAGCACTGAGTCAGCCACAGGAGCACAGGTGAAGGCAATGTACCTGTGTGACTGGAAGGGGTGGAGTCTGGCTCCACCTCTCCCAGACCCCATTTAATGACTGACCACCACTGGGGAAGGATCTCTTGTTGGAGATCCCTCCCCTGTGGAGTTTCAGGTGAGCCTTTCCTAATTTACTGGTTGTCTTTATGCCATCTGGATAAGCCATACAAAAATATACTGTCCTCCTTTGTTATTTTGTTTGGGTACTGTACTTTTGGGGGTATTCACCCTGCAACTGGAATCACCTTAGGTTGCTTAAAGTTCAGTGTGGGATTACAATGGATGTTTAAGTGAAACCAAAAGTGCTTTTAAAATAGTGGAATAGCCCCGTCTGCCATTTTATTTAAAACACTAAGGTTATCAGTGGGCGTATACCTATGCTTGTGGGTTGATCCTAGTTAAAGCATTGCAGTTCAAGTGAGCTTTTCAGGTTCTCAGTGTGACTGCTAAGTTGCAGTTGCTGTTTCTGCAGTTGGTTTGAGTGCCCCTGGGGGGATGTCCAGAAAGACCTGAATGCACCCATGTCTGCTTAAATGTTGCCCCTTGGTGCAGTAGATCCTGATGGCTGAAAGCTACTCTTCAGTTGCTGCAAACAAACAAGAAAAAAATATAAGTAGTTAATGGTGTAGCACTTCTGAGCTTCTCAAAGTACTTTGTGCATTGAAAGAATGTTAACAATCATGTTACTCTTTGTACTTGAATCTGCACATGCACCATTACACGAGGCACATTTTTGAAATGCTTTTGGGGTTTATTCACTAACTGAGCTTTGCCACATCCAGAGACAATAGAAAATTAGTTCCTCTAAATAATAATAGTTCCTAAACAGCCAGTCATTTAGTGCCTGATACTGGATCTGTGGTGGGAGAGCTCTGGAAGGCAGGGTGGTTTCTCCAGAAGACATTTTTTTCTGGCCAAATCCTGCTCTGACTGGTGTTGCGAGGAAGGGCAGGGTGCTGGCTGAAGGGCAGGACACGCAGAGCATGGCCACCACGACCTGCTGTGGTGCCTTGGAAGGCCAAGGCAGTAATAGGCTGTAATTGCTGTGCTGGGAGATCGTGCAGAGGGGTGGAGGTCTGTGCCAGCCTTGGCAGACGCCTGCTTAACAAACCATAATCATTTCAAGCAGCTCTCTCAAGCAATGGCAGGACTGCCAAGCATTCTACTGCCTTTGGGAATGTGTTTGCCTCTTGTTCAGGAACCGGGCTCGGTGATGTTGGCTAGAGTAAGAGAAGGCTGAGTGGTGTGCGTTGTGCCTGCTGCCTGAAGAAAACCCATCCAGACATCTCTATGGGAAACCCAGCATTCATGCCACAGAGATGCTTAATCAAAGACGAGAATTGCACTTGTAGCCTGATGTATCAACATCTGTGGCACTTATGCAGCAGTCTGCTTAAGCTACCCAAGGGTTTTTTTTGGTTGTGTTATATATGTGTTTGCATCATCTTCATGGATGTGAATGATTAACATGTTTTTGGAAACATGAAAAACTGATCTGAATGGGCCTGCTGCGGAGGCTGAGAAACATCTTCTATCCTCTCAGTTACTTGCCAATAGTAAGCAAGCAAAGGAAAAACCCCAGCCCAGACTGTTTGGGTGATCCAGTATTGGAAGCTTGCTACCAGAGCCCAACAGTGTGCCACATGTACCAGGTCATGGCTAAAGAGCCCCACTGTGGCCTCTAGGCTAAGAGCTTGTGGAGCAGCTGTGCCATGTTTTATTTAACTGTTTTGTATTTCATTGCTCCTAGCATTTATTTCCCGTGCTCTATGTAAAGGAAGACTATTCTGTTTCCAATGACTCGATATGCCCTCAGACCAGCAATGAGTATCAGCTGTGGGAATATTCTCCCTGCTTCTGAGCATGGAGAGAGGCTGTGTGCGTCTATGAGTGTGCAGGGGGGAACTTAGACAATTTCATAAGTGTCCTTTAGTGTTAGATGAATAATTAATACTACAAGAATTGTCACTTTTTTCTTTTTTTTCCCTTTAATCGAGGAAGCTGTCATGGTATATGGGAATGCAGACTCCTTAACGTAACAAGTGCTCTCATAAAACTGTTTCTGTGAAATACAAAGTGTGAAGCTGAATTTTTATGAGAGATCATTGGAACAACCATGAACTTTCAGTGACACTAGCAGTGCTGCTTCCCGCTGCAGTGGGCTTTTTGCTCAGTTATTCATTGTATGCTTGAATGTATGCTTTCTGGTCACAGAAATAATTGGCAAGGGTATTTTGTTTTGTTTTGTTTTTTTCTTGGGAGGAGAAAGGAAGAACTTGTAATGTTCTTGATCACAGATCAAGATAGATCATATTTGTTGTAATCGCACATGCAGTCTGTGCTGTTTTTAATCAGCTTTGTGCTTTTAATGTTACAAGGCACGCTACAGAAGTCAAATCCACATTAAGTAACTGCAAGTGATGTGCACCTGCCAGAACCAAGCTGAGAAAGAAAGTCCTCTGGAAATCACACAGGGGAGTGAAGGTGTGCACGCAAAAGGTAGAACTGGATCTTGGCTACAGTGGCATGAATACTCCACGAGTCTAAAAGATTAAAGCTTTAGATTTTCATCAGTGTAATCGGGATGTTGTCTATGCTAGAATGTCAGATAGTTAACACCTGCAAGATGCTTTTGAGATGTTTAAGTTACTTATTGCACATGCTTGTAAAAGCAGAAGATAGGTGTGCAACAGGTCAAGTCTTTGCTATAGGGTGGAGTGACATACTCGCTGACTTCAGTAACAAAACTGAGTGGAAGAAGAGGTGGAGCAAGTCTTGATGCTGCAACTTTGGTTTCCATTGCACTTTAAAGACTAACACCCAGGCAGTAGCTGAAGTCCCTTTATGTGCCTTTTTTTCCTCCTGGCAAATAGACTGCTGTGAAGCACCCAGCCACCTCAGTTGTCATGTTTTTTTGTTTATGCTGCATAAAAATTAAAACAAATAACTTGTTGGCATGTTTTTGTGACCCTGTGTATAATGTATGCCTTCTTGTAAGTGGTAACTGCATGTAACACCTGGCTCTGCCATGGCAGCCAGTGTGAGCTGTGCGTACTACTGTTCAGCTCTTGTCCATCTCCACCCATGGAGCGCACCCCTTGCTTGAGGGGCAGTGGTGTGGTCTCAGCGTAGAAAATTCCAGAAAACAAACAAACAAAACCCTAGCTTTCTTTCCTTGCCTTTGGGTTGTTTTGTTTTATTTTTAATCTAGTGGGGCAGCACAGTTGAAGTGAGTCTTTTGGCATGGTTGCTGGAGGAAGGAAAAAGGAGGTGACTTGGTGTGCCAGGACCAAAGGAACACTGCATGCAGGAATAGGGACAGCACTGAGAAGATGTTATGTAGGCACTGGGAAGGGAAAGCATTAATTCTAGCTCAGGGTGAGGTCTACGTGAGTCACGGAAAGAAAGCCATATGATGCATGCAGTCGTATATGGTGAAAAGCAGGGAGCTAGCAGGGGAGCTTGGGAAGAACATGGCCAGAGGATAGAGGGTTTTTGGTATTGCTGAACTGCCAGCCAAGGCCCCGGGAGCTCCTGCAGTGGTTGTCACACCCTGACACAGGCCATAGATTAGACGCAAAGGTGCTGACACTTTACTTTTCCTCTTTACAAGCAAATATTGACATTTATTATTGTGCAACAACACCCGAGTCTAAAAAGGAAAGAAGAAAAGAAGCAAGCAAGAGAGCTCTATCTGCAGCACGGCTGTCCCCTGGCCAGCTGCCCATACACCTGACTGCCGCCCGGCGTGGGAACACTGCGCCCAGCCGTGGCCATGCGGTGCTTAATTAAAGTCCCCGACCTGCGTGCTGGGCTTCTTGTTTCTCCTCTCTGTTTTTTTTCCCTTTCTGGTTTGTTGCACGCAAGCAGTGAGGCTGGTGAGGCACCGCTTGGGTCGCTGCTCTCAGACACTGACAACTGAGGAAATTAAATCTGGAGGTGGAATCGGTTAAAAGCGTGACTAAAGCAGTGTTGTTTTTCTATGGCAACTGAAACAACATCATTATTTAAAGGCAAAATTTTTATTGCTAATGATTTTTTTTTTTAAGACAGTTCTTAGATTTTGTTTATACCAGCTCCCTCTTAAATACATTTTGGGAATGGTTTATTTTTATTTTTTTTTTAAAGAGCACAAGCAATTGAGTTCAGTAGGACACTGTTAGATTAGAGCAGTGATAGAGCCTGCGGTTCCAGCTTGTGTAGAGTAAAGTGCCTTCAAGGTATGCTGCATCGTTAGCAGTATGGCTGCTCAGGGAGAGGAGGAAAGCGTGTTCCTAGGGTTATTCATGTAATCCTATTTGTAAAATCCCTGCTGACAAGTCTGGGTTTAGAAATTGGAGACAACAGAGAGCTTGTTTATACTGTTAAACAACTCTTTTGTTTGCACTGGACAAAACATTGCGTTCTGGTGCAGGTAAGCTAATGAAAGTAAAGCCATGGGGATGTGCTGTCCTTGCAGGTGCTCAGGTGTGCTTCTTGGTTTTTTTGCCTCGTTTGTTGAGTCTCTAAGGAAAGCTCAGGCAAACACTATTACATTGTTGGATCTGTGTGAAACTATTAGAAAAATTAAAGGATGCCTTGAAAGTAAAGGAAAGAGTACATCATTATGGTTACTTCAGCTCCCTACCGCTCCTACATATCTTGTCCGTTGTATTGTGTATTGCCTGTACTGACCATTGTTTTATAAAAGCAGGCTCCTTGTCATCACTGAGAGTGATGATATTTAGAAAGACAAAATCCTATTTTGTGAGGAAATCGCCCCACACCCCCCCCACCACCCTTTTTTTTTTTTTTAACAAGGGGAGGTAATGATCGACCAGCCTAGTAGCTTTCTATGATATCATTACTGGCTGGGTGGACTGGGAGGGAGCAGTGGATGTAGTCTACCTTGACTTCAACAAGGCATTTGACACTGTCTCCCACAGCATCCTTATAGCAAAGCTGAGGAAATGTGGAATGAATGAGTGGACAGTGGAGGTGGATTGAGAACTGGCTGACTGACAGAGCTCAGAGGGTTGTGGTGGGCAGTGCGGAGTCCAGCCTCTACTTAATGGTGTTTCTCAGGGGTTGGTGCTGGGTCCAGTCCTGTTCTACATCTTCATCAGTGACCTTGATGAGGGGATAGAGTCCCCTCTCAGCTGAGAGGAATGGCTGACACGCTGAAAGGCTGTGCTGCCATTCAGCAAGACATGGACAGGCAGGAGGGTTGGGTAGGGAGGAACCAGATGAGGTATAACAAGAGCAAGTGTAGAGTCTTGCACCTAGGAAGGAATAACCACATGCACTGGTATAGGCAAGGGGATGACCTGCTGGAGAGAAGCTCTGAGGAGAGGGACCTGGGTGTCCTGGTGGATGACAGGCTGGCCATGAGCCAGCAGTGTGCCCTGGTGGCCAAGAAGGCCAATGGGGATCCTGGCATGCGTTCAAAAGAGTGTGGCCAGCAGGTCAAGGGGGATGATCCTCTCTCTCTACTCTGCCCTGGTGAGGCTTTACCTGGAGTATTGTGTCCAATTCTGGACTCCCCAGTGCAAAAAAGACAGGGATCTCCTTGAAACAGTCCTGCAGAGGACCACAAAGATGATGAAGGACATGGAACACCTCCCTGATGAGGGAAGGCTGAGAGACCTGGGGCTGTTCAGCCTTGAAAAAAGAAAACTCAGAGGGGATCTGATCCATATCTATAAATATCTGAGGAGTGGGAGGCAAAGGGATGAGGCTGGACTCTTCTCAGCAGTGTGTGATGATAGAATGAGGGGGAATGGCCACAAACTGAAGCATAGGAAGTTCTGCACAAATGTGTGTGGGAACTTCACAGTGCAGTGACGGAGCACTGGCACAGGCTGCACAGAGAGGTGGTGGAGTCTCCTTCTCTGGAGATGTTCCAGACCTACCTGGATGCCTACCTGTGCAACCTGGGCTAGGGAGCTGCTCTGGCAGGGGGTTGGACTCAGTGATCTCTAGAAGACCCTTCCAGCCCCTACAATTCTATGATTCTGTGAAGGGGTTATTTATGATGCAGAAATTGTTAGTGTCAGCACCTAAAACCCTTATATGTTATGTTCTACGCTACCTTATGCATAGAAATGCATGTACTTATTCACAGGTTTTTTTCTGTTGCATTTGGTCAAAAAAAAAAAAAAAAAGCCTGAGCTGAAAAGCTTAAAAGGAGCAGCTTGAGGAATTTTTTCCATCAAGATAGAATCAAGGGCAGGAAATCGTAGAAGCAGAGTTGTGGTTTTGCCTCCATTTTTTTTTTTTATTAGTTAATTAAACTCTAACAACTCTTAACTTCATTTTAGGTTAACTGTTCCTAGAGTTCAGAAATATTTTAAGAGGTCAATAATGCTTTCCTTGGCTTTCAGTCCTTCTGTGTGGGATAAGGGATCTCGGGCAGCAGGCGCACAGTTTTCCAGATGCTACGCAGGGCGTGTGCGTGCGCTCGCGGCTGCGCCTGTTGCTGCTGGGAAACCATCCATCTTTCCTCATCTGCACACCACCCCGTAAGGATGGAAACCGCAGGAAAGCAACGTGTATAGCCTGACATCTGTCAGCTGCCTTACAATATCTGATTAAAGCTCAGGAGCCCTAAGTGCTTACAGCTACCAGTTGACATGCATTTTTGCTTAATGAGCAGGAGGGGGTGGGGGGGGTCGGGAGAGGAGAACTGAAGGCCATAGGTGCGTGTTCAGTTTCACGAGGAGCAAAGAAAAAAAATAAGCACAAAGCCCTCATTGTACATGGCAGCGTGGTTTTCTTGGTGAAGTCGCGATGTTTCTTTTTTAAAGTGCCATAAGGCAACTGTGTGCGTTTCCTTGTGCGCTCGGAGGGCATGTGAGGGAAGCGGGCAGAGCCGGGCGAGTGTCATATAACTGTCTTTCATAACGGGAGCCATTCCAGCGCTCAGAGCCAAATCGTCTTTCAGCAGAAAGGATAAAATTGAGCAGAGCTGGGAAAAGGGAAGAATAAAGGGGAGGGGAAACACAGCACCGCCTCCCGCTGACAGCACAGAAGTTTCCCTAAGCTTTCCCTCTCTCCCTGCCTCCGTGTATATATTTTCTTTTTAATCAGCCAGGGCTCTTCCATCCCCTGCTTTTTTTTTTTTTTTTTTTAAACTGTGTTTTTACGGCTGGAATTCTGCTTTCCCAATTTCTCTTGTTTCACATTCAGCTTCAGAGAAATTCATTAATAGTTACAGCAATTAAAAATAATAAATAAACTCAGCACCAGCTGCTCCAACGGCTGCCATGGCATATCTGGAACATAATGTGGTCTGTTCAGGGCAGCCACACAATGCAATTTATCCCTACACCTGAGGGAATGAATTTCACAACTATAATTGCTACAATATAATTCTTATTAATGTTGTGCTATAATTCCCATTAATTCCAAAGGGCTAGTAAATGCATTAGGACTTGTCAACATATTATTTTACACTGTTTATGATCTGTAGAATTACGCTCTTCAGTATTGTATTGCATGAAGAGAAGCCTTAAAATGGGCTTTAATTGCAGGGCAGAGGGAAAACACATTTTTGTTGGGCAGTGGGAAGGAAGGAGGGATCCTGTTGTTTGAGAAGCAGTGAAACTGCATTTTAACATCAATCCTTTGAACTTTCTCTGCCACACAGTTAACTCTTTATGGCGACGTATTAATAACGCCTGTCTTGGTTATCAGAAAAAGAGCCGTAAGAAGGATAGGTTTCTAAAATTAAAAATAACTGTCTTCCAGAAAAGACAAAAGTGGGGAAATTGCAAGTCATTGTAACTGATGTAATAAACGCAGAGTGTGTTATCTCGCCGTGCTCTTATTTATTCTCATTTTATCTCGCTCCCCTGCTTTTCTAGGTAGTGAATATGATGAGGAGGAAGTAGACTATGAAGAATCAGACAGTGATGAGTCCTGGACTACAGAAAGTGCTATCAGCTCTGAAGCTATCCTTAGTTCAATGTGCATGAATGGTGGGGATGAGAAACCTTTTGCCTGTCCTGTTCCTGGATGTAAAAAAAGATACAAGGTAAGCAGTCATGCAGACCTGCCTTATCTCTTTGTGGTGCAGGTAAGGGAGGAGGAAAAAAAAGGCCTGTAAAACCTTTTTATACCTTTCTCATTTTAGTAGACTTGTCCCATGTGATATTGTGCTGGTTCGGCAGAGTATGGATTTCAATCACTGGTTTTTCTCGTAGAGCACAGCCAAGTTACAAGCTTTATATAGTTGAAAGTTTTATAAAGAATGTAGAGCCTTTTGCATCTACGTTGTCAAACGAGATTAGATAGTGACTCTTGGAAGACTTTCGCTTTACACATTTCAACTAGCTTTCCATTACTTAGGCAAATTAATGGCAGCCTGGGAGGCAGTGCCAGCAATGCCACCACGTGTGCGTTTCAGGGGCACTAAGCCAGAAGCTTCTGCCCATCTGTACCTGGGTGGATTCCTTCTGCATACCTGGGAGAGCTGCTGCTCTCCTTCATGAGTCTGCACCCAGGTGCTGTGCCTCGTGAAGCTGATGCAGGAAGGTGGTGGTTAATGTTTTGCAAGACAGAGGTCACCCCCAGAAGGCAGAGCCTCGGAGAAACTGGCATCATTCTGTCCAGGGTCAGTGTCCCAGTGACTCATGTGCACAGTCGTCACTGTGTCTGGCCCTGAGTGCTGGGCTTGCATCCCTCTCTGCGTGACGTGCTGGGAAGATTCTTTTCTTTTTTTTTCCCTTTCTGATTACTCTCCATCATGAGAAAAATGTGTCTGTTTATGGGAGTGAAAAGTCTTTAACTCTGAACCTCGAGCTGGCTGGTAAAGAACATGTTGTTATGTTGTGGGGCCAGGGAGATTGCTCCACATGAACTGGTGCAGGGATGGATGGAATGTTACTGACCGGTTTAGGCTGCATCACAGTATTCTGTAGTCATTGGAATTTAAGAACAGAAATAATGTGTTAGACACAATTCCTTTAAACCATTTCTTCATGAAACGCTAGGGAATTCCAGCTCTGACCTACAGAAAGCAGCGGTGGTTGAATTTGTTCTATACTTGTTTTATGGTTTGCCTTTAGAAAATTAGGGACTGAAAGGAGAACAGAAGTATGAAACAGAAATATAGGAAGACCGATAACGTCTGAGATAAAGCAGTTGTGACAAGAATGAATAAAGTGTGCATGAAAACATGCAGTGGATGAAAATATGTCAGTGATCCTGCAGCTGTTCTGAACCGTGGCTTCTCCGTTAGCAGATCATGAGACAGATTCGTGTACAGCACTGGGAGAGCAGCTCATGCTTGCTTAAAATACTTGTAACATGAGTGAGAGAGCAGTGCGCTCATTTCATGCAAGTCTGGTTTTGCAGAGCTGTATCTGTCCTACGTAATGATTATTCTCAGTCTCAGGACAGGGCAGAGGGAAAGATGTTTTGAGAATATTTGCATGTATTGCTTTACGAATATTGTGGTTATATCCATAATACTTCTCTTGTGTGTGGTAGAGGCTGCGTCAGATGAAGGGTATGGTATAAAAACTAAATCCCTGGCTCAGGAAGCAAACAAGCCGTGGTGATTGTTAGAAGTCACTATGCCCACAGGGCATCTATGCATTGCAGAAAACTTTCATTTAATGGCAGTGGCTAGAAGGAGAACCCTGTAATTTGCTATATCCTGCCTGTTCTCTGTTTGACTGCCAGCCCTCTGTCTTTTTATTGCCCAAATAAGCAAGCTGTTCCTGCCTGCTTCTGCTATCTCACTACCTTCATCTCAAATGCATGAGGACTGTCTAAGGGATATCTTGTACACCATTAATGTTAGAACAGTCGGACGGGGAACAAATTAATGAGCCGTAGACAGGCTGACAGATAGAGAGCAGCAGCAAATAAAAAGTACCATATATTCCTAAGAGACTCACCTCTGTTCAGTCCAGATAGGAAAGTGCATTTCCTTTAACTCTGCCTCACCTCATCTCTCTTTTCTGTGGGCTCTGCTTCCTTCCTTTTTTCTTTTCAACCTATTTTTTTTTCCTTTTACGTTTTTATCTTCGTTTCCTTCCTTTTAGTTTTGTGTCAGCCGTGTTTCTTGTTTCCTCTTCATCTTCCTTCTGCTTACCCCCCCCTCCTCAGATGAATTATTTGCTGAGTCTGGGTAGGGAGTCCTGTGATCAAAGCGCTGGGATTTTCTGGTGGGTACTGGATAATCACAGTCAGGGCTGTAAAACAATTATAGAGCTACAAACAGGAACACGGACATGCACATACAGTAATTGCCAGGCTCACTTTACGGCTGAGAAAGGATGCAATTCTTCTAGGGAGCGAGGAGGAAAAGAGAATATATACAGTTTTCTTTTGTCTGGCCCTACGTGACGTACGTTTGAGGAGCAGAGATGTTATTTTTAGGTGTGTTATTTGTACTACAGTACTGCCTAAAGGACCCAGTAGGGATGGGGGCTCCTTTTTGCAAACAATGTACAAGGATAAAAGATGGCCTCTGTACCGAAAAGTCATTATGGGAAGGTAAATAAGACAAGAATGAGTACAACAAATACTCCCAAGGAGTGGGCTGGGGCGGACAATGGAAACTGCAATAAGAACATGTTTATACACAAGCCCAGATGAGTATCAGAAGACCCTTCTGGCCTCCTGCCCAGCTGCTATCTGCTGGCAGTCTCCCATAGGCATCGCAGTAGAAGTGAGTCATAAAAATAGAATTGTTCTTCAGGAACTTTTTTTTTTTTTTCAGAACGTTGCTTGCTTACTTTTTCTCTAATTACCGTTACCAACCTAGACAGAAGATGATGAGTATTTGAGTTTGCAGTGTGCTGATTTTTGTTAATCTGATTTGTATTGATGCCTTTGATTCTTAGAAACTCATCCAAGTGATTCAAAGGAACCTGAACATCTTGCTTCCTCTGAGTTTGCCCTTGCTGGCTGTAGGCTTTGTACTCATTCAGATGACCTATCGAGAAGTCTGTGGGTATTGAGTTCTTCACGTGCTTTGCAGAATGGCACCTGCAGGAGCTAAGAGTGGATTTATGAAGCTGGCAATTGGCTTTTCTTGTATTACCTACCGCCAATCTGTGTCGCTTGCTTGGGCTCTGGCTCTGGAGAAGGACATTCGAAGTGCGCATGAAATGTAGATAAACTGATTCAGGCAATTTTGGAAGAGAGAATGAAGTTTGGTACATAATAGCAAGGGGAAGAAATCCCACATATAATGTGCGTATACTATTACAGACAGAACCCTAGAGTGTCTGTAGCAGTTTTTCCAGCTTGTGCAAATGCAGTAACACAAGAATAATGGATTGTTGTCAGTACATGCAGAATGTACCTTACATGCATCTCTGTCAAAGCAGTCCTGAAATACCAGGATGTCAACACTGAGGCAGTCCTCATCTAAATATGCCTGAGTTCTTATCGTTTTACCTACAAATACACCAGGAAAGCAAACTGGCTGAAGCTGTTCTTGGCCTTTGAAAAACTTCTGGCTGCCCAGAATGTACCAGTTTGGGTTCTCTGTGCAGTCAGTGAGTTAAGTTCGAAGTTACCTGCTCTTCCTATGTGAAAAACAGTTTATCAGGGCAGGTATATTGCCAGGTTTGAAGTTGATGGGGATGGCAGATGTACTTTGCTAAGTATACCTCGTTTATGGTAGTGTTTGAAAGGGCGTATTAACCAGGACTCATCTACATGCACAGATTGCCTTTGTGAGGGCTTTTGACTACTGCTGGTGTGTTGGTAGTTACTGTTGCTCAAGATGATTGTCTCATTCAGATCTACTAGATGAGTGTCTTTACTGGCATCTGTGCTCATGTTTGTAGGGGGGGTATGCTTCTAGAGAGCGAAGCAAGGCAAGGGATGGTTTTAGAGGCAGCTGTGGTGGTGAGAAGTGGGATATGCTGAAGGTGTTTCCCAGTCTGGAGAAGGTGCTGGTTTAGGATGCTTCTCAGTGCAGCCGTCTCTTTCTTGATGGGTGGTTTTTGCTCATGCTGTGAAGTTTCTGTGATGCAGACGCTATCACACATTTTGTTTGGGAGTTTTCCCTCAGAAAAAGTTGACCTGTAGCTAGGGACTTCCACCCCATGAGAATTTTGAGGTGAGAGAAGGAAAGAAGAGAATTGATGTGAAAGGAATGAAGGAAGCCAGAGGTTCCTTGAGCAAAGAGGAAACTGGACCCAGAAAGAAAACCTCTGCTGGAGGAAGCATGATTTTTGCATGAGAAGCAAGAGCAATGTGGTTACAGTGAGAGGAGAAGGAAGGGGACGTAGGGACACTCTCCATTTCCATGTCTTACTTCAGAGGATGTTGGGAAGCAGGTGGGCTAGGCTGGTTGGTAATTTTGTAAAAGACATTAAGAAGATATTGAAAAGAAAGCATATAGATGTCCACAGCTGAAAGAACATAGGTTTCTTTCCCCACTTTAGGAGGATAGTGTGCTCTCAGCTTCTGGAGTGGGGTGGCTTCATGGGCACAGCTATGTGAGGGGCCCTGCCCATCAGGTGTCCTTGTGTCCCTGCAGGCCATGCAGTGCCAGGCTGAACTTCGTATCTCCTCCTGATCTGGACCCAGGTTAATAATTGTTTCCTCCTGTTTAAGGTTTTGGAGTGCCCTTCTACACTGCCATCTTCTTCCTCAATCATTTGTGAGAGTAAATAATGAGCAACCTAAGTAACCCGAGCAATAAAAGTGATGTATGAGTTTGGCAGTTTTTTACCATACCTCAACAAACTCAACCCAGACATGCAACAAAGTGTTTACATTGCAGCGGTGGAAAAAGTGCTGAAGAGTTCTTACAACAATTTTAAGTTGAGATGGAGTTTCACATTATACTAGCTCTTCATACCCTGCATATTTTACTGTCTTTAGACCTTCCATAGCCCACTTAATTCCTTACAGGTTTCTGGTTTAACATTTCCTTATCTTTTCCACCTGAAATGATATTCCCCCTTCATCAGAGCCTGTGATGTGTTCTGTACTTGGCAGCAGTGGTCACCTTCAGATTTCCTCCTTTTTGAAGGCATGGGTCCATGTGGTGCTTGGGTGTTGACAGATGTCTTGTGGCAGTCATCCTGCTGCCCGGTGATGTCCCTTGTCCTCGTGTACCAAGAGCCCTTTAGGTGCTGAAAAGTGTAACCATGTGTGAAGCCATCTGAAAGCTGCTGCAGGACTACAGGTATCTCAGGGAGAGCAGTATCCCGTGCTAATTAGACCACAACGGCTTCTGCCATTTTTGCAGGAAGGATGTGAACGCTGTATCCTGTTCTTTCTCCAAAGCGCAGTGGAGAAATTCCCCAGTGGTGGATGTAGTATATTTCCACACAATAGCTGCTGGGAAGGCTGCTTCTCTGGACTACCTTCCAAGTGCCCTGTGCAGCTTTCTCTCTGCTGCCTGCAGTCAATTCTTTGGAGACAGTGTGCGAGCTATCACAAGTTGCTGGTGCCTGCAGATGTCTCCAGAAACAATGACACGGAGCAGAACATGGAAGCAGAACAGGGTGGAGCTCCCTCTTTCTGGAGAAGCGTCTTCCTTCCAAACTCGTAAATGACCCTCAGAGTCAAATTTTTCAATGCTGTGTGAAAAGAATGTCAGAAAGCAAAGAGCCCTATTAATGGGACCTTCATACAGTGCGGTGCAGTGGGAAGTAACAGGATTACCCAGGTCAGATATGTGAGAGCTGCATGGATACTCTCCTTCCTGCCCCACCTTGAAAGCGCAATGTATGCCCAACACCTGGAGAGAGTTCCTCATGCTCAGTGTGAAGCAACGTGAGTCAGAGCTGAGTTCTACCAGGTCGCAAGGCACAATCAGAGCAGCAGGCCCTTAACCCTTTGCTTTTTCCCCTGCAGAATGTGAATGGCATCAAGTACCACGCCAAGAACGGCCACAGAACACAAATCCGCGTACGCAAACCCTTCAAATGTCGCTGTGGAAAGAGTTACAAGACAGCTCAGGGCCTGCGGCACCACACAATCAATTTCCACCCCCCCGTGTCTGCTGAGATTATCAGGAAGATGCAGCAATAACATGCTGGTCACAAACGTGCCAAGAAATCCTCACCAGCAGTTGCTGATTTTGAGAACAGCCACCTTTTTCAGGGGAAGCATTCAGCAACCCTTTAAACAATTAAATGCATGCTTTAAAATTTTCTGTAATTTTGGAATGATGTATCTTTGTAGAGTTAATGATTTTGTACATTTGCACATGTAATCATCGTACCCATTTTCATTACTTCGAGATAAGGTGCTATAAAAGCTATAGATTCTTCAGAACATTTCTTTCTCCAAAACAAAAGAATTAGGGGGCGCCGCGTATTCGGTTGTGCGGGAGCGCTGAGTAGGAGTGAGAGGAGGAGAGCTTGGCACTGACGTCGCTTCAAGATTGTAATGTGATGAAGACTCTTGATGCATCTGTCAGTGTGTGTGCAAAACCAAAACGAGACCACCGTTGTCGAACCACAGTTAACATGCCTTACATACGGAGTTACCAGTGGAGTAGCGAGTCTTTTAGGTAACGGGAATATAAATAAGAAAGAATGTTTAACATAATATGCTAAAAATATTTTCATACTTAAATAACATACGTAAGAAGGTGTGCTTGCTGTATTTTATATTCTCTTGCAGATCTTTTGTTTTTGTTTTCCCCCTCTCGAAATGCAGAAACTCTCCATTTGAACTATTAAACAATCACGGTAGCGTTAGAAATTTGCTTTTTGTTTTGTACGAGATGTCATCTTACTTTCACGCCCATCAGACTTCGGAGGACCAATATCCCAGTCCAGCTCACTAGTTACCCCGAAGCATCTGTTAGAAAGACGCTTGGAAATACTTAAGTGCAAATTTATGTGTGTGTGAGAAAGAATTACCTTCATCTCAGATGAAGTCCTGAAGCACTTTGTAGTTCTCTATTGCCAACAGATTTAATGTTTTATGTGTTGCCAATTCTTGCAGCCACTGTACTAGCATGTGCCCGTGGTTGCAAATAAAAATTAAGAACTCTACGCATGGTTTAAGGAGGTCCGTTCTTTGTGCTGAGGGAGTTTCTAACGTCTCTCCCTCGCGTTCATTGTGTTTTGAGATTTTTCTTTGCCAGTGTTTTGCTTCTTATTCTAAGTCGCTGCATTCCCCTCTGGAGGTGTCTGTTTAGCTTTACAATTAATGAATCTTGCTGAATTGTGATATATGAGCCTTATTGAAGATTAAGTGCTTCTTGCAGCAGGTGGTCAGAGATTGACTTAGAAGTCAGTGTGAGAGAGAGCTCCGTGTCTGGACCATACCTGAACATTTGTTGCTTACCATCCTGCCTTGAGCATTCCTCTCTCACAAGTGCTGCTCCTGGGATGTAGCTGGCCAGATGCGTTGAGTGGGTGCCCCCACCTCGAAACGTTTCTGGCAGGGTGAGGAATGCAACATTTTCAATACAGTGATCGCCTTTGCTTATTTCCTGTCCTTTTAAGTGCAAAAGAAGTGTGAGGAATGAGCCTTCCCTTTATTTTGTTCCAAAGCTTTAAAGGAAAACGTTTGGAGGGTAACGACTGCCTATTCTTCAGCTGAGTAAAACTCCCTCTGAAAGGCCTCATCCTGATCAGTGCACGTAGAACAGCCGTGTCCAAACACATTGCCTCTTTTTTCCCCATCCTTAACAAGATGGCAGCCGTTGCAGCGCGGTCAGCTGGGCTCTGTGGATGATCCAGACATGAGAATTAGCGGTACACCAAAGGCCCCAGGTGGCCCTTTGCTACCTTCTGCAGTTCTGGCAGCAGATGTGGCCAACAGCTCAGTTCTGGCTCTGCTCCTAGTGCAAGAACCTGCAGGCTGGGTAAGTCAACCTAACAGCTAAACAGTCGCAAAACGTCATCGTTGCATGTAAATTCCTTTCAACTATAAAAAAAAACAGAATTCCAGTTTCTATTTACCTATTCATCGTGACAGTATTATTAAACAGGTAAAGATGGGACTATTTTGTTATACTGTGTATAGTGAATGTACTGTACTGTGTCTGTGAAAAAGTGTGCTTTAAATTATATTTTCATATGTTTCGTTGGGGACAAAGTCTTTTAAGTTTGAAAGTGACAGAGGTTTGTTTGAGAACTGAAGGCAACTTAACAAATTCCTGTCAAGAAAGCTGCTTATAAATGTAAATCAAATCACATTTAAAATAAACTGCCTCTGACCTACAAAGACCACTTTTGGCTCGTTACTGACAGAGAGTTCAGCTCTGGTGCTGCATACATTGCTTTATCTGTGCGTTTTGCTTTGGTATTGTCGAGCTGCATTCCTTGAACACCTGCAGCAACTTCAGCGCTACACACACGTAGAATAAATACACAAAGTGCTACAGCTGGGAGGAAAAACTGAGCTTTCTGATTCCTGAGTTTCACGGCTCCTTTCCTTCCACCACATCAGCAGGGCTCTGCCCATCAGGTCCAGTTGAGTGCTCCAGGATCCCCTCTTTGCGCTAGGATACAAAAACCTTTCTCACAAAGGCTGTCAGAAATGGGAAGCACAGTAGGAGTTGCGGCAGTCTGCATTGTTGGGGTTCAGCAGAGGTGCACCCACACCCTCATGACATTCATTTAAGTAGCCACAGCCCAAGGGCAGCTGAATTGGGCAGTTCCCAATTTGGCACAACGTGTCCTACCCCAAGCAGCAGGAAAACAGGACCACAGAGCCCATGAGTAACTCTGCCTTTAATGTAACAAGACTACTGTACAACAAGTGGAAAGCAATTTTACTTAATACAGTTAAGTAAATATAAAATGTTTAGATATACACACATTTATATTTACTAGAAATACACAGTTAAAAGGTTTTAAAAGCGAAAACAAACACAAATCACTGTTGTGAATATGTAACAACGCAGTTGCAACTTAATGGTTAATGACTTAATTCGTTTCCAGGCATTTAAGCACAGCCCTGTCTTCCAACTCAAAAGTAACTGCCTTCAAGTGTAACACACTTCATTTAACATTAACCCTTCAGGCAAACATTGTGTGCTTTCGTTGGGGGCATGTAATCTCACAGTACTTGCAGCTACACTTGAAGAAGGTACTAGAAAACTCTTTCCACTGGGTTCATTATATCACTTTCTGATATAACTGATACTCAACGAGAGCACACGACTCCACCAGGAGCAGCATTTCACCCACCTCAGTTATCACACAGGAGAACCAGCGGTGTTCCACGCAGCTGAAGGACAGCGTGGAGGTGCGCCTTCTCCCGAGGCTGCCATCACAACTGCCACTAAGGAGGGGAATAAATAACCACGTACACAAGAAGGGTTTTTCTGTTTTTTTCTTTTCTTAGTATAATGTTAGGTTGAGAGAAGATAACCCCAACAGCAGCTGGCAGCCACGCCTTGTCGTGGCTCCCGTTAGAGTACACTAGCTTTATTCAGAGGTTGGCGCTGTTAAAGGAAGGACGTGCTGCTTGTTTTCCATAGGCGGACTACTCCAAGTAGTTTATGTTTAAGCTACACTGCAAAAAGAGAAGTATTTAATCAAAGTTTAGAACGTCCTGATCGAAGTGCGTCTGGACGTGCCTCTCGAAGCCCCGCTGGTTGTAGTCTGGCGGGAACTGCTCACTGCACATGGGGCACACCTTCCAGTGGCTCTCCACGTGCTCCTCGAACTTGCTCTGGTCGTAGTTGGGTGGAAACATGACATCGCAAAGAGGGCACTTCTTGTGCACATAAAAGCTTCGTCGGGAGGCGGAGAGAAAGGAACAAAAAGGAAACGGTCGATTTAAGTGTTACTGCAAAACAGAAGTTGGATCTGCTGTCCCCAAAGCTGCCAGCTCTGCCACCAACCCTCTGTGGGCAGACAGTATCTGGGCCGTGCTGTTAACTAAAACCCCACTGAGCTGAAGGTGCCCGATGCCGCCATGCACTCTTAGACAGGGACTGCAAAGTAATGAACCCAGTAATGTAAGAGTGACATCACTGTGACGTGACTCCATGAATACAGACACACTGTGCTCACTGCCCGGCGCTTTCATGGGAAACCACGCTCTCTGCTCATAAATGCCTGTTCTTAGCAAACATAGCACTTTATAAAAGCTCTAAACTTAGGGTCACAATTAGGTTGGAAAGAGGGAGGGAAAAAGTAATAACAAAAGTCTTTCATTTACCAAACGCCATTTGACGTTCGGTCAAAAACAGGTGGAACACAAACGGTCCCCCCAGGGAATTTTCTGACAGCTGTAAACGAAACACCAACTGAAAATGCTTCATGGTGTTTCTTCTTCCCTTTCCATCCTCTCTCTCAACCGGAGGAAAGGATTCCAGCTATACAGAAACCTATCCATCCCATTGAAACCAATAAAAGATAAGTTTACCTGGAATCAAAGCAAAAACCAGTTCCACGCTGGTGCAGATGGAGGCTCGGAGGATCAGGAGCAGAAGGTACGGCGTTGTCATCATCCTGGTAAGAAACAGAGGCATTTTAAATACCAGCAAAGACAATGACTTTTCCCCCCTCTCAATGCATCCTTTTGCTATCAGGCTGAAGCTCACCTTCCCTTTCAGTCTCAGCAGCACAGCTTTTATGAAAGAAGAGAGGTTAACAGAAGCCTTTTAGATGATGAATGCACAGGAGTAAGCTGTGCTACTCAGAAAGCTGCCACTGACGGATGCAGCCCCTGCTCTGCTCTGTCCTGGGGCTTGGGTGGCACAGAGAAGCCATGCTCACATCAGCGCGGGGCATCACATTACCAGCCCACAAGCCAAGCTCTTCAAACCCATCCATTTAAAATTCTAGCAAGGGCAGAGGCCACCGATGTCCACGCACCAAGCTCTTACAGAGCACTGTGTGTCTGTTCTGCAGCGAGGTAACTCAACACAGCACCCACCTGTTCTGAGGTGAGACAACAGGTGAATATGGCAAGAGCTTTGGAAGCCCCAAGTCCTCAAACACTGCCTTGTTCATGTTCATTGCAGATGCACTAGACGCAAGCTTTAAACTTATTTAATTGGTCTTCAGAAAGGGGGCTGTATATAACATGCATATGTTCTATGCAGATAACAGAGGTATGCTCAAACATATTTCACTTCCTTCCAGCCCAACATCTTCTGTCATAGAATCATAGGGGTTGGAAGGGACCTCAAGAGATCAAGTCCAACCCCCCTGACAAAGCAGGTTCCCTACACCAGAAGAAGTAGGGATTTCCTCCTTAGGAGGAGTTACTGGAAGTAGGGCAGGATGGGAAGGTTCCCTCAGTATTTTTCTCCTGACAACAGCTGTTCAGCTTCAGCCATTTAACGTTTCCATTAGGCAGCTAGTGGGGCTTGCTGTGACAGATGCTAGCAACAGACAGATCTTCCTGTCTAACTCGCTTGCTTTGCACCTGCAGTAAAAAAAAAAGGCATATGGGTTTTAAAATGTTATTTGTTCCTTTTGTCACGGAAGAGGTAGGATGTATGTGTTACAGGAGGAAAACTAAAGCACTCCTGTACTCCAACACTACAGTGAACACGGTGCCAAAACCATGACAAATCGCTGAACAGCGACCTGTATGCCAAGCAGGACTTCTCTGAGAAAATTAACCTCCATCTTTCATTAAAAATTCAAGTTTCACTACACACACAGGTCTATTTAAGTCCTCTAGAAAAGACTTTACGATCACTGGCTGCTGGTCAACTCGCTTACTCCCTGAGCACAAGACAGAGTCTGTCAGTGCCTATCAGCACTTGGTTACACACGGTGGGGCAGACAGTCTCGCTGTGGTGTGAGGGCTCTTCAGCCTCTGCTTAGGACAGAGAGCGGCCCGGTGACAATGGTGTGGGCAGTTCGCTTTATGAAGGGTTATTCATCTTAGTTGTGTGAATAAGGAGTCAGGGTTCACCAGTAGTGCACGTTACTGGGTACTGAGGACGTGAATCAAAATTATGTGACTGACAGGATGATGCACATGGGGTTCTCTTCCCATTCAAAATTACTAAGGCATACAACAAAGCACAACTTTAAGACTGGGTCTTTGGATCTGAAAGAAACATCAAACCTGGATGCTCAACTGTAAAAGAATGCAGAACTGATAACCCCTGAACTTACTCATTTTCCAGACCACCACAAACATTTTAATTTTCATACTGCGAAATAAAACTCCTCTGTCTTTATGCATTAGTCAAAAACAAAACTACTGAGTAGCAAATGAAATACGTTTGTACTGTACAATGCTCAAGTGAAAGCAGTCTCTCTGTGGTGACTGCAACAGAAACTGAGGGAACATCACAGAGCTGCACGTGGGGAGGGGCAGGATGGGCATCAGGAAAAGGTTCTTCACCAAAGGGTGGCTGGGCACAGCAACAGGCTGCCCAGGGCAACAGGCACAGCCCTGAGCTTGCCAGAGTTCAAGCACTCAGTCATACAGCCTGACTTTTGGGTGGTCCTGTGTACAGCTATGAGCTGGATTCAGTAATTCTGGTGGGCCCCTTCCAACTCAGGATATCTATGACTCTGTGATTGCCACTCCACCCATGCACGTAAGCTGTGTCAGCAAGAGCAGACTGCTTCAGAACCAGTTTCCCTGCATGCTTATTTCTGCCCTACTACCATAATCCATGGGAAACCTAAGACCTCCATCAGAATTAATGAAACACTAACCAAATTATATGGAGATCTGCCATTAAAAAATATTCTAGAACACATCAGCACTGCCCATCCGCTTTATATAAAGCTCTAATAGTTGTAGTGTTTCGTTCAGTTGGGTTTTAGGGTTTGAGTTTTAGAGGAAATCATGCAGAAAAACCTCCACGTGTTGACATTTCTGCTGGTTTTCTTACTTACAGACAAACGGGATGGGTTACTGCTAGTCACTTCTACCATAAAACTGTTTACATTTTTTGTCCTATCTTAAAGCTTCTGACAAGAGTGATACCATATCATGTACCTATGTAACATTCCTGTTTGAAAAACTGGTTCTGAGGCAGCTAGCTGAGTGCAATGCTTCCTTCTACGTGGGCACACACACTGTGCTGCGTTGCTGCCTTGCAGGCACCAACTCCAACAACAGGAAGGAATTAGTGATTATTTAAGAAAGGCTTTTCTCATGTCAGAGTAACTTTGTTGGCTGTGTCCCAAGGCCCCGGCAATTAATGATAAAATCATCCCGTGTGTTCCTTACCATAGCTCCTGACCTGCACACCATGCAGAGTGACAGCACTGAACTCAGCAGGCGTGGAATCTACTAAGGGATGCAGTCTGTCTCCTGTGTTCTGCTATGTCTGTCTCCTCTGCTACGCTACGTAAGTATAGTAGCGATGCTGTCCTTACTCGTATATATTACACCAGGTTGAAAAGCACACGTAACATTTCAAAAGCCTGCCATCTCCCACAGCAACAAACCACTCATTGAAAACCCCAACGTTTAGGTGGATAAGCTAGCTGAAGTTGCTTTACCGGAGAGCTACCCACGCAGGCTGGGAGCCCAGGCCTCCACAGCTACGTCAGCGCTTTATTTTAAGCACAGGCATCAGCTTGCTCCCCAAAGCCCTCAGTCAAGTCACCCCAGTTACTTGTGCAGAAGCCCATCCTTCATGCTCCTAGAGGCACAGCTCTGCCCTAGGTGTGGGCCCAGCAGCAGCCTGCTTCACCCCAGAGGTGACTGAGACAGAGGGAGCCCCAGACCTGTGCAGAGCTGGCAGTGATGTGGCACGGCTGATACGTGGCCCCAGCCCTCATTCAAGAGGCTGACACGATCCTGCCCCTGTGGTTATGCAGCTTAAAAATTACTGGGCCTTCCGTATGCAGAAATTTGGACACAAAGGTTAATGAATTGTTAACAACATGACTTCACTATTATCACTGGATCGTAACTTTTACTCTTAAAACTGCCACAGTGAGTTCAACAGACTGTATGAATCATGAAGATAAATACAGCATTACCACGCAACACCTACCCACACAATTACACACAATAAAGCACAGTAACAAGGGAGTTTGTTTGCCACTGAAAGAGGAAGAAGGGCAAGTAGGCATTAACAGTCATACAAGCACAACTTACCTAGCTTTATCAACACTAGCTATTTTTGTCTCACGTAACACCTACTGCTTTAATGACTGCAACCAAAAGCCCACGTAGCCAGCACCAAGACTGCCCAGCAGAAGTCAGCAGTCAGCCCACAGACCCCGGGAACATTAGTACAGGACAGAAAGCAAAGCAATGGCCATCTCAAGCTTCAAGCAATCAAAGAACAGCCACACCACTGGTGGACGCAGGAGGGGAACTGAAGAAGGAGATGCACAGTTTTCTTCCAGTGACTCAGTTCTGCATGAGCACCATTCAAACTCTCTACATCTCTGCAAGCAGCCAGGTCTTCTGCCAACAAAGAAGCAAGGCTATCAGTGTTCCTCTTCGGAACCATCTTGCAGCAAAAGGCTCTGTACCTTATTTGTTTAAAAATGCACAGAACTGTATTTTGTACAACTTGTTTTGAAAACAAGCAAAACAATCTCTAAACTTCACATTTGCCATTTTTTATTTGATGTTTCCTTTGCAGAAACAACAAGGTTCCCTTTCATAATGAAACCTACACGATTGGAAGCTTTCCCTGGTTATTTATCTCTAAGTTTTGCATTAAAACTCTATAAAAATTTTTGAAACTGCTTATTTCCATGTCAAATTGTTCACTCTACACCTACAGCCTATTCTGGGGAGGGGGAGGGGGCGTGGCAGCAAGTTACTGATTATTTTTGACTTTCAAATGGGAAAGATGTAAATTACTCGATTTAAAGACACCTTTTTGCAAGTTGAACTTTATCTAAGCCTGCTATATTCCATCTCATTACAAAAATCTAAGCTGTGTCAGCAAATGAGCACAAGACTCCAGCACTGTTTCTCTTGGGTTTGCAAGAGGGCAAAGCACATAGATCAGAAAGAACACCCTGCTAATTAAACTGAAGCAGATGACTAAAGAAGAGAAGAGCTTGTCATGTGTAGTATCTACGTCAAGAATGATCAGATTAAATATGCAAAATGTGAAGAAAAGGTGGGCAACAGTATTAAGCTCACATTCGAGATCTTAAACAGGCTGCAGGAGTTCTGACAGCTTTTCTAATTATTCACAGTAATGGACACTGGGGGCAAAAGGTAGGAGGGAGAAATACATTTTTCTCCATTATAGGTGCTGAGCACCAGGGCTAAAATCATGCCTGTCTGAACACTGATCAGTTTCTGCAAAGGTTAATAGCAATTAAATGTGGCAAACTAGACTAAATGAGAAGCAGGTCATGATACCACTGTACTTGCAAAGAGCAAAATACTTTGCAGAAGAGTATTTCTTGTTTAATATTTTTGAAGGTGTGAGAATACTTAGAATTTGAAAGAGTAATAAGTCTGCTCCTGCTCAAATGAAGACATTCGGTCCCATTTATTACAGAAGCCAATTTACTAGAACTATCTTTTATAGCAGCACGGTGTAAAAGTTAACTGTTTTAGAAAGCCAAGCTAACCAGTTTCCACTTCAAATATAGGAAGCCACAAAAAAGAGATCAGTAAGAATCTGTCACCTCTGTTAAACCAGCCTTAGACATCAATTAGCTCTTCCAAATATATGTTTAACAGCTAAAAAAATCAAAATGAAATACATGTATATTAATAAAAGGCAGAATGAGGGTCACACGTGGGGATGAAATAACTGATACTACAGACATTTTCTTTCAGTATTTAACTGAAACTGCAGGTATCAGAATACTTCAGGTTTTTATTTGTTTTGATCCATAGGATCCAACTAACTCCCAAGCAAATAAAAACAAATCAATCCCATATTTACAAAACAACAGGATCGGGCTTATCCAATACTGAAAACCTACGTGTGGCTTGAATGCTCGGAAGCAAACACAGCAAGGAAACTTAAAAACAATAAAGAAAGAAAATTAAAGATAATAATAAAGATAACTTACATTGCTATCCTCAGGATCTTCTAAACCATCAGGCCGACTGAGGTTGCGTGAAGGCTGACTACACACTACATCATCTTCTAGCTCCCAGAAGGAAGTTCTAGCAGGTGGTCTTTGGATCTCGTCAGGATTAAAGGCACCATCTGCTCCATCTGAAGAAAAATTAATTAGTTGATTCTTTTTCAGCTTTTTACAGATGTGCCACCTTACACCCTAAATCAAGGCTTTCAAATATTTTTGCTTTAGAGAAGGTATGAAAAACAGAAGAGAAATCCACTTTTACAAAAGACATCAGTAAAATTTTGATTAACTTATTTTCATCAACAAAACAAAGGCATTTAACAATTAACAATCGCTTAACAAAGTCAACAAATAAAGGCACTGTACATCAGTACTGAGACTGTTCTTAAGCTGTATTTAACTTCCTGTATTAAGCTGTATTCACTTCCTTACCTCTTCTTTCCTGAACTGCATAAGGGTTTCCATACTGCAGTACCGGTAGTCTACTTGGCACTGCAGGAACTGGTCCATTCTCCTCCGAGTATGGGTTGCGAAAATGTAATGTCTGCTGTGAAATCTGTCCTTCCATCATCCTCCCAGCTTGATTTCCTGCTGCCTTGCCAAGTTCCTAAATAACCCAAAGTTTAAAGCATAATTACTCCATGGAGATTTAGGCAAGAGTTGAGGGGTTTTTGTTTAAATTTAAAACAAAAAAAAAAAAAAAAAAAAAACACATCCGGTCATCTTCAGACCCTCATTTCATCTTGACCTAATGTGAAACATAACATTTGAGCAAAAACTGTCTGTTAATACAAACTGTATAAACAGAACTGCCACATATTTCAAGAAGAATCTGCATCCTTCTCGGAGCAAAGAAAAAAATTCAACTCATCCTTTACTATTGAATTGTAACAGTGACAACTATGTGCAAATGGGAAAGTAAAGAATGGACCATTTTAATAAGTGAAGGAGATATGGATTTACTGGACGTAATTCCCTACAAACCCCTAAGCAGTAGATATTAAGAACTATGGAATGCACTGCACTGGATCCTCTCTGATACCTAACAGCAGAACACTCACCTACAATAAGTGTAACTTACTATTAACTTAGCACAACTCGAGGCTGTCCCTTTCAGTAGGAAATGAAAGAGTGTTAGAACAAGTTTTTGCTCAGTACCTTCCACTGGAAAGGAACTAGCATGGAGAACTTGGAACCAGTATCATTTTTCGTACAACAGAACAGCTACCCTTGCTTGCATATACATGAATTGTTGCATAGAAGCCACACAGATAGCAGTTATTATAAACCATTAAAGGATTTATCTAAATTCATTTGATGGAGTGGGTTTGGCAAAGAGAGCAAGCAGGTCAAGAAGAACCAAAGGAAAAACCCCCATTTACAAATCAGAACCAAGCAAACATTCTGAGATGTAAGAAAAACAAACGTATTTCAAACAGATGTTTCCCAGCTATTTTTTTTCCCATTTCTGTTACAGCATTTATTTAGGTTGTCCTTCCATATTTGCCAATGTAAAGTTAACAAAAACCTCTCACACAGGAGCACATCTCTTTCCCAAAAGACTTCAAATTGAAATTAAACCCACGACTTCAGATACTTATTTGACCACATGATAAGTAAAAAAAGAAGTTATTAAAAGGAACAACCCAACAGAGTTCTCTTTACAACAGGTAAGCATCAGTCCAAACACCAGAGGATAAAATATGCAACATCAAGTTTCAATAATTACTCTGCAACTAGAAATAATCCAATGAAAAAAAGATGGAAGTTATGCATCTACTGTTGTATGAACAAGTTCTATCAGATTTCAGACACAGAGCTCGGACCCCAAACAGCAGCAACAAAGACTTCTTCAAACAGGAAGGAGGAAAAAAAGGAGAAAAACGCTACAGATATCACTATCTACAGATAGTGAGGCAGCTTCCAGAATGTTACCTTTTGATAGAGAGCTTTCTGTAAACACAATACTTTTTATTACTTTTATATTACTTTAGAAAACACTGAAATGCAGAACTGCACATTTTACTTGGAGGATGTTGCACAGAAAATCTCCTCTTGTAGGTATGATACAGAACTAATGTTCATGTGCTAATGTTATATTGGATTTACTGACTATGTTGCTTATATGATTGAAATGGTCAAGGTTAAAAGGATTGCATCTTAAAATTTTAGTGAGCATGTAAAATCTAAATAATTAATCTTTACTCAATACAAAGCAGGACCAATTACCAGTGAAATTAAGACTTCCCTTTTTTAAATCAATTTCTTCTACAATATGGAAGCAGTTTAGAATGAGAAGGAATGGAATTAATGCTTTAATTTTAGCATCACGTAAGATTAAAACAGAATGCAGATCAAAGTGACTGTAAAAACGTGCTGTAAAAGAGTCTTAGCCAGAAGTTGGACAACTAGGACAGAGACCAATTCAAAATCAAAGTCTGCAAGTATGTAAATAAAACAGAAAGCAAGTCATTTTACAGGTTTGAAGAGACAGCAAATGAACATTTTTACCATGCTATGTTTGGTGACATTTATAAACAAACACTGATAATGGAGCACAAATTGAAAAGCTGTTTACTGTTCTGTGCTTAACCTTTCAAAATGTGGTTCCAGTCTAGCAAGGCACTTTGATTCTTCATCGTAAATATCTATAAATTTGGTAGACAAAGTTCCAAGCTTTTACAAGCTCCATACATTATTATTACAGTTGTGCTCCTTATACATGGTGTTTAAAATGACCTCCTCCAGCTAAAATAGATTGAAACTCAGAATTTACTTTCTTTTAAATTAGGAAAACATGAAAAAAAGTACTAAAAAATTACATCACTGTTTAAAAAAAAAGTTTAAACTCCAACTACTTGAGATTCCGGGATTTCAGGAAGTATCTTAATCTGAAATTAATTACAATGTATCAGAATGCAAAATCCCACTTTTAGCACACATCTGTCCACACTTAAAACCACGTCCTGTGAAAAACAGTGAACCATGTAATCTGAACAAGTCTAATTTTTCCGCAGTATCACATGGTACTATCAGAATGTAACGAAGACATCATTCACTTCTCAGTAAACCACAGTTCTGCTCATCTGCCATCTGACACCTGCAAGGTACTTCCAGCACTGGCACATCTTTAACGCTCCTGGCTAAACAGTAAAGATAATGAATTTGAAGAGACAGTGAACTCTTGAATGCAGCCATTCGTTCCTATCATACGTTTAAAAAACACAGTACTGCTTGTGCATCATTCTTTTCTTATAAAGATGTTTTCAGTTGTATTTTACCAAAGTCACTGCTGTCACATATGTCAAGCTGCTCTTACTATTACAAGTGGTCAACAAGAGAACTGCAGATGTCAAACGGATTTGGTTGTATGCACACGTCATGAAAAATGCAGCAATTTTACTGCTGAAATGTGTACGTCTCTAGCTATAGGACATGACTGGATAAAAGCAAAAATAACCCTAACCACTGGTGGAAAAAATAACTGTCAAGATAGGCATGTACTATTCGCATCTTATGCCAAAATTCCAAAGGGAGTAAGATTTACTAATTGTGCTGCCTGTCAGACAGAAACTCTGATGTTGCTCTAACAAGGAAATGAAATTCCTCCAACTTTTGTTGATTGATCCTTCCCTTAGAGGAGAAGAATCAGCTTGCTTTCTTCCCTTTTAGTAATAGTATTATTACCAGAGCTCACAGTTTAAAATACTGATTCTGAAGATATTCAAATATTGAAAAGAATCTTTAGACAGTAAGCACATTCTCAATTAACAGTGAATTACAGTTCCTCAAATCGAAGAGCCCCATGGCTTCCAGTTTACAAGATTTTACAGTAGTACTGACAATACCTTCTCAGTGGTAAGGAGTTCCAGCTGTGATGCCAGTTCTTTTATTCGTCTCTCTTTTTCTGCCAGTTGAACCTGTTATGAAAATCAGTTTTGATTTACAGTTCTTATATTAGTGAACATACAGACACAGGTTAAGCCTGCATGCTATGTTGTGATAACAGCATGCAACAACTTCAGTTCATCTTTCAGATGGAAAAGAACTTGCCTACTCTATTCACATGAAACATATAGTACTACTACAAATAATCAAAACCAAACATTCTCTGTAAGTTTATTTGCTGGATAACAGCAGGATGTTGGCAGCCTTCTCCTATCAGTTTTCTGAGAACAGTTGCAGAAAGATGAAATACCAGGTATCCAAACAGGAGAAATACACCAGTGACACTTTTATGGCAAAGAGGAACACCACTGCCCAGAAACAGCTGCACATTTGCAAACTTCATCACACTGTTCCTAACAAGTCCACATGAAAGTTATTTCAGTTATTTCAGTCGTTCACTTCTCTCCATCCTGCACATCTCACAGAAAAACCAAGAGAACCAAAACCTCCCAGCACCTCAAAGACACTAAATTTGTTTCTCAAACACCTACCACATGTCTGTTGGGTGATTCGGGAGGAGAGAAATGCAACAGTCGTGCTATTCAATTTCTGCAGACTTTCCAATTATTATTTAAATGACTTTTCTCTACAGAGTGTCTTTCTATTTGGACTGGGTTACTTCGGAGACCATCTCTCCACTAGTTTACCTGCCATATAAGCTCAATGCATCATACAGTTAAGTATCTTTTTTTTTCCCAATTCTGAAATTCTTTTCCTTAGTTGAGCTCAAAAGAGAGAAATCTACTGACTGCAATGAAAAGCTAACTTTTTCTTCCATCCTTACACCTGCTCGAATGATAACATTTTTCAACTGCAGTCAAAATGTTTTCAACTTTGGAACCAATTATTTATTACTCATGCTGTTAAGTACAAAATAAGTAAGTAAACTCACTTTTCATTAAGTTGTGCGGCAAGTGATTGCTGTTCATTAGCAAAATTCAATATCTTGGGAAGAGTAATGCATTTTATATAGCAAGTTAGAGCTTTAAAAGAGTGTTTAAAATCACACAGGGATAGCACAGCCTACACATAATGCTGAAACGAGCTGTAGATTAATCTAGTATTTTATAATGAATAGGTGTTGCAAGCCCTAATGAGATGGGGCTCCTACTAGAAATAATACAACCACAGTTCAATTTAAGCCTCTTTCATTGGGCAATACAGAGCTTTCCTACCCTATCAACTGAACTAACAATCACCATAATATTGAGTATATGGCTAAAAGCTGGTCTGGGGGAAATGGGATGCTTTTATCTTCCCTTTGTTTACCCAGGAAGCCACTGGAACATATGCACTAACAGCACAACCTCAAAGATTAAGGCTCTGGGTAAGATAAAGCTGCTCATTATACCTGACTTTCTGGTACATGTAAGTTACATCACTATACCACAATTATAGTTGAAGTCCTCTAAATTAAAGTAATTCTCTCAAGATGATTTTTAAAGTAATACATGGTTCATCTTCAGTCTCTCTCTTGTTAATTCAAAGCAAAATGCATTACATATTAGTACAACTGTTATGTAGCATTCAATACGAAGATTTTAGACAAATATGCCAACCAGTATTCCTGTTAATATTACTGTAAGGAACAGGAAGTCAGAAATCCACTACTTTTTGCCTGTCATAATAAAGTTATTTAATGTTGTGGATTTAAAAGAAACCGTAAAAGACTGATAGCCATTTGCTAAGAGTATTAGAGGGTTTGCCTTACGTCAAAGGAAACACTGAAAGAATGTGCTGTTCCTACCAAGCAAAGCAGATTTTCTTTTTACAGCAAAAAAATGTCATATTGATTCCCCCTGAAACTGTTCATTCCTTCAACTATTAGAAATGAGCATGTATGTTAAAAACAAGATACCATTTCATTGTCATAAAAGAACAAAAAAGAACCAAACACAAAACAAACCAGTAACTTACTTTATACTGATCCTCCATTGTTGCAAGCCGTAGTTTTATACCCTCATTGATTTTCACTTGTTCTTTCCACTTCAGTTCCAGTTTAGCTAGTTCATCAGCATAAACACTGCATTTCATCTTCTCACCCTGAAGCAGTTCATAATGTGGAATGAAACAGTTGTAACTGTTACCATTTTCATTTCTTTTAAGCAATGGTACTGTGCAACTCTATGCTTTTAGAACTGGACTACTTACAAATGCCTTCAGGGAATCAAGCCTGACTCACTACAGTGGCTTTGAGCACTGGATATCAAGAAAATGGCATCCAGTACACATTTTTCCTTGAGTTTTCAATATACTGCTACTACTTCTTAGCTTCCCTGTTTCTCTGTATAAAAATCCCTATACCACACCACATCATTAGCCTTTCATTTAAATATGAAATCTTTCCCCTTGCAACTTTTGCAATCACCCTAAATACGTTTCATCCAGAAAGTCAAAGGCAAAGCTTTTCTCAGACCCCACTAAAGAAGCAATAGTCAGTGGATGTTAATGAAAGCTCTCTATTGATGGACAGTGAGCACAGTTACATGGCAGTTAATTTTGATATCCTCTCCTGGATGTAGAGTCATCTTGCGATAAGAAATAGGATTATAAACCGAGTTCTCAGCAGTTTGTGAATGTGTTATGATCATCTGAAAATAAAGCCTATTGCTACACTGACATTCCAAGTTTTTAATTATAACCTTAAATATTACAGTTCTGACTTTGTAGTGTTATTTTTTTTAACCTCCAAACAAGAAGCAAATGAATAGGTAATTGAGCGCTGACTCAATAAAAACATGTTTTATCATATTAACACTTCTATCTTAAGCACAGAGTATCACACAAACAAGCCACAAGGAAGCTCGTCTGGTTATGCTTTGTGGTTTTAAGATTTAGCACCTAGAGCTTTCTGTTCAGCTTTCCAAATCAGCCATTTACTTACTGCCAACATTTGCTTGCATTTCTTATACTTCTCTGTTTTCTCAGCAATTTCTTTATTCATTTCACGTACTTGCTCCTTAACCATGAATTCCGAAACTACATCAGATGAAATGGGGCTAACTGTGAACATTGAAGAAAAATACATGAACATTGATTTTTTGTTCTATAAATGAAGTCTGTATCAAAGAGATGACAGGCGAAACCTGACAGTGCATCAAGAACAGAGTGCTCCATGTGATCCAAAGAGACAAATATATCACTAGCCACATAATACCGAAACGTCAACAGTCACATCAGCATGTGTTCAGCTCTCCCTCTCCTACTGAAGATGAGCATAAATAAACACATACCTGCTACACAGATCAATATAAAAACAGACAGGAAGAGCTCCCAAGAAAGTAAACATTAGAATACTTTCTTTCCAATATTTTGCTGGCTATTTTATTACTCTGCCCAGCAATTTACTTCATCATAACTAATCTTACTGGAATTTTAGTTGTCCTAGGAAACACTTGTATTTCATGAAAATGGGATGAAACTGGCCAGAAATTACAACCTATAGTCTACATAGAGAGAAAGGTGTGTCAATTTTAAGGCATCAAGCAGAGAATTAGTCAGCATTTATCAATTTGAGCTGAACAATAAACTCAGTTATAAGCTATTATGTCTACTTTATAAGATTAGTTTTCTATGAACTTACTAGATCATAAAAATTATAACTTAAACATTTTCTAATAAAACTACTACAGCCTAGAAATAATGAGAGCATTCAACAGACTTCACGTTGTCACCAAATAACCAGAATTTTACCACAGATTTGATTTGACAGTAGAATATTCCACTGCACAGCTGCTGTAGCACGACAGCAAAATTTGCATGCTACTGTACACAATTTGAGAATTTGAGTGGGATGGGTTTTCTTATTTCTTAAATCAGCTCTGTTGGCAAAAATGGTTCTGTGTTAACTACCAAGCAAAACAATCAGATTTCAGTCCCACTTAACATTAACTGCCTCAAAAACAATGCAATGAAATTATCTATGAATCCTATTCCTTGAAAAGAAAAAACAGCTTTAGAGATGAGTTTTCACATTTCTAACCAGTTTTCCTTCCTTTAACTACAACAGTGTACTAGAAATATGTTTACGGTCTACTTCACAAAGACAACACTTTCAGGCGGATACAAACAGATTAAATATAAGCTGTTGATACCTGGAGATGCAGGCAACCTTTTGTCTGTAACGATGGCAGTAGCTGTCTCAATGTTAGATGCATCTGTCAGTTTCTGCTGATTCCCTGCAATTTTCTTTGTGAAAAGAAATCTTGTTTTGGTATTTTATTAAATGAAATCCAGAGCACAAGGTAACATTTCTTCCACTACAGCCTCATCCAAAATTGGATGAGGAAGAATGGAAACCAGGAGAGAATAATAAATATACAAACAAATGCTATTCTCCTAACACTGAAAATAGTCAATTTCTGTAGTCTCATTTCACAAAGTTCCTCTTCCCTAGAAACAGTAACTTTTAAGCAAATTATTAGAACATCTTGTTCTCTAGAGAAAAAGTTCCATCAGTTTAAATCTAGCACTCCATTAGAATATGAAGTCATAATTAATAATGAGTACTGCACTTCTGGTGCTGTAAAGTTAAACAAGTGAAATTTGAGGTTAGTATCTGATCTACAACATAGTCAAGATGTGGAATATTTTTTAAAGAAAAGCCACAAGCATTTTGATGTGACGCTTCATTCACCATTGACCTTCTGGATGAGAAACAAATTTTGAAATTAATTTATTGATCAAAGCCAGTCAGTTTCTCCGTTTGTTCTGCAGGCAGTCCAAATAATTTGGCCTTTTTCATGAAGTCATATTTATTCACAGAATCACCAAGGTTGGAAAAGGCCTACAAGATCATCCAGTCCAACCATCCACCTGTCACCAATAGTTCTCACTAAACCATGTCCCTGATCTTACCACTGCTGTTTTCCACACTTAAGTCTGTCTGCTACTCCCACCACTAGTTCTGCTCTCACATCTGTTCAAAATTCAGCGACAAATTCATTTACACGTGGCAGAAGAGTGACATCATTGCAAAATCGTCACTTATTTATGCAACAAAGCTTCAAGAATGATGAACATAAAACGGAATACACCTTGAAATGTAGAAACATCCTCCCCAATCAGAGCCTTCCTTTAAGTCCTCCATTCTTCATGACATTTGGACTAGGCCTTCTATTTGATTGTCATTTGTTTTGTGAGGTGGTGGTTATTACTTAACGCATTTTCCTGCTTCACTTTCAAACCTCTTCCCTGAACAAGTTATGATTTCCACATATACCAGGTGCTACAAACCCTGTGCTTACTTTCAACTGTGCTTTATGGAAGAACACAGTAAACTAAAACCCAATTGTTTGGCACACATCCTGATGATTTTTAAAAGCACCATTGCTGTTATTCTGCAAAAGGAAATTAAACAGTTGCTTGAAAATTAGAAAAAGTGCAGTTTCTCCATTCACTTACTGCCTGTTCTGTAAACTTGTTTACTTGTTTTTGAAGTTTTTGACATTCTTTGAATTTTTCCTTGTAATGGTCAGCAGCCATTTGTAAACGGAGCTTCAGATCTTCAACTTCTCTGCGCAGTTCCTGCTCCGCTGCGTTTGAAGCTTCCTTTAATAAAAAATTCCAAAAAACATTCTCTTCAAACAGTATTATT
This sequence comes from Callipepla californica brunnescens, assembly GCA_023055505.1. Lineage (NCBI taxonomy): Eukaryota > Metazoa > Chordata > Aves > Galliformes > Odontophoridae > Callipepla > Callipepla californica. Next base: position 2,726,785 of record JALIRH010000064.1, read on the forward strand.
TCAAAAACTTTTACTTTCTAATTAAAGTAAACAGTCTACATAAGTACTGAATAAGTTCCTATTTTGTAGTAAGTATCCAAGAAAAGTATTTTTACCCCCCAATATTAACAAATCTTTCTCTGACTGATTTTGTGAATGCACAAAAACTTGAGCACTAACAACTTACCTGTTCATTTTTCAAAGCTGTGATTTTTTTAAGTTCAGCTAAAGCATCAGCAAGCTGCTTTTTCAATTTCTCATTTTCCAGGCGTGCACTGTGAAGATCTGCTATTGTCTTATCTCGCACATTTACTGCATCACTCAGTTCTTTGGACACTAGGACAGCTTCTTGTTTGCTAGCCTGAATCTGATCCTCAGCTTTCCGAAGCTGCTCTTTTAAAACAGCTGCATCCTCCTGGGAAAGAGGAGAGAAGAATCAATCAGTTTAATTTCAACATTTAAATAAAAGTTGGGAAAGGATTTGCAATACTCAAAAGAAAGATCAAGTCTACTTGGCTGTTCTAGCCAATAAATAAATAAATAAACAAACAAACAAAATGCTTCATTTGCCTTCTTTGCCAAGAAGAGCATGCAAATTCACCTCATTATAATATAAAGGTCTTCAAACAATCACCATCTCAAACCACACATTTTGGTATTATCATTTTCCCTATACTGGATTTTTGTTGTATTTTCAGCTTTAGTTTAAGCATATTCAATAACAATTTCTTTTCCCCACACACAGAACTCATAACAGGCATGAACGGCCATCCAGCTTCAAGAAATTAAGGTGCTCCCACAGTAAGACACTACATACTACAGTAGAATCACAGCATTAGAGGCCTTACAATGTCCACAAGCGGTTTATGCAAGACAACGTAAAACAATTTTGAGAAGTCCTTCATGCAATTCCATCGCTCAAGATCTTGCCCAGTAAGATTTTCAGAAGGACTTGAGAACAAGAAGTAACAGAAGCACGCAGCACCTAAGACTTGGGACCGCAGCAGCTTCATAAGGCAGCCCAAGGCCCCACTGACCAAGCTGCATTACTGGCCTCTCAATCCTCAGAAAAGTTCATGATCACAAAAAAATAAAAAAAAGTAAATATTGCAAGTCACTTGCAGGATTTGTGCTTCTTGAAGAACTGAATATTTCATATTGACGGGTTTAGACATGAAAATCAAGCATCTCTAGTCCACTGTTAATTTTTAATAATCGCATAGAAGATTACACAGCAAGTCCAGGGGAATACAGATTCCGTTAACATTTATGAAGAGGGATGGACTAGGAGATGCTATAAAGAATCCTTAGGTATTTTTACTGCACATCACGGATCAGTTATATATTTCAGTATATGTCTACAACTCAACAGTGTAAGACAAAAATGTTAATGATCCCACCAGTAATGTCATAAATGCTTCTCTGTGTTAGTAAATGACAAACATTTGGGTGCTCCAGTACTGGTGTACACAACCCACATTTTTATTTTAAAGCAAAATACTGAAGTAGGTTAACATGGTCAGAAACAAAACTGTAGAGCAGTCAAAAGAAAAGAATGCAAGCTGTAACTTAAAGCAATATAAGCTTCTTTTTCCTACTTCCATTCTCAACAGCACTACTCCTCTACTTGTATTTACATTTAAAAGCAACACAAGTTAGAAACATCTCTTCCACAATTTACATTGTTTTTTCAGAGAGAAGACTTACAAAAAATACACCAGACAAATAAAATCTCTATCACCTGCATAATCTGACTTCTCCATTCTGGCCCAAAAAACTTTAACTTAACTCTCTGGTTTGGACCAAGAACAGATTTCTGATGCAAAGCACCCAATCGTTCTACTATTACCTGCCACACTTCAGATCACATCATAGAACACTCAGGGCAGGGACACTGGAGTTCTTTTGGATAAAACGAAATCAGAAGAAGTACATCAAGACCAAACCTAGTAGACTCCAGCATCTAATAGGTATTCTGTTCACAGCAACACACTAAAACTATTCTTAAGTAACCCCCTTGGACCACAGACAGCATGGATATCAGTTCTTTAGCACATTCACTCTATTACACCAAACTGCTTGCTAACCACAGTATTATCACCCTGCATGGCAAGTCACCTTCTCTTTGTAAGTCCTACTGGCACTCCTACTGTTGACTCCTCAGTTCATACCACATAAATTGAGTAAATCGTACCCTTTCTCCAGTGTTACATCACCATATCTTAACAGTACCAGACAAAAGTCTTTCAGTGCACCTTCTGAAGCCTCCTCATTCCTCCTCCATCATCCTCTGTATTCTCAACACTCTATTCTTCAGTCCCTATCATGCTTACAACTTCCTAACTCGGAGAAGTGCACCTCTTTTCCTGAACTCACAAATCACTTTTTCCAAACACAGTTCACCTCTGATTTCTTTACATGAGGCACCTCGACAAGCTCAGAATGACCAAAACAAAACTGAATTTACTTCCTCCTTTGCTTACTTTCTCTAAGAACACTGCAATCCTTTTGACTCTCTGCCCATTCTCTGAAAATATCACCACCTTCCTTTCGTTCAAGAACATACTGTCTTAGATACATTTATTTTAAAAGTAGGCCAATTATATTAGCAATGCTTACCTTATTTGATGAGGTGAGCAAAAAAGCTTTCTTCATATTTTCTTTTTCAGCTATAAATAGCTGTAATCTGCCAATCTCCTCTTTATAATACGATATCATGTTTTCTTTGTTTGCATCCAAATTCTTAAACGTCTGGATCTCTTTTACTAGTTTGGTGTTTTCTATTTCTGTATTCTTCAAGTGTATCTGCAATGATGCTAAAAAATGTCAAACTCTTCTTCCGCATTAAAAAAAACAACTGCTGTCTATTTGTCCTTTTAAACGTTTGCTAAATTCTAACTCATCTCTGAGACAGAGCAGAACTGGTAAAGAGAAAAATAAAACATCTGATAATATCACTGCCCTCACGAGATTTCTTGCTGAAACCCTTTCAGCTTGATCACCTAACAACAGATCCACTCTACAGCTAGAAGCTAAACTCCTGATTTCTATACATATCAAATCAAGAATCTCTCTTCACAAATACAGAAGAGCAAAACGCAAGCAAAATTACCTGAAGAAAGCAAAAGAGAAATTACTCTCCCAGTTTTATCTACTTGCAGTTACCTAGGCAAACAGTACTACACCAACAATATCCAGCTGCCAAGACAGGAAACTACAAGAACAACACTACAGCTGTTTTTAAAACATCAAGTTCATCATATAATGCCTATAAACGATATCTGCTGTATTCAAGTGTTGTCCACTCAAAGACTAGATGATTTCTGCTGCTCATTTACAGGCAAACTGCATACACTGAAAGACATCGGGAGACTTTTAAGATGACTTCTAGGATAAAACCTGATGTTGCCTGCCACATACAAGATATTTTCCTATGAATGTAAATAATCTTACATATGCACACAACTCCTTCCCCACAACCTAAAGATCTCCTTATTTCAGCATACCAACCAGAAACAGGATTTTGCTTTTACAAAAAAGGAGTAAGAAAACTAACAGTCATCATCAATCAGCTCAAGTAAGGCTAGGAGTGACATTTCTAAAGCTTGATCAGTTATCTACTTTGCTAAGCAGAGAGCCACATCAAATTAGGCAGAGTAGTACAGCAGACTTATAAAAAAAATTCCTTAGATTTCAACAGATTTGCACATACATGTACAAGGAATAAAATTACCTTATAAAGTTCTTTTTCATCCTTTTCTGTCTTTAACACACATTCAAGTTGGTCCTTCTCAAGCATCACTTTCTTCAGCTTGTCCTTCATACTAAGACATTAAAAAATTCATTGTAGAAAAACTATTAATGCAGAATCATCAATGTATTTCATCTTAAAAGAATGCATATGGAAAGAAACCATAAAATAATGAAGGTAAGGAATGAAAAGACTTCATACCTGTCTAACTCTGTTTCTTTTGCAATGGCTTTTTGAGTAACAGCCTTGATATCTTCCTCAAGCTGGAGCACTTTTGAAGCAACCTCATCGTGCTTCTTCTTCAAATCGTCGTTTTCATTTTTAAGAGTTTCTGACTCGTGAATACTAGCCTATAAAAAAATTGCAAGTGCGTGATTTGAAAATGCACATCCCCAAAACAAGAGAATATCATTTGAATTAATGCTCAAATATATTAGTACTGTTGATTTCTAGAGTATATATAATATATAGGTCTTTATGTATTTTATTTCTAATATCAATGATTATTTCACAAACATTCTGCTTCAAGATTTTTTAAAGTTTCCTACACAATCTCCATAAAAATTAAATTATAGTGATTATTATCAGACAAAAGATCAAAATATATATGCTCCAAATCACATTTACCACTCAAACTACAAAATAACTCAATAAGCCATGCAGCATTCAAATATGAATTTGAGCATTTTACTTAAAGAGTATTACATTTATACAATTAAAATATTTTGAATTATATACAACTTTCTAAAAATGTAAAATATTTGAAATTCCTCAGTTCTTTTACTTTAGAGCAAGTGTAAGCCTACAGTGTGAAGTGGACAGCCATTGCATTTCTACTCTTCCATAAAATGTAAGATGCATCTATTTTGAACCGCCTACCTGGTATAAAAATGTATTACGTTTGCTGTGCTTATTAATGTACTAGGAAGGAATCAATAAAGAGTAAGCTTCAATACAAGCATACAGTTACGTGGAAACTACCAGAGATTATCAATACGGGACAAATAAAGACACAATTCGTATCTTTTGCCTGTCTCCTTTCTGCAAATTAGCCAACAGCTGCTCAGATTAAAAAGCAAAGAACCTGTATTTTCATTTGCACATCCTTTCACCTGAAAAGGAAGGGAGACCTGCATTTGATTACAGCACTCAAGTAAATTCACAGTATGAGGAATAAATGGAGGCAATGATACTCCTTATAATGAAACGCTAGTTACGAGCACTCTACTAGCTCAAACATTTGAGAGCCTCACAAAGAGATACAGGTTGATGACAACTCCCAGAAGTGACTCCTTTCTCACATTAAGAAACCCAAGATGAGAAATCACATCAATTTCAGCATTCATTATTCTAATTACACTCAGGTCCATACCATTCAAAGCAGTGGAGAGTTAAATATCATCATCACTACAGTCAACAACCATTTATAAATGGGCCCAGAGAAATATTTCCAACATAATGCTATTCTCCTAAGAAAAGAAATCAGTAACTCACAACAAGATAATACATTACCATTTCTGTTACCAAAATTTAACAAAGCTCAGCTTAATATCAACCAGGACAGTGATATGAATCAAAATGTAAACAAGGTCAAGACAGACTGACCAACACGAGAGACTCCAGCATGACTTACAATGTTTGTGCAGAGACTAAGGTACAAGCTGTCTTTTCACTCAGCATTTGGAAGATAAAAGCACTAGCTCATCTGTTCATTATTTTTAAACAGAACCTAATGCCTTGAAACAACAAAACCGTACTGTTACATCATGAGAAACACATCAGCCAGAGTTCATGGAGAACCCCTACTGGACAGATTCCACTTAACTAACAATGTTTTAAGTACAATAAAATATAATGAGGACTGTTTTTACTCATTAATTGTCAAAAATATGCTGCTCACAAGTGTAATTAAGCCCTGCTTTTACAAGCAACTAAACAGAGGTTTGGACATTATGATTTGGGGAGCAAGGGGGGAAGTGAATTGTAAGAGTGGCATACATAACTGATGTCTCAAACACTTCCTGAACCTTAAATGATCACTAAAGTAGATTTTCATTTTCGTTACTATTAAAAATGAAGAGGAGCAACCCATTCCATCTACCTTAAATCTAACTGGCTTTATAATGTGCCTTAAAATAATTCAGAATTTGGAGAAAGTATCAAAAATGCTATGTTTGTTGAAAACACTGTTGGAGGACAAGACCAACAACTTTCGCAAGGCTTTTATTTTTGAAAAGCTATCAGCTTCCTGCAAACAAAAGTGCACATACTTTGGCATAATGAAGGCAGGATATTTTAATTAAAGTCTGTATTCCAAGTAAAACTTGCCATATAACCAGCAGCAACAACACATTATAACTGCTTGTCCTTCCCTAGTGCAGTGGAGACTAATTACCCACCTCTGTTTTGAAAGTCTAGTATAGTAAAAAGCCTATTTCAATGCATATCTGTGTTTTCTCTAAACACCACTTTGGCATAACTGTAACTGTTGTAACCCAAGTGCCTTCAAAAGAATTTAATCTGATACATTATATATACAAACTGTACAAACAGTTCAAACAGGCTGCCAAAGGTAACATACATTAAAAGGAATTAATGGCCTGAAAAAATACACTCCACAAACAACATTACAATTGATGCTGCTTTGCTAGTTATTCTAAAGGGACATGGTATTAAAATGTAAAAGTTCCATACTTAACAGATTCTCACCTAATAAACTTGTTTAGATACAACTAAAGCCTACAGTTTTGAAAGAAGAAAGGATTAATTTTTAGAGACGACTTGTTATTTTACAGAATTCTTAGCAATTCAATTTAGATGCTGCAATCCCAGTCCTATACACTCTGGTTACAGTGGTTTCAGAGCCCATAAAATTTAAAATGAGTGCTCTTTGACTATTTTACAGGTAAAGGTCGACTGTGTTCTAGGCAGAGTCTGAAGTGGAAGAATATAATAAATGTATCAATGTGTACAACCACTAGTACCAAGAATATAATTAAACTGCTGATTAATTTCTCTTAAATTTATCTGATATGTCTATAAATCTACCTTTTCTTCCAGTGACTTAACTGAAAGAAAAACACAGTGAAAGCATAAATCATTTTAGTGAACTGCTTTAAAAAACACCTATTGCAAAGGTTATTTTTTTACAATTGTATCTTCTCTTTAATCAAGTTCACAAAGCAGCTCCCCTACCCCACCTCCAAGAGTTGCAACAGTTTCATGGATGGAGAGGAGAAGCAGATTGTATCACAAGGGTCAGAATAAGAAGCCAGAAATTATCTAAATCAGCTTCAGTGCTGCAAAGAACAGTGCCAGTACAAAAACTAATCTAATTTCTAAGAGTATAACTAAAGAAATGTACCAAAGAAAACTTAAGGTAGCTGTCAAGTGAATTCATTTCCCAAGAACCAAAATTCCAAGTTGAAAAGTTTGATGTACCTTCAGACAGTTAAAGAAAGATAGAACACCCCAAAATCTTTTTTGCTGTCAATCTAAAATAGCAAAAGATTTAAAATTGATTAATTTAAAAAGAATTTCATTGTAATCACATGAAAATGTGTCCTACCCCCTGCAAAAAACTCCCATTTTAACACTGTCGTTCATTCATTTATTCTTCCTTATGAAAGGATGCTAAAATAAGAGATTTTACATCATTAAATACATCAGTGGCTTTACATTTGCATATCCTGACCACAAATGCATGTCACACCCCACAATCCCCTTTTAAAAGCTAATCCATACCAAAACTATTCATCTTTGAGTAACAGCTCATATCCACACCCTTTATTTCACTTCTAGAAAATACATCCATTACAAAATAAGACCTAAACTTTAAAAGCAAGCTATGCAACTCTCAAGCTAAGAGGTAACTTTACCAGACTCAAGTTAATATTTATATTTACTTCTTAAATAATAAAAAAATTAAAAAGTGCAGCATCTTTCAAGTTTCAGCTGCTCTTATTTACTTGGATGAAACTTAATGCTGAGGGAATCACTAAGCTTCATACCCTATTGAGAATTTCAGACATCTGGATTGATTATCTGCAGGAGCCTCTTGTTTAGCCCACTGATATCAGAGTAGATCCAACAGAACTGTATGAAATACATGGCCAGCATCATACCCTGTCTAAATGACCTCAGACGGCAAGCAATGAATACTACACAGTACCCCTATGGCCACTGAAAAATCCATCTGAATATCTGTCCAGGCCCAAACAATCTGAAATGAAACCTCAAATTGTATCTCCTTTCCAAAAGGGAAGTTAATCATTCATCAAAGTAGAACAGTAAACCAAACTAAAACAAATACGAAGCCTTTATCTTAATCAATATGACAAGGCTACAGAAATACTGCTCTAAACACTCAACTCTTTCTAACCCCAAATCTAATATATCACAACAGTAGTAATTTAAATGTGTTAATTCGACTAACATTATTAAACAGAATGAATACTATGTGCCTCTATATTGCACAAAACTAAGGTCTAACTCCATAAAAGTTTATCTACATAACATCAGTCATCCTGTAACTGTCATGAAAATTGCAGGCACAAATTTCTTCTCCAGGAGACAACCCAAACATATACACACTGACTATGATTTTGCAGCACAGGCATTTCAGAATGTCAGTTTCTTCACTTCCTTGTAACTTCACTTAGATGCTGCAAAAAATCACTCGCAAATACGTAATTTAAATTGAAGTGTAGGCACTTAACATTTAAGAGTACCTCCACCCATCCAGTGAAATAAATTTAAATCAGTTGGTTTAAGAAATAATCATTCACAGAACAGTCACTGAATCAACAAAACAGGATTTTCTCTTCATAGAACATTTACAGCACCCTTTGGTACTACAATTGCTGGTGAGAAATCAAATTCTGATGGTTTAATTTGTATCTTTAAACTGTTATTTTACACGATAGACTTTTTGCTTTGCTTTTGTTTTAAAACAATGAATCTCCCCGAACCTTCGCGTTTAGGGCATGCAACATATATAAAAACAATACAGTTTTATTTAAAGAAGCACTGAAATAATCCTTTATTCGTTCACTTTTGTGCATGCGATCTGAACTAGGTAATTACACTGCAGTCGTATCACACTGCACAACAGCATTCTGTCATTGTCTAACCAGGGAAATTCTGCTTGTGAGATGGTATCAGAAGCCAGCTCAAACAGAACTCTAACACTTGAATAAAATTCTTTTGTGAAAAAAGCTACTGTGCAGGTGGCACACCTCAGCAGATTCTGGATTGAGATGGATATACGATTAAAACAACCTACCAAGTAGATGAGTAAGCTCACTTCTCAGAAGTGAAATAAACTTTCAAAAAAGCTGGCGAAAGAACAAGTTCATTAAGTCAGTACATTCACTTACACACCTCTCTAAGCCAGTGTCACAACGGAAACACTTTGCAGATACTCACAGGGACAAACAATGAGCTGGTAACTCCTAAGCCTGTCGCTTCTGACTGAAGTTGAAAGTTTAAGAACACCACTGCTCTAGGAATAAGATCTAATGTGAACCTATAAAGAAATCAGCTCAGAAGTACTCTTTGCCCACTAGAGGGAGTCAAAAGATTGCAAAAGATCAGGTATGCAAGGTGTCCTCTCTGCAAAAATACAGACAACCTGTGTTTACCAAATCGAACAGCTGCAGTGTCAAAAGAGCAAATCAATGAAGGACTGATATTATAACTGCTGTGTGCTTCCTCTTTTCTAGAAGGTAATATTAAACCTTAGCAGAGTAGACAAGTGCACTGCTGCCAGCAAACACAATTTAAGTACACACAAAATTGGGAACACTGAAAAACAAAACAAAAAAAAAAAGCATGCATTCAGGAATATTGTTAATATTTAGAATGTATAAGATAAATAATAGAAGTATTTGTATAATTATTTAGTGTTATTAATTTGTACATGAAAAGGGAATCAATTTTTGAATCAATGTTCTTCAGCTTTCCTTTTACCTTTAAGGTGAAAGTAGCTTAGTAATGCAGCTCTCACAGCACAGTATGTGCCAGTAAACAAGTGGTCTCAGTAGGAAACAAAAGAAAAAATTTTAATGTTGAAAACAACCTGAAAGAGTTTTGATGGCCACATATTACCTTAAATAAAACTGTCACAGTGACTACATCATCATTTTAACAGTGCTGTATTACTAGAGCTGCAAGCTGTACATACAACAGAATTCAAAATTAAATGTTTTTACTGCCATGATGCTCCTGAATAACAGCACCAACTCTTGAAGCGCTAGAAGAAGAAACCAGTAATAAAAAGATGTGCCGATACTACTGAAATACTTCTGAAATATTTCCAGTATTTTAGAATCCCCAGACATAGTAGCAGGCAGTTAAACTTCCATACCTTTTGACAGATGATTTCATGTAATCTGGGGAACAAGGTGTTAACCATTAAAATAGGCTGCAGATGAACAGCCAGGACAGCTTACACACACCAACACAATGGCAGAGTGTACTTGACCAGGATTGCCATTTCTCCAGGATGGTAGTGAGCAATTACATTTTCTGTCACTTTGTTTCTATCTTTTCACTTAGTAAACCAGCTTTATCTCAACCCCTCAAATTTCTAACTTCTGCTGTTCCCTCTGGAAGAAGAATTGAGAGAGCCACTGTGTGACGTTCAGCTGCCTATTTGGGTTAGTACTCACACATGCATTGTGGTTTAATCTTGTCTGTCAAATATTATGTGAAATCCATCCCACTTTGTTTACCTGTGACTCACAGTGAAAACAGAATATGCACACTGTACATGGAGAAATGCTTTTTGAAGTTCTGAAAACATCATTCTGTATGCACAAACACACATCAGTTCATTCCCTTTTCTACATGAAGGGCAAAATATATTTCCAACAGACAAAATGCTGAAAGAACTGAATGCTTCCTCTTGGGCCTATCCAACTCCCAGTACAGAGCTGGGAATTCTGTAGGGAAAGCAAAAGCACTGCTTGAACACATGCTCCATTTGAGCACCAACACTGGCTAACACAAATCTGGGTGTCATGCAAATATTCTTTTTCTGTGATAGCAGCGATGAAAATCTAAGAAAACTAGGTTAAAGAACCACTGTGTAGAAAACTAATGGAAATATAGCTGGGTTTTTTTACTCAAACGTAAAATAAAAAGCTAACCCTAAAATACAAGCGTTTAAAAGCAGAAGGTGACTTGGAACACTATACACACAAGCCTTGCACAAGGAGCAGTGCTCCAACAACTCTAATAACAATCACCTTACACCTCGAATTCATTTTTCCTCCCATTTTTGGTAGAAAATGACAAAGACATCTCGTAAGAAGGTAACTAAACACTATCTTTTGAACAGTAAGGACACTGTTAGCAAACAGAAATTGGTAGGTTATTTTGTAAACTCTGCAGTGCCAGTCAGTAGTAATACAAACACAGATTCATCTTTTCTTAAAACTCAAGAAATGCAAATGTTTGCCTCACTTACAAGTGTGCATGCAGTCCACTATTCAAACTTTGTGGAACACTGACTCTTACATCTGAATAGTTTTAATTTGGATTACTATGTCCCAAAGGACAGTATTTTCCTTTAGCCTTTTTTTCCTAATATTTCCACAGAACTACAGAATCACAGAATTGCAGGGGTTGGAAGGGACCTCAAGAGATCAAGTCCAACTCCCATGCTAAAGAAGGTACCCTACAACAGGTTGGGCAGGCAGGCATCCAGAAAGGTTGTGAATACCTCCATAAGAGACTCCCCCCAGAAGAGTCCATAAAGAACTACTTACAAAGCATCCCAACAAGTCAAAAGGCAGACACAGAACAATAGCTTTGCTGCCCAGAACTCTATGACAGTAACTAGGCAAGGAAGAGAGACTAATAATCAAGAGTAGGAGGGAAACAGCAGTTTGGTAGAACTGTGACATTGTTCATTTTAGGAAATCATTTTTTTCTACGAACATTTCTCATTGGTCCCAAATAATCCCTGAGCTATTTCTGAAAACAAGACTGAAAAGTCAGTACCAAGAAAAGGGGAAATTATCCGAAGGGCATGTAAACAAATATGAATAAAAAGGGGATATTAAGAGAACTGTGTTTTAGCAAATCATTTTCATATTACAGATTCAGAGCTTTTCTGTCACTAGTTTCACTTCTATTTGTTGCACTGCACCAAAATAAGATAACTTACATTACAACACCTAGTGATGCAAACCAAACTCTGTCCAACTCAATTATTTTAAAGGCTACAAAAATGGTCTGAGGGCTGGGCCAACTCTCCTATGATAGAAAAAACCTGAGAGTTGGGGTTGTTCAGATTGGAGGAGACTTTCGGGAAAAAAAAGAAAAAAAAAAGGCCTAAACCAAAACCACCCAACTCGTACCTAAGCACAGGCAGAGATTAATTCTGCTATTATATAAAATAACTATATTTTAATTACTTAACATTTCAAGGTTATCCCTTGTGGTCTTACAAAAAAAAAAGTGAATTAATGGAGTGTTTAGGTTTCTTGCCAATAACAATTATTCATGTCACGTGAAGATGACTAGATTAGCTGACTACTTATTTCAAACAAACCATATGCAGTGATTGTAATTGAACTGAGTGCTGTATAACTGCTGCTCAGGAATCTTTAAATCAATCCATTAACCCACTGTACAGTGTTCCCAGCAAAGATAAATCATATAACCTCTTGACCTGTTGTTGTATAGGAGTAGGAACAAAATGATAGAAAGGAAAAAGCTTCAAAGATTTGAGAGAAAGCTGCATATGAAGTATTCTTTATTAAACTTTCTGATGGTGAACAAGTTAAATTACTTCATCTGATTCAGCAAATGCAAATTTAATTCGAGAGTAACACTGGATTTACGTTCTGCTTGTATATATATATGAACAGGAATGTATGCGTATGCACAAATAAACATATGCAAAAATTTCAACTGAGCAGAAATTATTTTAAAAGTGAAAAAAAGAATATAAAGTAGCAAAATAATAAAGACATCAAAGACTTAAGCAACACAAAATAAATGCATGTTTTAGGAAAATACTGAAGTATTCCAGACAGGTGGAAGTGCATCAACCTCCAAGCAGACTCCCATTCACAGCTCAGCTAAAATAAAAGCATTAAGTTCTTCACACTGCATCACCATTCCAACTAAATACAAAAATAGCAGTTAAAACATTCCTGAAATTAAATTCTAAGTTCTGGTATCTTAACAGAAAAATTACTTTTGTTTATAGGAATTCACAGCTAAGTGTGAGAAATATCATTACATTTTTGTTCCTAACTTCTCATACCGGACAGCTGTCAAAAATCCCATCTGACAAGTTGTTCTAAAAATGCATTCCAGATTGAATGTGGATTAGAACTGACAATCATTCAAGCAATTTTAAAAATAAGACCCTCAAATAACAATGAAAGGTACCTATGTAGCTCACTCACTCATCCATCAAGCTTTCAAGTACTTAATTCTAGTCTTGTTAACTTAAACTGATCCCTCCAGGTGCTTAAAACTAAAATAATTCTTATATAGAATTTTACGCTTTTTTCCTAAAGCAGATCTTATCACTGCCATTTTCCTTAACTAACATCGTAGCTCACTGCATTATAACCTAAAGTAAACTATGAAGACTCAAATTCTTTCAACAAATTCCTTTCTACCAAAGGTGTATCATGCAGAACTGTTGACATATACATACTAGTACATCAAAACAGCCTATTAAGTGCTGTCCACAGCTAAATTATATAGGCTTCATTACTTCAAATTTGTCCATGTCACCACCTCCCTCCCACATGTTTTTAATTTTCTCCCAAAAGTTGTTTGAAAAAAAAAAAAAAAAGAAAAAGAAAAAAAAAGCAGCAGCATAAATATTTATATCAGGTTCAGATTTTGTGCGTCTTATGTGCGTTATAGTACACATTTACTCCTTACCACATGTAGAATTCCTAATTAAGCTAGCTTTGGTTCAGGGTAGATTTCCATTATTAATCACAATTGTAATTTAGATCTCCGTGAAACCTTTTAGAGAAGCCAACAGTTATCTTTTCACTCTTAGCATGTCTTTCTGCAGCATTCTTGATCTTTGTCCTGTCCAAGTCTCAATCTTTAATACCAACATTTTTCTAAAAATATACTATTTATTACCATTTCCAATGCTCTGTATTCCATGTAATTATTCCTTAATGAGAGTTATTTGAAAAACCATCTTTCACTTAACAGTAACGCAAGCAAACTTTGAACTATGAACGACTTCTCCAGAATGAATTCCACAATTAAATGTCAAACATCTGGTAACAGTCGTCATCGATTACTTTACCATGCCTGGTACCAAAAAGCTTAAATATTTTAACCATTTTACGACATAAAAGGAATAGTGGCAGGAGGTTAATTGGAACTGACCTATTCTAGTGTAAATGTCTAACTAACTGCTGAGGGGTTTTGATAGCTGATTTTCACCCAGTTTAACTGGATCTTGAAAAAGCAGGAAAAAGACGTTATGAGTTGGCTTTTATCAATAAAACAGCTAACCTTTTGCTCTGTTTGCAGTTGGGCACATCTCTGCTTTTCAAGGTTAAGTTCTTTTTCCAGTCTTTCAACTTGATCACGGAGTTGTGCCGTTTCTTTCTCCAGAACAGAAGTCACCTTTAATAGCTCTTCTTTTTCTTTTACTATTTTTTCAATTTTAAACTGAAGGAGAAAAAAAAAACAAACAAAGAATTCTCAGTATTGTTTCTCCCCCCAATTCCTAAGCAGTACATGGATGACAAACCACTCCAGTGTTTGAGCAGAAGCACAAAACATGTGTCTTCTGGCTAGGTGATTTTACCGCTTCATCTTCTTTCCCATATTACTGAAGCTTCACTACTCTAAGTGCATTACCATTACATTACAGTACTACTATTCCATTACAGAGCAACTTTTATTAACATCTTAATTCATCCTCTTTTATCCACTTTAAATGAAGTAATTTTACAATGCCATATTTGTTGCCACTTGGCAAGAGCTAATTAAGACAATAACAGCTTCGTGACAAAATGGCTGCACAGTGTAAATACACACACAAGAACAATGTGGAAGAAATTTTGGGGAAGGAAAAAAGGAAAAAATGAAAAACACGACAGATGTGTTCCCCCAGCCCACCTGCAGTTCTCTTTTTAGGAGAGCAGTGATGGACAAGCAGCCTATGCTGAGTGCAATGCCATGCCTTTAACATCTTTCAACACTGACTCCTTAACACGCAAGCGTTCTGAAGTCCAATCTAAAACTGAAAAGCATACCAGAAATATATCCATTTTGTGTATAACCTAGAGTATTCTCCTTCCATGTTCCTCAAGATTCCACCCAATTCATGGATCTTTGTGTGCAGGTAAGTATGTATAAAACGTAAGAATGCATAAAGTGATAATATTTTAAGAAACATTGAATCAAACCTCAAGGAGTCCAGCTTTTGTGGTCACCACAAGCATGTCAGAGTTGCCTTCATCCTCCATAGTGAGCAATTCTTCAACAGGAGAAGAGGTTCGGAACTGGAAAGGTGTGCTTGCTCCTCGGATTTCTCCTTTGTGGGTCACATAACAGAACTGGTAAAATTCTCCATCATCATTTGGTAGGTAATATCCTATAAAAATAAATTCAGATTTGAAGAGACACACTACACAAATAAGCCTATTTTGCAAGCCTCCATGTAGAAGCACATATCAGAGCACACATGACTTAGGAATTTCATTCTCATTATCGGTTTTCCAGTACAGACAGAGACCATCACAACAGCAAACAGGAAAACATCATCCTTCTCACTAATTTTTATTCCCAAAATTTCTCCTACCTTTTTATTTCCTTATTATAAGACACAGAGGCCTAGGACAGTATCAGTCAACAGGCACTATATACACCCACACCACCTTAAATACATTAGGTATAACTGACACTTAAATTCTTATTGAATACAAGGACAGTTAACTTGTCCCAGCTATTGCTACTAGCAGGTACAGATAAATCCACTGTTTTTAAACAAGGCAGTAAACTAACACAAGTAGTCATTTCAGGACTTTAATACTCTATTATTATTTTTTCTTTATATTTTAAGTAATACATCCACACACACACAAACACCAAAGCCATCTCTAGGAAAGTGAAATAAAGAATATGATGATAATTAACACTCTGGCTGTAAGCAGAATATAAACATTAAACAACTTCAATGAAGGCGCTCTTTTTACATGTAGGTATGAACATCCATAAAATCCTGACTGCATATCATCTTTCCGTTACGAACCTGTCACTGGTAACTTACACTGACAGTCCCTCATTTTTTTTAAATAGGAACAATGGATAATCAACTCATGCCATCAGTAACTGATTTTACAGATGTGTTTTTTCCCCATTGTTTCCCTTCCCCAGGCTGAAAAGCCCAACAGAAGGAAGTTCTGAAGGTCATCTAGCCCAACTTCCTGCTCAAAAAGAGACTGCTGTCAGCAGCATTCTAGGCCTCCTGCAGCTTTTTCTAACCAAGCGTGTGGAACTCTTATCCTTCCAAATGCTCCTGGGATACCTGTTCAAGTGCTGCTACTATTATTTCTTCACCTCCTTTGGTAGAAGAAATCTTCTTGATGATAAATCTAAAGCACTTAAGCCACAATCTATAGCCATTGTTCCTTTTTATGTGGTCAGCCACTAATGAGAAGATTATGTAACTGTTCTGAAGGTTCTTCTTAACTTTGATTTTCCTCTCTCTGCTCATTTTCTTGTTCTACCACATCTTTTTGAGTCTGGAAAGGGAAAGGACCCGATATCCACATGGTGTTGAAAATGTAATTACAGTATAAACTCGTAAAGTGGTATACCATTTATTGTTTTGTTCCTTATTCTTCTCTTAAAAGCTTCAACAATTTTCAGCAATCCCTCCCTATCAAAAGGTCCTCTGAAACTGATCCTTCAATAAACTGTTATTTGTGTTATTCTTCCCTTCTTTCTCTGACAAGAATTACTTTCCATTGAGAAAGATTGTCTAAAGTCCATAGACTAAAGACATGTAAAGCCACAATGCACTAAGAGATGCCAGGATTAAAAAGCCTTGCCATTGATTAAATGACATCACTTTGTGTTTGGATAGTTTCCAGCTTCTCTTTCCATATGTCACGAACACTGTCCAATTACTATGTAAAAATATAATGATTTATACAATTTCCTTGACACCTAAAATAAGAATCAACTTCACATTGATAAGAAAGCTCAGAAAAGACATGCAGAAAATTCTCTTCCAACATATGTTTTTAAAAATCTAGAACTGCAACCCTAAATATCTTAATACATAAGTTTAAAAAAAAAAAAAGGAGAATTAAAGGAGAATCTAGAAAATGCAGGCAAATACTGTTTTATTTAAATTCACCTTGGATGTTCAGGACACAGTTGACAGTTGATCCTTCCACATAATTTTCTGGCATAGGTGACCACAGAAATGTGTAATAATCTCTTGCAGTACTCCAACCAACCTAAAATAAAGTAAACCATAACAACAAAAACAGAAAGTAAAAAAAACAGGAGAGAAAAATATTAAGCAGAAAAATATGCTATATAGTTAAGATATCACAGCCTGGCCTTTACAACATACATAAGATGCATATTTCTTACTTAGTATGAAATAAAAGATACTTAATGTTTACAAATCAGGAATATTTTAACAAGCATGTCAAAGATTTAGCATGCATTTTATTAAGCTTGTTACCTAAGTCAATAAATGTGACTAAAGGTAATAAAAGGGTTCATATAAATTAAAACGCCAGACAGTTTTCAGTATAAATTAAACTCATATTCGATACTTTTTTTTTTTTTTGCAAAGATACAGAAAATATAAAAAGATTGATTCAGAAGTTTATATTGAGATTTTTCTATGGCAGGATCTGCACATCTCACCATTTTATGTCCACAATCCAAAAGAGTGATTGTAAAATGAGAAGGAATGAAATAACAGCTCTTCCCTACTGAAAAGGCAAGATTTGATAGTCCTAAGCTAGCACTTTTTCAACAGCTTCTACAACATTAATGACCAGCATTTCATTTTTCCCCTACATAGAACATGCTATATCTGCAGGAAGAATATAAGGCATGAAAACTTAATTCAGCCAAGCTACTGCAGTCTATCTGCTAACTTCAATAAACACCAGTTTTTCATAAAGACCACAGATCTTTGCAATAAGAAATGCAAAGAAATATATTCCAACAAGCTTGAAACAGTTGTAGAATTCCATGAAATTTGGAAAACACCACTAAGATCATCTAGTCCAACCATCAACCCATCACCACCACACCTACTAAACCATGTTCCTCATTGTTCCAGAATCACATAGATGTAACATTTCCAGGGATGGTGACTCCAGTACCTCCCTAGGCACCCACTTCAATAAGCCATAACCCTTTCTGAAAATATTCTTTTTCTAATATCTAACCTCAACCTCCTCTGGCACAACTTAAAGCCCATTGCTGTTACCTGGGAGAAGAGGCCAAGCCCTGCCTCAGTACAAATTCCTTTCATACAGCTGCAGAGAGTGATAAGGCCACACTGAGCTTCCTCCAGATTAAACAGCCTCAGTTCCCTCATCCACTCCCCGTAAGTCTTGGGTCCAGAGACTTCATCAGCCTTACTGCCCTTCTCTGGACATGCTCCAGGGCCAAAATATCCTTCTAGTAGCAAGGGGCCCAAAACTGAACCCAGAACTCAAGGTGTGGCCTCGTCAGTGCTCAGTACAAAGGGACAATCACCTCCCTGCTCCTGCTGACTACAATATTTCTGATACAAGCCAGGATGCCATTGGCCTTCTTAGTGACCTGGGTACGCAGCTGGCTTACGTTCAACTGGCTGTCAGCTAACACCTTCAGATCCTTTTCCTTCACACAGCTCGCCAGCCACTCTGCCCCAAGTCTGTAGCACTGCATATACACATCTAAGCCTGAAATCAAGAGCAATTACTATAAGGCAGTGGTTATTACTAATAGGACAATAATAGCATAGTGGTAGTGAAAAATAACCTGTTCCATTGCACTAAAGAAAATATCAAAAATCTGTCCAAAAGTAGATGCAACTGTTTTTGCAGTAACAAAGTATGGTGTCCCAGAGTAAAAAAGAAAAGGGACAAATGGTCCACCAAATTTATCAGCATTTCAGAAAGGAGACGGAAAAAAAGACAAAAAAGTAATTTAGTTGCCAGTCAGGTTTATAGATTAAGTAGTTTTTAAGTTTTTTAGTTGCTTGCTTAAAAAAAAAAAAAAGGGGGAGAGAAAAAGGTGCTTGCATGGGTAATGAGAACAGCAAAACTGAAAGTAATTAAATAGTAATTATATAGTTAAACATTTCAAGTAGTATTTAAAGAAAAATTACCATTAAAAAAAAATCTGAAGACATGATTCCACAGCTTTCTAATACTAGCTTTCTAGTACTACTTCTCTCTGCATTAGTAAGTGCAACAATATTTATTGTTCACGGAAAAATGTACATACATATACACACACATATACACACATTATATTATACATATATTATATTACAGTATATATATATTCTGTATACACACACACACACACATACACATATATATAGCTCTGAGATGACCAGGCCTTTCATACATTAATAAAATGTAAAGGTGAACAACAGCAAAAACATCAAATGCTAACAATAAGCTTTTTTTTTTTTTAAAGGCAATATTCATCAGAGAGAAGTTGGGCTGACTTGACACAATCACCAAAATGGAACCAACTGTTCTATTTCAAGCCTATTCTCAGCCAAATTTTTGAAGATTTCTCTGATATCCCCTATTGAGAAACTTTTAAAGACATAAATGAAATGAGATCTCCTGGGGCTGTTATTCCCACATTGTAAAATATTTCAGAAATAGAAAGGAAAGCTCTTCCGGTAACTTGGGGGGACAAAAGCAAGACTTCTGTAATAAACATCCACAGGAAAAATACCCTGCAATTTTTTCACATTAGTCATCTTTTTAAATCTAATTCAGATGCAAATATCCCTTCCTTCACTGAAGCTGCTTTTACCTCTGTAAAAAAGAACATATACCATTATTTGTTGCCCTACAGCATAGAAAACTTTTTAAATGTAGAAACTGAATTCTCAATAACTGGTCTTACGGGGGGGGGGGGGGGGGAGGATGAGGGGTGTTGTTGATTTTTGTTTTAATTTTAGAAGGGAAACAACTGTTCACTATGTTTGTTACAGAGTAATTCAATCCCTTCAGAGTACTCTAGTTTTTCTTTGTTTTAAAAACAATGGGGGGAAAAAACAGCAAAAAAAAAAAAAAATCAACACACGTACATATCCTCTTTTCCTGAGTAAAATGGTAATTCCTTCTGATAACCAGGCACTTCACATAAATAAGAGAGGAAGCAAAATCCAGTGGACGTAAAACCAAAGAATGGTTCTCAGCATGATCCCGCCCCGCTTCAGGCATCCAATTCAGCCTCCTACTGAACCTTTCTCCCAGACTGATATATTTAAAAAATAAAAGAATAACTGTGACGTTGATGTGTAAACTGAATGAACTACCCTGAAACCAAAGAAGCTACAAATATATGCATTACTGTTAGAAATAAATTTTTTGAGGGGGGGGATTTGAAATTTTAATTAAACTAATATGAAGACCCATTACATAGACAGCAAATTAACCAATTCTTCCTGCCCCTTGCTGGGTTGGTACCAAATATGCACACGTAGCACGTGGGTTATTGGTAAAGAAAGAATTGTGACACATCACAAGCCAGTGGGCAATACCCTGGGAAGTTCACCAGGTTTCTCCCTCAACTTCCCCTATTTCTGGTCACCCATCACCTGCTTCCTCTACCAAAGCTCCCATCTTACACAATTCTCAGAAACCATCTAACAAGGCACACGCAAGGTCATCTACATAAGCAGATTTCCCAGTGGTTACTTTCATACATGGGATTTCAGAAAACAGGCTTCCCTGCTAGGAATTGCATATATAAAAACATGACAATGCAGGGAAGAAAATATGAACAAATCTCATAATCCTCGCAGTAACATAAATAAGAAAGGAGAAGGTTGTGTATAGTGCAGCAAAGAATTTAGTAAACAACGATTATCCATACTTCCACAAGATTACTTCTTAAGTGAAAGAAACAAGGAGTGAAACCAAAGTAATTATATGCTGAGAAAAAAAATAGAGAAGTAACAGATGCTGTAAGTCAAGGATCTTCATCTTTAAAACAACTATTTTCCTATTTTTAACAGTCTAAAAAAATAGAGTAAGATTTTCAATATGAAAGCGCTATCAAGCAAAACAGTATCTATACCAAAACAGCTACAGACAACAAAGGGATTTCCTTATGATGTAATTTCATATCAGTTAAAAAAAGACAAAAAGAAAATACATCATCAACTACCAACATAAACCCAAAATTCCAAAGGGCAAAGCAAGTATACACTAGCAGATACACACTTGCTTCCCACCAGAAATCTAAACTGAGATATTTCAACAGGATGCACTATGGAACTTCCTGAGAGCAAGGAGCAGTAGAAAAGGCACAGTTTACAATTCTATAACAAAATCATTGCACAAGCAACAGCAAACAATACAATATCCCCATTCAAGCACAGAAACATTATAAAATCCAGAAGAACTCTGGCAAAAAAAAGAAAAAAAAAAAAGAATCTTAGAGGAGGAAAAGAAAAAAAGAGAATAATTTGTCAAACTGCAAGTACAAGGCTGCCTATGAACTCTGACCTCAAGTTCTCCATCCAATGTCCAGTGCACTGACAGGCTGCAATGATGCCACTACTTTTTAAGGAATTAACTGAAAACTCAGAATCATAGAATTCTCAGAGGTGGAACAAACCTTTGGAGGTCATCTAGACCAACTCACCTGCAATGAAAAGGGACATCAACAGCCAGATCACGTTGCTCAGAGCCTGGTCCATCCGGACACTGAGTGTATCCAGGGATGAGGCTTCCACCACTTTTCTGGGCAAACTATTCCAGTGCTTCACCACCATCACTGCAGAAGACTTTTTTCTTATATCTGAACTAAATCTCCCCTTTACGTTTGAAACCATTTCCCCTTGTCCTATTGCAGCAGACCCTGCTAAAGAGTCTCTCCTTTCTTATAGCACTGTTTAGATACCAAAAGGCCACCCTAAGCTCTCCCTGGAACCTTCTCTTCATGCTGAGCAGCCCAAGTTCTCCCAGCCTGTCCTCGCAGCAGAGGTGTTCCATCCCTTAGATCATTTTTATGGTCCCCAGAGTTATTTGTCCAAAGTTAAAAACCGAAAAAACATTTGTGCTCTTCTTTCTTAGCCAAAAGAGAAAACAAGACTCAGATGATGCAACTCCTCTAAATACATACATGATAGATCTATGTTATAACCAAAATTAGGATTAGTTTCTGCTACTAACCTAGTACTTTGTACACCTTTCTAGCCTGTTTCTCTTGCTTTAATTATTCTCACAAACTTTGCTCAGAAATTATTTCTGAACAGAAAGTTATGTACACATTGCAGTGCTCTTATTTCTACACATTAACAGATTAACAGCTCAGAATCCAATCCTACTTCAACCACCTCTACCCACGTTTTCAAGCCAAACACAAAATACACAGCTAAAAATCACATCTCCTACAACTGTCACATCCAGATTACATTACCATGTGCAATGTGTTGCTCAAACAATAATCACGTAGTTTGCTTTCTTTTCAAAAAATAGAAAGTTTTAATAGTCCATTATAAAGCATTAAGACATCATAAGCTACTTTTTAGTTACATAACCTATTCCGTAGTCACAGTGGAAATGCTGAAGTTCAGTAAACTTAAGGTGACAAGCACTGAGGACTTTTCAGCCTGGCTGACCTGGTGGGGATGACTCACCTGTCTGCAATACCCACACAACTTCTCTCTACTAATAGGTATTCAGTTGTCAAAGTTGCGTTACCCTGTGCTGCCCTGCACATACAAGTCCTTTTACCACCGAACAGATCCATAGTGGGATTAGCTTCCCCCACAATTACATTTTATTCACAATACATTCCCGCATTTCACCCACAGTACATTTCCACCAAGAGGCTAGGAAAAAAGAAGAAAATCAGCTGCCTAATAAACTAAACAATGCAAAGAAGAAAAAAACAAACAAACACCTAAAGGCACAGGGAACTCTCCATATGCCTACACTTTATTATTGAAGAAAAATAATGATCAACTATTTTATTTTAATCTACCTCCTTTGACTTGCATCTGATTTATCTTGAGGTTTTTCTGAAGTTTGTCTTACAACTATACAGTGTTTAAAATGTAAAAGTATTTTCAAACTTTTATTTCTTGAGTTATTCATCACGTTCATGTAAAAAAATTGTGTGTGTGTGTGTGTGTGTGTGCCATTTCAACTCAATTTGGAGCATGACTGCTTCAAGGAAGCACTGTTGCACAAGAAGCTCGTTCAGGCTTCTCTTCACTGACCTCTAGTAGCTCTCCTACAACCACAAGAATGGCACCTTTCACTCTGCTCCATTGGACAGCATCTTACCCAACTACACAGCACGCGTATTCCCAACAGATCAAAGAAGGAAATCCAGGAGAAACCTGTTCAGCTGATGCAACACTGACATGTCCAATGGGCATGTACTGTACATACCTAATATGATGCAACTCTAAAAGAACTATCAGAGTTAAAATTAATTCCTTTTTGTTATCCAGAAAGGAAACTATGCAGTTTGGAATATTACTTGACAAAGAGCTCTTCAGTATTGCAAGTATACAGCGAACTCCCTCTAAAAGAAGGAAATCACATGTCCAAATCCCAAAGTTGTTCATCTCTGCTGAATGTTACAAACACGTACAGGCAACCTTTTAACTCAGGCTATTGAGAACATATGGTATTTGTTGCTATATCAAGGTACTATCAGGTTCCTAACCTATTATCATCTCTTGTTGGTTGCACTTCTACCCCATAGCTCAGAATAATATGTGAAAGTGACACTGACAGAGTGACTAGAAAATATGATCAACCTTCTTTCCTACTAGGTATAAATCAAAATACAGAAATATGAACACTCAAAAAGAAAACCTGATACACATGTAAATGACTGCCCAATGAAATGTTATGACAGATCAAAGAGTCACAAAGTTACTGTTTACTTTAGGAGATAAAAATGAACAAGTAGAGAAAAAAAAAAAAAAGGTGGTTGTGTTTCAGTAAAATATTAATTTACGACATTTCACGAGAACAATATTAGCACAACCTTTTTATTTCAAAATTGCTACCAGCTAATGACCATTTTATTATGTCACTTGTGTGTTGAGACAAGCCTACTACAGCAAATATTTACAGAAAACTAATGACACTTCAAATGGATGTGAAAATCTCTTATTAAAGTAACATCCTGTAATCCTAGCTAGAGAGGAAGCTGTGAAAGCCATTATAACAGACTTTTTTTTTAACTATTTGTAAGAGAAATATTTAAAATATTTGAAATATGACTTTCTAAAGACAGAAAATGAAAAAAAAAGAAAAAAAGAAAAAAAAAGAAGAGAACCACCATAACTGGTGGATACAGTAATTCTCAAAACATGCTGAATTCCAGTAATTCTTTCCCTACTATTTTAAAAAACAGTACACACTGTTCACTACACATTCCTGTATCTGTTATGTTGGGCTGTTGATGATTCCATGCCAGAAAAAAAAAAAAATGTATTTCAATACGACTGTGGTCAGTAACGCACCCACAGCTGTTGTCCTACACTCACATATTTACAGATCACGTTATAAAGTAATTGTTATCTAGAATATCAGCCTATGACACAACCAGGACTTTGAAATCACTCAAACAAGTTGTGCTGGTATTTGCAGTTCAAAGTTCAAAGAAGACTAAATAACCCAGAGGACTGCAAAGGAAGCACATCTACAGCTTGGGTTTTTTTTTGTTGTGACAAGACTATCAGCCATCTTATCAATCCACTGCAAATTTTACAGATCACAGACAGCTAATTTCAAGGTTTGCTATAAATCAGTGCACTGAAGGGACAGAAATTAATCTGCATGTAAACACACGTACTGCAGTGATGCAAAAACAGTAGCTGAGGCATGACCTCCTAAATAATGAGCACCTTTTCAGAGCACGCCTGTAATTCTTGCATTCAAATAACCTTTAAAGATCTTCCCAATCCTAGTTATTTATTTTTCCATACGTTAAGCTACCAGAAATTCAGACCATCATTTTGAGATTGTTGAAATTAAAAATGTGCACATTAAGAATGAATTTCCTTTCCTTCTCTAGGTATATATTGTAGCAGTCAATACCAAAAGTACATCTCTAATTAAAGTCAAGATCCATCAGAACAGCAATGTTGATTACTTAAAAAATGTGTTATTATTATTGGAACCAAGGAAAAGAAAATACCTGATTAGTGATGAAGCATAACTGAAGCCATTATATTAAAATAAGTAAGATTCCCATCTGATACCACAGGTCTTCCCAGCATGAATTAAATCTTCAGCAACCTAAATATTACTACACTCTACACCACAAACACATACACCTCTAATTCTGCTCTCTTGAAGCTACACACCTTATCATGTCCATTAAATTACTTCACTGCGCTTTTGAGATACGTAGTAAAGCCTCATCTACTGCACACTGAACATCTGCTAGCCCAACTTGCACACATCTGCCCTACACAGAGTCACAAGCAATTCTTCCTAAAAGCCAAACACTCTTTTCCAAACACTTCTGCAAATCTGGATGTTACATATTAATAATGCAAAAAAATATGTGGCCATATGATTATTCCACTTTATCATAAAACAAAGTAACAAACTATAGACGTCCCCATCCGGAGACTAGGACCACCTACCAGCCAGCCAATTTTTGCAAACAGATGTAGAACACATACTAATTGTCTTCCCTCATTTCAAAGGTTTCGATTTGGATTACCCTAAGGGCATTTCCAGATTTCAACTCATCAAAGAGAAGGGGAGGAGAAGAAGAAGGAGACACTGAGCTTGGATAGTTCTGGGAGTACAGATCTCCTATTAAGCCCATCAGGAAAAATAAGCCTTCTCCCCTCAGGGACTCTAGGAACATCAGGATCTTCTGCACAGAATCCCTCACTAGAGGGAAAGCAGATCTCAAATTCCAGTTCCCATAAAACAGCACAAAGAGGAATTCAGGCTAAGGAAGCATATTCCAAGCACTAGACACTGTAAAACTGCTTTGTTTGGTGTTTTTTCCCCCCCTGGAAACAAGCATGATAAAACTAATCAAGATCTTCTAGTGTTTCATTACAAATGACCCTCCAGAACACGACAATAGCAGAAAAGAAATAGCAGCAATGAATGACAACAGACTGGGAGACTCAGTCAAAAACATCCAGTAAAGAACAGAGAAAAAAAAAGAAAGACACATGCAAAAAAAAAATAGGACTGCATACTCAGAAGTTTCAAACAAATGCAAGGGTAACACTATCTTCATTACTGTTCTTTTTTCACTGTTTTTTCCTAAAGGTATAGTTCAACATACTCATGTATGCCCATTAGACAGGTCTAGTTTGTAAGAAAACTGGTGTAACTGAAACATCCTGCTCTTCCATACTCACTGCATATGGAATATTACCCTCTTAATATACGAACACTGTGCTTACATTATCAATAGGGAACTCTCGCAAACAATTCATCTGCAATATCAGCAAGAAATTCCTTGCTTGGCATGACAGAACACCAAAACTGACCAGTTTAAATCACACTTGGAAGAACAAAAAAACCTAAACATCGTATCTATAGCATACACACAAGAGTTAAATTCTAAAACAGCTGCATGTTTCAAGATTTATTTAGTTCTTTGGAATAATGTCATATGGCACAAATCTTTAGCTTAGATCTGTGTTTCTAGACCTATTCTACCTCCCAACAAGTCTTTTTTGATGTGTCTGTTGACAACAGTGAGGCAGTACATCATCTAGCTCTGGTTCCTTATTTTAAGCTGCATTGTAAAATACCCTCGAGAAGAGGGTATCTGCAAATAAACTGCCACAAAGGTGAAGGAATCGGTTATGGCACCTTTCACTGAATTCATTACAGCATCACAGTACTAAATAGATGCCACGCTCAGCGAGGAAAATACAATATCCAGTAGACACAGAAAACTGGAAACAGGAGAGCACAAAGGTGTTAAATACAAAAAGTGGAAAAAACACACACCACGTTAAAAAAAAAATAGACCAAGAAAACAAAAAGCAAATAAATTCCATAAATAAATAAAACAAATAACCACACAAAAAGAAAGCCTTATAATTAATTTCTGGCTGCTACAAAGGATTCCACTTTTTAACATCACTTTTTCCACATAAGTTGCACAAACTAGGACAGTTTTTACACATGCAAGTACATATGCAATAAAAACAGTCTATTTGACACATTGAAACCAAGGAAATGTTTAAAAACTCAGAAGCGAGAATCTAAGAATTGGTATAAGAAATCTCTTTTTGTTTCTAGAACTACTTGTTCTTTAGAGAATTCTGAAAAGATCTGACAGAACTTATATTATCATTCCACACCAAGCAGCCATGCCAATTAACCAGGCCTAGCCCTTCCCCTCTCCCCCCACTTTCCTAATCCACCCTCTTTCCTCAGTGATGACAGCAGAGCTGCCAATTGCATCACGCAGTGACCAAACTGAGGAATCAACCAGCTGGGAAACAAGATGGTAAAAGCTGGGGGTTGAGATGGTATTTTTCAGTCAGATCGTTTCCCTGATCCATTTTGCTGTGCAGCTGCATAAACAGCTGGACTAGAAAAACAAGCAGGATGACACAAGGACACAGATAATCAGTGTTTACTGAAGAGATCACTGTGGCTGCAGAACTGAACTTTCAATCTGAACCTTCTCAGCATTGTGTGGTGATAGGACAAGGGGAAATGGCCACAAACTGAAGCATAGGAAGTTCTGCACAAATGTGTGTAGGAACTTCTTCACAGTGCAGTGACAGAGCACTGGCACAGGCTGCACAGCGAGGTGGTGGAGTCTCCTTCTCTGGAGATGTTCAAGACCCTCCTGGATGCCTACCTGTGCAACCTGGGCTGGGGAGCTGCTTTGGCAGGGGGTTGGACTTGATGATCTCTGGAGGTCCCTTCCAACCCCTACAGTTCTATGATTCTTTGAAATCATGAACTGCTAAGAAGTGCCTATAAGTTTGTTTCAATACAATAAGAAAAAAGTTCTTAGTGAACCAGATGAGCAAAAACAGGAGAGAATACAGATAAAGACACGGCCCCCTAAAATAGAACAGTAGCCAACCATCAACACTACAGTGTTCATGGGAAAAAACCCTAGTGAAAACGAAGCATGAACTATTTACCATAAGCATTACTCACACACATACTGTTGAAAAGCACTGATAGAGCTGGCTTCATTTACCTCACAGTACTGTAACTACAGCAAGATGCTTTATTTATAACACGCAGTGACAAACAGAAAACAATTTTCATCCTTTTCCCCATCTTGCAATATGTCCTTCCCTTGTGCTGACAAGAATGAGGTGCACTGGAAATTCAGCTGTGAAATCCCCCAGTAATAATGTACTCCCAAAATTCTGCATTTAACCTGAATCAATTCCCTGATGTTATTCGTCACACAAGAACTTGCTTCTCAGCAAGGACAGAAAGAAGTAAAAGAAAGGGAAGATGTGTTACAGCTGTTACACTCTGTCAACTCAGTTCTTCTCAAACAATTACTTAAGCTATACTGCCTGCAGTTGTCAAAGTAGAATAAAAACCTCATACCTCAATAGCTGATGAAATTATCACCACAGACAATGAAACCAAGGATGGTTGGACATCAGACATAGCATTACATGCAGTCACTGAAAAAACACTTCACATTTTCTGATGCATTTAAGAACAAATCTAATCTGTATTTTTAGGAACCCTAATTGCCTCCCTCACTTACACTGATTCAAAAAAAACCACAACGTTCATTTGTCAGGGTACATTTAAATAATTTTGAAATGCTTGTGTAACCTGAACAGCATTCTCTTTAAAGTTCTGATTTTTCTTCCATCGCATTCACGCTGTTAACTAAACATCAAGTGTGCTGTCACACTCCTATTTGTCAAAACAAATCAGATAATCAAAATACACGTACATATTTTTAAGCAGTTCCCACTGGAAATCAGCCTGCTTGTAGCTGATGCCTCCCTTACACAACTCACTGAACATATGATTAAAAACTCTCCTTCTCCAATTAGTTCTCTACCACTTCACAGCTTCCCTTTACTCCAGCACTCCTGTACTCATCACTCCACTCTCATCTTCATTAAAAGCTCAGACTCTTACCAGGAGTAACTAATACACAGCAATGTTTCTTCTTACATTTATGAGAAAGTTCCTACTACTTTCATTTTTCTCTTTTTTTAACTGGTTAGGAGAAGACAGCGAACATGTGAAAAACAGAAACAGATCAAGTTTTACTTACCTTGAAAATACCAACCCAGTCTTTCTGATGAGGATGGATAAACTGGGTCAGAGTGTAGTGACATTCAAGGTGTGCGTTCGGAAGGTAACTTTTTGCCACATTTTGAAAAATCACATGTGCAAAATTGGAAGTCTGTAAAGCGTTAGCTGAAGATGGAACTTCTTGAAAGGATGACATGATTGATCTGCAACAAAATTGTACAAAGCAGTTCTTCACTACACGGAAGTGACAAAGTTAGAAAATAAGCTATTTGAAAGATACCAGAGAAAATAAACAATTCGCTCCTCTAGTCTGACATCAGACAGCGACAGAACAAGCCCAACAAAATGCACTGCCTCAACTTCACTCCAAAACAATCATTCTCAGAACGAAAGGGCAGTCACCTCAGTGATGAAACCAAGACAGAGAGAAAGCACCACTAAACTGAATGCCCCTAGTGCTGTATCACAGAGTACCAGAAAGTGGGAAATAAAAGTGCTGGGAAAACAAGGCAGGGTTCTGACTTAACTGAATGTCTTTAATGATTCCACATGCTTCAGGGAAACCTGTATTGCTCAATGTGCTTGACAGTATTTCCATAAATAAAATTTTGCTCCCCTCTCAGTACAAGTAAGAAAGCTTCATTTTAAGACATTTTAACAAACAAGAAATTTATCTAAACAGTTGTGGTTTTTTTTTTTTTCTTTCTATCTTCCTCAAAAAGATTTCTCCTCTGTTCTGTTATTGGCAGTCTGGGAACACCTTTCGCTGTTCCTGCTTCAAAAACAGACACCCTTATTCCCGTACATTTAACAACAACAACAGACGGAACTGGTGGCAGTAATTCTGTGCGCAGTTTGATGCATTAGCACTAACTCGGTTGGAAACTGGTATCGAAACTAACTTTATGCTGACCGGGCAAACACACACCTCAGATCAGGTAACCACCAAGAGCGTGACACAACACACTCATCTACTGAAGATATATATGTGGAAACCAATCTTAAAAAGGGATGGGCCACTGCAAGTCTCAAGAAGCTGGAAGATTGAATGCCGTCTATTTATTTCCACAACCTTTTTAAAAAAGGGTGAAGAAATAAGCAGCAAAGAACTCATGTTGCCTGAAATAAAACACCCTGAAGTGAACAGGTATTCATAGTGCAGGACAAGGTTAGTATTGTCCCAATCTGAGTAACACACGAAGGATGTTAATTTGATAAATGCTAACAACTAAATGTTGTTTCGTACCCTGAACAAGCTTTTAAAATAAGATTACACGTGAGATACTTCACAAAAACACTCCAAATTATTAAAATGTACAAAACCGCAGCTTCTACTACTCCAAAAGAAACAGAACAGCCTTTGCATCTGAAGCTAAGTTAACAATGAAATGAGACAAACTGCGTCAGCTCTCATCGCCTGTTAGTAAAACACTGAGAGGTAACTTTCTTAAAACAGTTTTCCTTAAAAAAAATCGGGAAGTTTGTCATAAGAACACGCGACGAAGAAGAAACGACTTCAGCAGCCTGCTCTGGTTTCCAGCCCTTAGCCGGAGCGCTCCCGCACCAAACCTGCGCAGGGCGGCCCGAGCAGCCAGGCGCGCGCCTACCGGCGGGGACACAAAAGAGGAAGAGGAGGAGGAAGAGTTACGCTTGGGCTTCGCTAGCGGCGTGACAAGCGATTCTCTCGGGAAGGCAGCCAGCCAGGCGAGAAGGACGGGATTGAGGAAAAGCCCGTCAGGCAGGAAAGGCGAGAGGCCGGGCCGGTTCCTCCGCCAGCCCTTCTGCCGCGGCCCCGGCTGTGCGCGCCCGCGCCAGCACCCCTCAGCAGAGCCTGCTCAGGGAAGGGGAGCCCCGCACCCCCCGCCCGCGGTACGATCCGCTCCTCCTCCGGCCCACGGCAGCCGGCGGGGGGGAGAGGAAAGGGGGGGGGGGGCCCGGTGGCGCAGTGCCGCCGCCCGCCGCCTCGCGTCCCTGCCCGGCCCTGCGGGTGCCGGGGTCCGGCGGGGAAGGGGCTGCCGGCACTGCCCGCCCCCCTCGGCCGCGCCCGACAGCGTTCCTTACCTAAGCAGTCGCGGAGGACGCCGGGGACATCAACATGGGGCCTCCGCCATCAGCGCCGTGCAGTCCCGCCCGCTCGCGTCACTTCCAGCGCCGGCCCTGCCCGCGGGGGGCGGGGAAGCTGCGGTCCGGCCGGGCAGAGCACAGAGCTGTCACTTGAGCACGGTTCAGCTTGGGGTTGGTGCAGGACGAGCTGTAGCTCCCTTACAGAACGACGGAGATATGAGGAACGACGTTCAGTGATGAGTAACCGTCACTGGTATGTCGGGCTTCTCCCAGGACACACAGCGTGACCGCTACTGCAAATAGTCTTTGAAGTCACCTTTGACTCTTTATCGCCACTTTTTAATCTCTGTTTCCATTCTCAGTGGATTATGTGGAGAGGTGCAATGGGCAGGTTATTGACTGGAGTATTTGACAAGGGTGCTGGCTTTTTAATGTTTGCCCCTCATGAAACTAAGCTGGAGCACAGAAACTCTTCAGTTATTAATGGTTGTATGAAAATAAACTTATGTCTTCGTGTGTAACCTGTACAACAGATTATTAAGTAATCGTTTTTAT
This sequence comes from Callipepla californica brunnescens, assembly GCA_023055505.1. Taxonomy (NCBI): domain Eukaryota; kingdom Metazoa; phylum Chordata; class Aves; order Galliformes; family Odontophoridae; genus Callipepla; species Callipepla californica. The sequence continues at coordinate 2,758,573 of JALIRH010000064.1, forward strand.
TTCTATGCATAATTAATAATTCCTTATATTATTCATATGCTCCATTTTTCCCGGGAAAGCCATACATTTTCTACATTATATACAAATCCATTGTTTTAGAACCACGAAGTCATTAAGGTTGGAAAAATACACTAGGATCATCTAGTCCAACCACCTGCCCATTACCACCATGCCCACTAACCATGTCCCTCAGTGTCACAGCTACCCTTGAACACCTCCAGGGACAGTGACTCCACCACCTCCCTGGGCAGTCTGTTTCACTCTGAGAAGGAATTTTTCTTATCATCCAACCTGAACATCTCCTGGCACTACTTAAATTCATTACCTCTCATCTTATCACTAGTTACCTGGAGGAAGAAGCCAGCCCCCACCTCGCTGCAGCCTTCTTTCAGGGAGAAGACACAAGAAGTGTGTGTGCAAGACTTTCTTTTTCCCTAAAGATCAGGTGAATTTGTGTAGAGGTAAGTGAAACTGGTAAAATAATGAGCCATAAATATTTCTGAGGAGGTGGGGAGAGCTATTCTCTCTTATCTCTACCCAGCATTTCTTCTCGCTGTTCTTTGCACCATGTGTGATAAAGACTTGTCTAAGAGTCACAAGACACTGTTCTGTTGTGGGCTCTGACTTCAAAAAAACTTCAATTTCACAGTCATTATCCTCAAAGTATAAGGAGTGATGAGACAAACAGTTTTGCTTTTACTAACCATCATTATGATGCTACTTTATGGAATATTTTATTAAGATGTTCTTTCTTTCATAGCTAACATAGTTTTCATAGTAAAAGCCTGGGGAAAAATATCCTCTGTTTCCCAATTCTAAAAAGTTGACCACAGTTCTAAGTTTTTAAAGAATCTTGAGCATTTCCATATTCAGTCAAGAGAACTGGTTATGATTTAGTCATATTTCTATATTATTATTTATATTGTTAAATGTCAGGTAGGAGATAAACTGTATATGCTTGTTGTGATTTGTACAGGTAAATATTAAGGACAAATAAGTTAAGACTAATCTCATCTTTCCCTGTACTCAAATCACATTTTTTTAGGGGAAAACATGCACTTAACCTTAACCATCTAAGTTTAGAAATGTTTATTCCATTATTTAAATTAAGAACATTTCTTACTGAAATAAATGTGATTTAAGAAGCATTGTCACTGATGTATCATAAGTTTAGATAGCAGTCTTACCCCTCTAGCAGTTTGACTATTCTACATAAATATTGTGCAGAGCCTTTTCTCATTTTGTTGTTGCCACTTTGATAATGAAAGTACACTGTCAAACCTGTGCACCACAATCACCAGGATCAACAATTAGCATGCTTGTACTGCTACAAAGAAAAATTTTAATCACAGAAATTGCAATTGGAATTGGTGAAATTTGTGCTTCATAGAATCACAGAATTGTGGAACGGTTGGGTTGAAATGAACTTCTGGAGTCTTCTGGTCCGAAATGCAGCTAAGGTTAAACACATTTCTAATTTCAAGGCAGTAAAATTTTCAAGCAGGGTCCCTTAACGCACACTACCCAAGGTAGTGTCCACATGGCTCTTGAATATCTCTGGGGCAAGTGACTCCACAGCCTCTCTGTGCAACCTGTTCCAGTGCTCAGTCATCCTCACAGTAAAGTTTTTCCTCATGATCAAACAGAACATTGTTTCAGATTGTGCCCACTGCCTTTTGTCCTGTCACTGGGCACCACTGAGAAGAGTCCAGTCCCATCTTCTTCATACCCTCCTTTCAAATAACTTTTACACATTGATCAGACCCCCTGAGCTTTCCTGTCCCCAGGCTGAACAGGCCCAGCTCCCTCAGCCTTTCTTCATAGGGGGGCTGTTCTAGTCCCTTAATCATTTAGTAGCCCTAACTCACTTCAGTGGCTCCTTATCTCCCTTGTACAGCGGAGAACTTGGTCTTAGAATTAATGGTATGAATTTAGTAGGCAGAGATCTTAAGGTGCTAACTTTAAATTCATTTCTGTAATATAAACCTTTTGAAAAACTATCTCGAGTAGAAAAATTTAATATTTTTTCCCTTATTGTTTATACTCTCTGCAATATATATATAATATTGTAATGTAAAATAACGTGATAGCTTTCTGGTGAATGTCCAGCCATGTGAGACTCTAATACACTAATTCAATTAGAAAAGCTCATTATGGGTATGGTGTCAAGAATCCTGTCTTTAGGCTGACTCCCACCTTTCCAACCGCACTGATTTTAAGAACACAGGAAATTGTTTTTGTTCAAGCAGTAATTTATAATAGATTTGTCACATATACCAGAATTTTACTCTTAAGCATGTAGAATCATTGCTTAACCAATGTTTAGTTTTATGTTTATTGTTTTAAGGAAGAAATTGCAATCATCAAGCATCCTTCTGACACAGTCTTCCCTATCTATGTCATGGAATCAGAACCACTGAGGTTGAAGGAGGCTTCTAGAGCAGTTCTGATGAGAGCAGGTTACTCAGGGTCTTGCCCAGCTATGTTCTGAATATGTCCAAGGTCTGAGATTCCACCATCACTTAAAGTACTTGCTCTGGCGCTTTACAACACTAACTAGAGAAAAGTTTCTTTATACCAGGTCAGAATCCCTTGTGTTTCAGTTTTGTGCCTTGCCTCTTCTTTCACCACACATATAAATGAGGTAAAAATATATGTGAATGCAGTAACTGGATTTGAGCATTACTAAATTCTGAAGGAGTTGGACGTACAGATCAAGATGTAAAAATTCCTCTGCTTTGTAATTACACAGAGATTTTCTCTTCTAATCATGAGACCTGCACAAGTCCCTCTTCAGGCATAAGATGAAGAATAAAAACTCCAAGCAGAAACTAACCAGAATTGCCACAGGAAGCATGGGGCATGTTACAAACTCTTGGTAAACAGTCTTACACATTTAGAAATCATTTACTGTTTTCATGACGACGCTGTCTTTCTAAACTTATGTGCTCTGTTAGCAATTTACAGCCTTGAAATTATAAATGTGTCCCTGTCATATGTGCTTAACCTTGTCTACATTTGAACTTGTATTCAGATTAAGAGCCCAATGTATTTCTGTTTACTGTTGATATTACGGCCTGAACCAAAGCCATGATGAATTTTGGATCCAGATCTGGATAATTCCCCTGAGACCCATCTTTGCTTTAAATGAGTGACAGACAGATTGCATATTTCTACTTTTTATGACCAGAGAAAGGTACTTTACGTCTTGGATATTCCATCTATTGGCATGACATGTTGATATTGATGAAGTGTGGTAAGGAAACGCTTTGGTTCTAATGATTTCATTTCATTTTACTTCAACTCCTATTTAAACACTCCCAACTTTTAAGAGTATGGGCCATGAGAGATGTAAAATATATAGATCGATGTCACTAATCGGAAGCTTTTTCTGGTCACGTTGTAAAGCACACTTAATCAACCTCTTTAAGATCATGTTACAGAAAGCTATTAACTATACTCTTAAAACAGTTAAATAGTTATAAATAATGTTTTATATTACAGCTGACAACACCGAGTTGCCCGGCGTTTAAGGAAATCTAATCACAGGGCATACGGACTTTGCCTTCCAGTAAGATGGTGTGGCAAAACTTTGGAACATATTAGCAATCACACACTGTTGCTAACATTTCCTATTAAGGAGAAAGTCTCTCTCTGTATATTTTGGATTTCTTTTCCAACACTTAATTGCAGGTGATGAAAAAAAGCTATTCAAAAGCTGCCAAGATTTTTAGATCTCTGTGAGTGAGATTGATGAAATTTGTAGCTTTTCCCAAAAGAGTGTAGGTGAGAGCAGACGTAAATTTTGTATGTGTGTGTATGTACGCGTGTAACAGAAAGAGGAGAGAGCAAGAGCTTACTCCTGAGGTGTGAGACTTGGCAGCGCTGCACTGTACAATGGGCACAAGAAACCGCATGTCTGTAAATGACCGTATTTGAATTGCTGCTATTTCACTATTGGGTTACTGTATTGTTAAAGTGAAAAGGAATGTTTTTAATAAATGCAAATAACAAATTAAATGCTTGCACACACTGAGGCTTTACTCTCTGGTGTGTAATTAATATATGTGCACTGGAGACCAGGGTCTGGGGGAGTGTTTCATTTCTTATTTATGATGTTAACAGGTTGGGTTTGGGTTGTTGGTTTTTTTGAGTTTTTGTTTTTTGGGTTGTTTTTTTTTTTGCCTTCAGCGTACCTCTTACAAGCACACAAAGAGCTGCATGTACATGACCACTGAGTAGGTGTCATTTAAATCTTAACAGATATAAAACAGGTAAATACCTTTGCTTTGTGTGCTTTGGTAGATTACCATTTCTCCCAGCCTTTTATCTTTGCTATCCTAAAGTAATAGGAAGCTCCCAAGTGGCCAACATTTTGTTTTCAGAGGCAGGAAAATGCCTGTGGTAGGAAACAAACAAGCAAGGAGATTTCAAAGCTCTTATCCCTGAGGGCAAAGCCCTCAGCCCTGAGGGTGGAAAACAGAAAGACACTTCCCATAGCCATACAAGCATGCTGCTTGTATCTCCTTCCAGGTCCCTTCTGTGCTGGCTGCCATCACTGACGCCATACAGGAGTGGCTGTACGGGCTCTATCTGTAAGAAACCTGGCAGCTCTCCTGTCTTCTGCTAATAGTGTATATTTTTCTCTGAGGATATAAGAATGTCTGAGTCCTCACATTAATGATGCTGCGTGTGACCGGGGACTTGAGACAGCCAGCCCTGCTTTTCTCTATAGCCCTGCATTTGCTTTGGAGAGTGGTCTGTACAGAAAACACCTCATCCAACAGAACTGGAGTCCTCCTGCTGCTGGGTTCTTAATTCTGACATAAGGAATTCTCATATTCTGTGCAAAAATAGTAACTATGTTTTTGCATACATTATGTGCAAATCAGCTACTAGGAAATGCTGCACTAAAACTGGAATTGGTGTTTAATTCATCCTCCTGATTGTCCTTCTGTCTATGAGCATTGAACGAATTAGAATATACTGGATTTTCTATGCAAATTTGAATACGGAAAGTAATCCAGATTTTCTAATTTTATTTCATCAAGCACAATTCCACTTCGAAACACAAGCTATGTTACCACACACAGTTTTGGAAAAATTTTCATCTTTTCTTATTTTTGCAATGATCTTCCATGTTTAAGGACTGTCGGTAGCATCTGTTGACAGCACATGGCCTCTCGGAAGTACAGCATTTTCTGAAGCAAGGCCATCAAGGTGTGCAAGTCCCTCCACAAGGCACCAAATCATCTTAAAAGTATCTGGGAACTTTACCCATAATAAGCAGCACATTGATATATATTTATTTTAGGACTCTCAAAATCCAGGCATTTTTTCCGCTTAGAAGAAATGCCAAAAGTGATTTCAGTATGCAGTTCTCTCTCTACTTCCCAGACCTTTGTTGACTTGCAGTCCACACTCTGAGGCAATTAGTCAGCTGTCATGAGAGAGCTCCTTGGCTGTATATTCTTCCTAATACTCTTCTGCATTCAAGTATAGTTAACCTTAGTTGGTGCTATTATTATTCACAGTTGTGCAGGAGACAAATCCAGCTCATTTGGCACTGGGAATTTCTACAAGCTTTAGAGTGGGATTAATTTTTTTCCCCACAGAAGAGGGGATTCATGAACTGCACCCTCTGAATGTCTAACATCATACTGATTTGCCACTTACACATTGTTTCTTGATCATTTTACACTCAATATTTAACCAAGAAATCATTTCTAACTTACAGTACTTGGCCCTTGGTATTATTAGGTAGCGTGAAATATACTCAGTGATGGTATGAAAGTTATTTCCAATAGGGCTTATGAAGTACAGCTGAGCAAGTATGACCTCCTGACCTCAAAGTGTTTGTTTACTGGGAACTGTATTCCAGTTCTCTACATTTAATCTGTCTTGGACCAGGCTGACATTCCCTGACTAGATTTATTGTATCTCTGGAGGCTATTACAAACACAACATTGTCACTGCTTATCAAGTAAAATGATAATAGGATTATATTCCTCTAGTGATAATGATCCAGCTATGTTCATTTTTAATAATAACACACCACAGCTTGATTTCATGTTCAGTGAAGATATTATGTTACTAGGGGGGGAAAAACCCAAAACATTCAAAAGGTACTTTTCTTTCAGACAAATCCATTATGGAAAATATTTCCCTGTCCATCTTATTTGTCATTCAGAGCTTCAGCTTGTGTATATAAGCAGGTGTAGCATGTCCATTTTACAGAAGTAATAATATTGAGGAAAACTCAGAAAATTCCAGTTTCCCTAAAGTAACAACCCTGGATTTTGGAAACTGGTCATGGTGTTTTATCCGGTGCATCTTTTCCTAGATGTGGCCAGATATCAAAAGGCAGACACAGCAACCAGATTTGTATTTCAATTATAATTAGTTGTACTCAAGGAGTAGATTCATCTGTGATCAGTGGTATTAATTATTATTAGTATTAGTGCTGTTTGTTATTATTGGTAGTAGGATTAATACCATAGCCAAGTTTTAGTTTAGTACTGTATGTTTAAACAGAAGACTCTTCAGTGTATTTCTTAACTGGATTTGACTGTTGTTCCGGTTACTCAACATCTCCATATAATGTTATTCATATTTTAACTCCCAGATCAGACAACAAAAATGTAAGTACTTCTTAACTTTGGCAAGTTGTGCCTTAACAAAAGGTTTGACTTTTCTTATTTTAGGAAGGCAAAGAACTTATCCCTCTTTCTTCTGTTTTTTTTCTTTTTTTTTTTTTTGTTTTTTTGTTTTTTGCTTTGGTGAGTGGGTCAGAGTACTGACACTGTAATTCTGACTGTTACAAAATGTTCCTATTGTTTGGTGACTGATACTCTTGTGACTCTGCTCTACTGGAATTCCTATCACAGTCAGCACAGATGAAGTATGCTGTGAGTTCTAAATAAATTGGCCAATAGCTCTTACATTAGCTCAGCAATTTCTTTTCCTTTTTTTTTTTTTTTTTTGTAATTATGTGTTCACAGAAATGTTCTGATTTGATGCATTTAACATAAATTAATTGAACTTAGGTTTGTTGTCAAGAGTTGTATATAGTAACTATGTGCTAGTAACAAGGCAGTAGATAATCAAGCTTAGTGGTACGTGTAAATTCTAAATCATAATTGTGGCCTTTGATAAAATGGCAGTTCATTCTTGCATGGGGCCTCTTGGCATTAACACATGCTGTGGGCAGAAACTCATACAGTAGAATGAATGGTGGCTGCAAACATCTGCATACCACTGTTATGTGAGAAAGCAGCTGGTCAATATGAAGGGTTTCCCAAAAGTGTGACCTTCTGATAGGTCGCAGATATGTTGTAAATCACCTTTTATTTTTTCTTTTTCTTCTCTTTAATGATATTCTAAAATTTTAGAAGCCTTGTTCTGTTTTGTTTCTGCTAACCGTATCTTATGTTCTTAAAGTATTGTGCATCCAAATAAATGTTGTCCTGACTGTGCCCACAGACAGAACAGTCCAGTCTGATGGCACCTCCATGGCCCCAGGCTGTGCGGTGGGCTGGGGAGAGCTGAGACTGCGAAGCTGCTCCCCTCACTAATGCTGCAATAGGCAAAGGTATCACAAACTGCAAAGAGAGAGAAGCCACAGCCATTCAGTGTCCCAGGGGCAGGCAGCAGCGGCGCTGTCCAGGTCCCTCAGCAGGAAACCCTCCCAGTCCCTGCTCCCCTTAACATCTAATCTAAATCTCCACTTTTAGTTTAAAACCATTCCCCCTTGTCCTTGTCCGTGGCCCCAAAGGAGTCCTACCAGACCATGTAAAAAGTTGGTTCTCCCTTCTGATTATTAGCTCCTTTTAAGTATTGGAACACCACAATGAGGTGTCCCTGTCCTCTTCTCCAAGCTGAACAAGCCCAGCTCCCTCACCCTTTCTTCATAGGAGAGGTGCTCCAGCCCTTTGTGGCCCTCCTCTAGACCTGCTCCAACAGCTCCACATCTTCCTTGTGCCAGAGGCCCCAGGATGTGGTACTGCAGGTGGGGCCTCACTAGCACAGAGCAGAGTAGAAGGGGACAACCCCCTCCCTCGCCTTGCTGGCCATGCCTCTTCTGACGCAGCCCAGGATACATTTGTCCTTCCAGGACACAGGTGCACACTGCTAGCTCATGTCCAGGTTTTCATCCACCTGGACTCCCGAATTCTTCTCAACAGAGCTGCTCTCAATGAGTTCTTCTCACAGTCTGTACATGGGATTGCACTGATGCAAGAGGAACACCTTGTACTTGGTCTTATTGAGCCTCATGAGGTTCATGAGGTCCTGCTTTAGTCAACAGATGGTGAGATGTTGTGCTGCTATGTGGACATCAGTCAGTGGGCAGTTGTATTGTTAGCTGGCGGGTGGACAGTAATTGCATCATAGATTCAGAATTGCATTGTATATACTTATCACTGCTTTTTGTGTTACCTTTTAATTTTTTCCTATTCTTAGTAAATATTTGTTTTTAAATCTCTCTCATCTCACTGGGCAGGGAGAGTGAGTGAACAGCTTTATGGCACTGAGCTTTTTGCCAGGTTAAACCACAACACAAGGTTTTGCTCAGGAGCACACCACACAGAGAAACTCTTTCTGAAGTAATGTGCTCTACACTTAGGAAGACCCAAGGAATTAATAATTGCCAGTATTCCTATTTACTTTTACACCATGATGGGGTTAGTTCAGGATTTTTACTCTTAACGCAGATTTGATGTTTAAATACTGGTATATATGTATGTTGCTTGGACAAAGTTTTTCTTCTTTTTTTTTCTGTTTTTCATACTTTTTCTGTGTTTTACATGCAGATCTCCTTGACAGCGACATTAAATTTGAGATCATCTTACTTTGCTGCTCTTCCACATTGCTTTTCCATGTTACCTTACCATGTTCATTTTCTTTTCCTATGTCAGGATCCCATAACTGACAGAAGGGCACTGACTGACAATTGGGGAGCAATACACCCACAGGTACTGTATGTGGTGCAGTGCAGGCAGTGGCCAAAATAAAGTAAGTGTGATCAATACCAAGTATTTATCATATGTAGCAATATCTATTTTGGAGGTTTTTTTTCCTTAACTGTTCATCTAAATCTGAACCAAAGTCATCATCCTCATTGCATTACTATGTCATGTGAAATAAGCATGTAAAAAGAAGCTACTGTACACAAAGAATAACAGTTAAAGCACAAAAGAAAACAATTTGCTGTGGAGCAGGTATACAGGTAACTGTGCTTTACACTTAACATAAAAATTAGCCTTCTTCACACTGACTTCTTTATATTTCTTTACACATCCCCGAACTTAGTGGACACAGTGTACACTATCAGTGTATATATAGCACTATCAGTGTATAAATAGCAGCTGCTTTCTGTAACATAAGTGGTCTGCCAGCTCTCATATTTTAACTTCCATGTTACAGTGTCACAAATACCATGGAGCACACCTAAGGTCTGCACATATTTCATACAGGAGAAGAAATAAATGTCACTTAAACACAAAGGTCTTGAGTTAGCATCCTTTGGGTGTGATGTGAATAAATACTCAGAAGTTTTTGATGATGGAAGATGCTGAGATGACAGCAGGGTACTGTACCGACCAGTATCAAGGCATTGTATCTTTTTCTCTGCAATTCTCAGGATTCTGCAGAAATGAGCCTATATCAGTCCACAAAGCAAGATGATAATGGCAACTATGCATGAACAATAGCAAGGTAACGTGGCTTAATGAACATGGAAATAATGGCAATGAGCATGATATGAATGTATGATAAGGACGATCAAGAAAGCTGGATTTGCTTTCCCTTTGCTGTCAGTGATGGGTTGTGTGACACTGGGAGGCACAATGATATTGAGAGAGAGAAGAGCCTCTGGGTTCTTTGGGGAGCAAGGCTGACTTAGATTGATCTGGTAGCCAACAGATCAGTTTTTGTAATGACATCCATACTACTTTTGATAAAGCACTGTAAGATCGATCTGTAGATAAAAACAGGTATGCACCAGTTACATATTTATTATTTCTCATATATAATTTATTTTTATGATATCTTTTTTGCTGTATTAAAAAAATGAACTGTTTTCTAACAGTAGAGTAACAAGGAGATTGGCTAGCTTGCCTTTACAAAATAATTCCTTCCTTCCATAGTCAGTCAGATATTTTGAGGTCCCATTTCATGCCTAAATCATAAGGCTGGTATTACTGCTTTTAAGATACAATACACCATTGATGGAACAAAACTTTAAAGCCAATTAAATGTTGGCAATCTTCCTACCACTGCCAAAGTAACACTTGTTAACAGTTCCCCTTTGTGGCATGTTTGCAGTGTAATCACTGATTTCTGGAAAGCTTTTTTGGCACTTCAAGATATTTTGAAATATCTAATGAATTTATTTTTATAGGCAATTTCAGACTTTGCTCATATTAATTTAAAGCATTTTACTTAAAAACTAGGTCTTTTATGCGTTCAAATGAGGTATGCATCCACATTTTAGCACATGGGAAAGATATTCTTTAATTTGTAGAAATAAACCATACAAACAATAATCTGTTTATCTGCATTTTAATTAGTTAAAATTTTAAGAAATCATCTCATACAAATCCTTATGAAATACTCTCTTAACTAGCTGTGAGTAAGGAGATACTGCTGCTTTACCAAAAAAAATCAGAACATTTTTATCCTGTGGTTTAATGTAAGTAAAACTTTTCACGGCTATTTACTTAGAAATATTTCAATCTTAACAAAGACTTTTTCTTCATCTTGCATGGAAAGAATGTGATTAGGTTGGGAAAGAAATAAGAAACACAAAATAAAAGTAACTAGCAAGGCTTAATTTATAATGAGATAAACTTTTATGAAAGGCAAGATTATTTTTAACAAAAAGAGCCAATTTTACTGTAAGCCTCCTAAAAGTTCAAACATCACTGCAGGGCATTTTGGAGGAGAAGAAATAAAAGCAGCTAGATTTCGTTTTAGTCTGTTTTCTCTCAAATGTTCTGCACTTTTATAGTCTGTACCATCTTGTCCTACAAATATTTTCTTCTTACAGTGTCTATCTTAAAAGTTCTAAAGTACTAGTATAATTTATATTAGTTTTCAGTATGTGAGCAGAGATTAATCAAATTTCATGTATTTCATCTGTCTACAGAATCATGTTCTGTACAAAAGCATAGTAAGATAAGAGTGGACATGTCAATAGACAATAGTGTTTATTCACAGGTGTGCTGGCAAAGTAAGGTAAGCCTCAGTCTGCTGTACTTTTAGCATCAGGACTCTCCTTTTTGCAGTTTCTCATGAATTCTCAATGATTGTGCTGTATTTCTATTTTGCTAGTACAAAGCTCATGTACTTATAGAAATTAAACCCTCTTAGACATGATAAAGTTCTAGAAAAGGTGCAGCTGTTCAGGCAAAGCTGCATCTTGTAAGGAGAATTAAAATTCTGTATGTGGTTATCACAATGAATGATACCAGGAGGTTCTTGCTTGTTCCCAATCCCCAAGAACATCAAATCAATCATTTTCTAACTCAGTTCAGCTTTAGTTTAGCTTTTTGCAGCCAGCTGGAGAAAGATAAATGACTCTGAAATTGCAAGGCAGTGAAGAATCAGGCGGAAAAGTAAAAACCTCATTAATGAGCAGAGTTAAAGTTACATGTGATTATGTGTAAAATTCAGGTTTTAATGACTTTCAAAGACCTTATTCGGACGAGTACAGATTTCTGCCAGCATAGCTTTATTGATGGGGAATCACACCTCAACAGAGTTTGTGCTCAAGATGTTTGTTAGCCTCGTCACCACCGAGGAAATAAGTAAATACAGCTCAGTAGCTTCATTCACTTGGCACTCTTCAAATGGCATGTTGGAAGAAACAAGTGAGCTTATGAAAATACTGGCATATATGAGTCTCTGGAGCTTCAAATAATTTGCAAAGTGCTAGCAAATCAAAGAGTTTCTGTTTTTTCTGTCTCTTTCCCGTGCCTTAGCTGTAGGAATATTTTTTCTCTTAAGTCGTACTCTGTCTCAGTGCACAGCTGAAGGGCAGTGAGAAGAAGCAACTGAGTGAAGGCATGAGATCAGCCTGTGGAGTGGTGACATGTGCCAGATTAAAGCAATTGTATAACCACAGCCTTGTTTCCTGCCCACAAGATCCCTTTATGTTGAGCTGCATTAATTTAACTGTGTATCATCCACTGTTTTATAGGGGCAAGTATACAAATATACACGGTGGTACTGACAGAAGAGCCAAGTGTGTGTATATATAGAGAGAGAAAGCTTATTCTTTTCTGTACTGACACATGAGTGAATACCTGACTACGTGAGACCTGAGGTCTCCCACTAACTACATTATTCAGGGAATCTATGAATGACACTACAGAACATCTACAAAAAAGAAAAACACACAACACCCAGTGACATAGTTCAAGTACTCTAATGACTAAAGGAGTACCCAGCACTCCTCTATATAAGCACCACAACAAACTAAGGTAAGTTTTGCCCTCACGAATAGATTAACTGTTCTGCTCATGAGACAGAGATGTTTCAGTTGAACAGCTCTGACAGACACTGTGCTCTGAAAGGCAGCATTCGCTTGTGTCTATTCTGCTCGCCCTTAGAGCTCAGCCCTGCTCCCTAACACCGAGTCTGGAGCTCTTCTCACACTGGTCTCCAAGCCCCCTTGGATCGCACACTGCAGACACATAGCACAGTTTTCACTGGCTTTTTGCTAACGGATGGTGATAATCCCTCTGTCAGACCTTTGGGAACTGCAATTGGGACTGCAACACAATGAAGCTGGTCATGAAGCTGAACAGAAAAGGATCTGGGAGTGTTAGCTGACATCTGTCTGAATATGAGCCAGCTGTGTGCCCAGATGGCCAAGAAAGCCAACGGCATCCTGGCTGTATGAGAATTAGTATAATCAGCAGGACCAGGGAGGTGATCATCTGTATTCTACCCTGTTGAAGCCACACCTTGAGTACCGTGTTCAGTTTTGGGTCCCTCACTACAAGAAAGATATTAAAGCCCTGGAGCATGTCCAGAGAAGGGGAACGAAGCTGTTAGGAGTCTGGAGCACAAGTCTTATGGGGAGCAGCTGACGGAGCTGGGATTGTTTGTCTGAAGGAGGCTTGGAGGTGGGGATCAGCCTCTTCTCCCAGGTAACAGCAACAGGACAAGACGTAGTGGCTTTAAGGTGCACCAGGAGAGATTCAGATTGGATCTTAGGAAAAAATTCTCAAAGAGCAGTGGAGCATTGGAACAGGCTGCTCTGGGGTGTAGCTGAATAACCATCCATGAAGGTGTTCAAGAAATGTGCAGACATGGCACTAAGGGACATGGTTTAGTGGGCATGGTGATGAGGGTTGATGTTCGGACTAGATTATCTTAGTAGTCTTTTCCAAGTTTAACGATTCTATAATGAATGCCAACAGCTGTGTCTCACTCAGGTGAGAAAAACACCTTTCAGCTCACAGCAAGGGCACCACGTACACCACGCTGTTTTCATACTGCAGAGCCAAGCAAGGCCCCACATAAAACCCTGTGCGACCTCTGCCTCAAACAACACCCAACCCACCACCAAGCCCAGACCCCGCTTCAGAAGTCCGGGCGAGGCCCACTCTCTCGGCTGTCCCACCCCGCCCCGTTGGAAGCAAACGCCTCCGTGGCGCACTGCCACAGCGCGGCCCGCTGCCTCCCTTTACGGAGCGGCCTCGGCACAAAAGGCCGCTGCGAGGTCGGGTTACCGTCGCCAGCCGCGCTGCCCCAATACGGCGCCCCAGCGCCCGCCCGGCCCCCGCCCCGCCCCGCTCCTGGCACCGACCGCGGCGGAGCCGGGCGGTCACGGGGAGGAGCCTGCGCCGCCACGGGCTGCGCTCCGCCGTGCGCCGGCCGTGGTTGGCTGCCGCGGCTGCCGCTCGCGGGGCGGCGGCGGAGTCGGGGGAGGAGGCGGCGGGGAGGGCGGCGGTTGGCCGGAGGTCGCTCGGCGCCGAGGCGCAGCATGGCCGCGGCCGTGGTGCTCGGGGGACCGGCGGGCTGGTGGCGGTGGCACCGGCGGGTGCGTGCCGCTCGAGCGGCGATGGGTAAGGACCTGTCCCTCCGCGCGGCTCCGCGCTGACACCGGGCGGCGGGCAGGCCGGGCATGGCGGCGTCGCCGGGCCCCGCGCTGTCACGGGCGGCCCCGCGCCGTGCGGGCCCCGCGCCGTCCTGCCGGGCAGCGGCCGAGGGGAGCGAGCCCACGGCGGCACGGAGCCCGGCACGCTGCTCAGATGTGCGAAGGTCGCCTCAGGGTCTCGGAGCGGCCTCACCGCATCAGTGCTCTGCCTCCTTTACTGCGTGCGTGGAGAGGGACGGAACCCACACGTGTTCTCTGCGGAGACAGAGACGTGTTAACGATACCACAGAGCGGGATCTGTTCTGTTCGGCCGTCTTAATCGTTGCAGCCGCTTAATTCTCCTAACCTGAAGGCAGACCCAGCAGCACTTTTTCCTGTGAGAACTCCACACGTGCTCGATTCACCGGTGGTGAAGGAGGGGACGCAACTCAGTGTCCTCTCAGTGCCAGGGGAAGAGGAATGCACTGGCAGAAACTGCCCAGACCTTTTCCTACTCTGAGCTTTACAAAGCAAGCTTCAGCCTCGCGGTTTTACCTGCTCGAGCAGATATCTGAAAGCATTCCCTCGGCAGCATTATCAGTGTCTTTTTGGAAGTGACGTACGTAACCAGACAATATCGATAGCAGCTCACATATATCATGTTAGGCTCCCAACAGAGCAGTAGGTGAAGACTTCTCAAGTAGTAAAATGGAAGAGAGATATTATTTTATGTAGTATATGGTTCTAAAATCGTGGCGCATATAGAGATTCGGGAATTACTCAGATAATTAATTTGCCCTTAAACCTCATTTAAATGGATCAGTGGAAGGTGTTTGGCACTTAATTTTGAAATTAGCTTTCAGTGTTCTCTTGCTCAGTTTTATCTCTGTTAATAATGTGTGATTTTTATGATTGCAGCTCTGATTTTATGCCAAGTAATAGCTCGAGTGCAGCAGGTGTATTGGTCATGTGCTAGTAAAGTTAAATACAAGAGACCTGCCTGTGCATTTAGTACCTTTAGTGACACTGCCATTTTTCTAGCAACAGCTTCCAATGCATTTTTAATTTTCTGTGTATTGTAGTCATCAGGAACAGTTGCGTGAGAGCTTTGACATCCCATCCTGATCAGTATCCCAGTGGTCATATTTCACGTTGTGACACAACATGTGACAGCGCACATCAAGGTTGTTGGTGGTGAGCACAGCTGTAAAATGCAACCAAAACCACAATGACTCTTTAAGTTGAGAAATACAGTGTGTCATTGCCTGGAGACCTGATCAAGAAACTGACTATAAGCAGAAATTGTCTCTCTGGAATCTCCCACAGAACAAAGTTTCACCCACAGTGTTTAAGCTCTGACTTAGTAGTGACTGCACTGAAAGTCCTGTTGACTCTGAAAGTGTTCATGGGGTGAAGGTCTAAGCATTATGCTTTCTTATCTGCTAAGCTCTATTGCATTGCTGTGTGTCTTTATTAGGTTGCAACCCTTTGGTTTTGAGTAGACTAAGAGTTGTATTTTGGTTAGGGATTTCAATGAGCATCATTCTGAGTGAAACACTGTGCTAGAGAAGGAACTCTGCCCACTCTGACTAATCTGTCCAACACAACATGACGTGTCTGTAACAGTTCTGTCAGTGGGCTCTTGCTTTTCACTTACTAAATGTTCTGTAGTTTTAGTTGCTCTTGGACAACAAACCATGATGGATTGTTTCTTCCGTACATACTAGAGACTGTTAAATTTTCTGGGAGGAAATAGGTTAAAGCTTATTTTGGAAAAGCATCTTGGTTATGTATGCTTGTGTACTGGCAAACTGGATAGCTGACAGAGAAAGTGTTGCATTGTGATGCACAGCTGATAATGTCGCTGAAAAAGGTGCTTCTTGGAGAGGGTGTCCATGATCTTAGAGCAGTTTTTTGGGTTGGGTGTAGATAAATCCCTCCTGGAGTCTGCTAGTAGGGATGAAGGAAAAGGGATGTTCATGGCTGAGAGAGGAAGATATACAGATGAAAGAAATGCATCAGCTGAGAGGACTATTGTCAGAGAAGATAGTACCCTACTAGAGTGTGTAAATCTTATTGCAGACAGTTTTGGATGAGTAAAAGGAACCCATTCAACTAGCAGTTTAATATCACTTCTGTTTGATGCACTTGCTGTGTGTGAACTGTTGGATGATTCCGTACTTTGGTGCAGAGAAGCATTAATTACTAAGTAAGGATTACAACGGAAAGACCTACTGCTCTAAAGCACAGCGCATTACTCAATTAAGAGATCAAGTGTACACTTGATGTTCTTTTTAGATGAAAAGTACTTAGTATATGTTTTTGTCTTTATTACATTAACAGACATTTAATGAGGTATACCTACAGATAAGAAAAATGATGTTAGAAAACGAACACTTAGAAGATAGTGTGTCTATTTTTCATCAGCAGACCTTTACAGAGGCAAGGAGAACCAAGTGGGACATTTTCAGTGTAAAGCTGGCCAAATTTAGAGTCTTGTAATCTTCTTAAATTATGATTTTGGCAGAGTGCAGTTCACAAAATCATTGCATAAACTTTAAAAGTCTGTGATCCTTGGTCAATTTAAATTCCATTGGCAAAGGCTTCTAGCCTGATTCTACATGAGCATGGCTAAACTTCCTAACTTCTGTGTTTCTCCATCTATTTCCCTCCAGGATCTACTTCAGTAGAGACTGGATGAGTTTCCATAGAGAACTCTGCACAAAAACACAGAAGCTCTCGCTGATCCTTTCTTTCAAAGCAGGAAAAAGAGAAGGGTGGTTTTTTTTTTTCATTGTACCAGAACTTCATATGCTGAATCGGTGGCAACAGCTTTCATTTAATGTCTCATGCTGAGCTGTCATCATGTTTCCCTGCCCATGTCAAAATGATTCGCATGTAACTGTACTTCCTCATACAGCCCTGAACAAAAAGAGCAACCTTCATCAGCTTCAGCTCACTATGGGCATCTTCCCATGCTTCTGTTAACTCTCTTCTACTGGGTGGAAAAGAACCCTAAGTTCAGTGACCCAGAGAGATCGTTAGTATGACTCATGCTTGCACTGGTTAGGGAATTCATACCAGACTAGAATTTGGGGACTCTTATCCTTTGTGCCAGTTATGTGTACTACATTTGACACTGGAGCTAGGAATTCCAGCCCAGGAGTTAGGCAGTTTTAGTCAACATACTTCAAGATGTATTTTGTACAGCCAAGAAGTAAGTAAAAGAGTTGATATTACAGTTGTAAAATCACAGATTCCTTGGTGCAGTTTTTGGCCAGTTAGGCTGTGCCTTAGTGTACAGGCAGGCTGGACCATTTCCAGCCCTCCTGTCTGTGATTCAATCCAGCCGCTAGTTATTTTTTTCTTTGAATACAAGAAGATGGATTCTGCACTGCATATTATATTTTCTGCACAGTTTACTCTTTGCAGTGAATTCAAAGCACCACTGGATTGAAATCCTTTCTTAAAGCTCTAAGAATCATTACTTCAGGAGATAGTGCAAAATGATCTTTTAAACTCATAGCTGTTATTGTTCTGGTTAAAAAGAAAGTTACTTTAAATAGTAGGTATTAGCTGGGGAAGACTTGCGTTTGAGGTCATTGGTAGGCCAGGTATTCTAAGGACAGGATTAAAGACAGGTTGCTGTCTGTGCACTTCTGGCTTCCCTTTCTTAATGGACATATTTTGTTCAAGAAAACACATTTTGAAATTCATGAACTCGTACTGATTTTCTTTCTGAAATTATATTTAAGGGAAAATTTGCACGCAATTACACAGATTTAATCAAGTCTGTATATTATAGGTTAACTTGTCAATGCAAAACATTTATCTGTATTGTGTACAGGTCCCCAGTATGGTGGGAGGACTGTGAGCAGATCTTCATCAGTGCAGTCTTCACAGGCACAAGAGTCCTTGAGCACAAACTCCCTCAACAGAATAATGAAGACTCTCCTGGAAAAAGCCAAAATTCTTTAGAGTTAGTTTTAGCTGCTTATGCTGACAATTAATTTCATGTATGAATTAACCTATGTTACTGGTCCTATTTCCAGTGAAGGAAAATTAATTGTATGTGGTATCAGCAATTATTTCAAAAGTAGCTTCCATTGCTCCTGCTGCTGATGTTCTGTCCTCCTTTAGCTGCTGGAAATGAACTGCGCATTTTTTCAGCCATGGATTGCAGTAGATTTTCTGATTAAAGTAAAACAGACTTGGTGCCACAAGGACAATGTCTGCAAATGTTTACACAGTTGATGGGATTAGTTAAGCGTATGTGTATGTAGATTTGCAGAATATGAATCCAGAGGTTCTTGAACGATACACTTAAAAAACCAAGTGTGTGCTGTGTATCCAGAACCGTAATGTAAACAGTGCCTAGATATTCAAGCTGGACATCACTTTCCATGGTGGTACCTGTGGATTTTCATCTAATATGAAAGTCTGAAGAACCATGTCATCTTAAACACACTCTGTCTAGCAACCTTCCATTGGCTTAAATAGTCATTCTGTTATATTATGTGCCAGGATTTTAGAAATAATAGATTGATTAAAATGTAATTGAAATCAGCACTGATGAGTATGTCTGTAAGGTAATTTTATCAATCTTTTGAAACAGTTTTCCTGTATTTGAGTACCTGAGGATCTGGAGGTTTCTTAAAGTTATCAAATTATATAATTTTAAAGTGGCCGATTTAATGTCAGATTGTGAGAAGGTGATGAAGAAGTCAGAAGCCAAGTCAGGAATTGGACTGTTACTCTAAGATGTTCCATTTTGTATAGATTTGAACATTAATTAGCATGGAAAAGGAAATGGCACTTGATTCATCAACTTTTAAGAAAAGAGATGACCGAGACAGCCAAAGAGGAAAACAATAGAACACAGTGACACAGAACTGTTAACACTGATCAGGATGTTTCATATTCCAGCCTATCTGTACACAGATCTTTTTGGAATATTGTGAAATAATGGGGCTCAAGAAAGGCATTATGTTAGAATTAGTTAGCTTCATGGACATTCACACTGAGAAGAGGGCCTTTGAGGAGTAATAGAAGTAATTTTTGGCAAGAGGTCTGTTATGGTCCAGTTGCCAGGGGATTTTCATATCTTAATCATAGAATGTGATGATAGGCAGTTGTGGAAAGCCCTTAAAGCAGAGCAGCCTTCTGTGGCATTATGGAGGCAAGGGAGGCAGGATGCAGATTAAAACTTAACACAAAGCAGCATGAGCAAAATATCCTTCTCAGTTCCCAGCATTTCCTCAAAGAACAAGACAAAATTACATGCGCTGAAGCAGGTTGCCAAGTTTTGACATAACAGAGAGAAAAGCTGCATCTTGTGTGTGATTGAAGCTTTACTGGAGTTAAGGTAAATAACATGCACTGGTGTTAAGAGGCAGAGAAGGAAAGATAGTGAAAACCAGGACTTGAACCTCTGCAGGAGTCTGGAGGCTTCTTGCTCGCAAACAGTATTTTTAGGTCAGTGGAAGTGATGTACTTGGAAAGACCAAGTCATAGAAATGATGAGAAGGGACTTCAAGATGATCGCTATGACTGATGGTGGTGTGTTAAGCTCTTTGTTCATTTGTTTCCTAGATTTGGCATGTAGCACTTCTTTAAAAAGCAGTGTGCTCTTTCTGTGACTTATCTCAGTTTGTACTGTTTTCCCAGTACAGTTTTATTTTAAATTGAGCTGCTTCTGTAGCTACGTAATTACTGCAGGCATCTGTTGAAACTGTTTCAGACCAAAGTTCTCTCAACAAACCTGATCTATTAAGTGTGGCACTTCCAAAATAGTGCAGGAGATGAAAGAGCATGACCATTGCTGGCTAAGAAGGAGCTTAAAGTCAGAAAGACTTTAAAACGATTAATCAAGTGTTATTGGCCTAGAGAGGATTCTTCACTAAGCACTGAGACCTCTTAGAGCCTAGATCCAGCTTAAGCACTTCTGTTCATGTGCTTCTGAGTTGCTGTAGTTCCACAGCTAGTCTTGTCTCTGGCTGCTTAGTTGCTACATGCTGTAGCATTTATTCTGCATAACATTTTCCTTTCCTGTAAAATAGGAATTACCTCGAGTAATCAACAAAGAGATCTAGGAACCAAAGTCAGCATTGAGTGTTAAAAGTAATGAAACACGGCTTGTAGTACCTGAGTGCCTGCAGTGCTACTTTCTATCCACCATGCTACAGACCTGCAAAACTAGCAACTATCCAGCCTTTGATACTCACTAGCTACTTGTAAAAAGTAACTGGCTAAAAGCACAGTGTTTTCTAATCAGTTGTCAGTTACGCTTTACAGCTCTACCTTGGTAGCACAGGAAATAGATTACGGCGCACATTCCAGTAAAAACATAATCGTTTTGTATTTACATTGTATTTTGTTTTATTTTTCAATATTTGCTTTTAAACTGTAGCACAAGTGATTCTATGGCTCAAAGAATTAGCAGCAATTTCTTATGTAGAATTTCACCTTTAGATTTGGGCTTTACGTCTGACTTTTAAGATCAGAATAGCCTGACTATTGCCTTTTTGTTAGTGTAAAGGCAAAGGGACCAGCACAAACTGGAAGATGTTACAAAAAGGATGGGCTTACCCATCTCTGAGGATCTAGGCTCCCAAGGAAAGAACCCCAGAAGAAAGAATCTCCAACAAGACATCCTTCCTTAGTGTCAGTCTGCCCTTAAAACGAGGTCTAGGGGGTACGGCCTGGCTCCACCCCTTCAAGTCATACAGATGAATTGCCCTCACCTGTGCTCCCAGGGCTGACCAGATCATTCCTCCAGGTGCTCGGTCAGTGGTTCAGGCTGTGACTCAACAGTTCCCATACAGTCAGGAACTGCAGGAAATCAAGCGGCAGCCTCAGTCTACTTTTAGAGAACAAGTGAAATATCTCAGGTCTGTAACCAAGATTGCAAAGAAATAGTCTATAAAATACGTATGAGAATAGATGTTGCATATCCAGTTTAGGATTTAGACAAGTAACTGTGATAAGCCTGAATATTTCTGAGTCTTCTCAGACAAAACTTTGATTTTAGCTTTCAGGGGTGCTACTGAAGTTTAATTATTACTACAGTTTTTAAAACATCTACATATTCCCCATTAAAAGCACTTTATCTGACAAGCAGAAAAATCATTCTGGGATGGTATTAGTGGTGTAATGTAAGCTTTGCAGTTTAAATTATGTGGAATTGGATTCACATTTCCACACTTTTTAAGCTTAAATACTTAAGCAGTTCAAGACATTGCACACTAATTGCATGTTAGTTTTTACTGTATTATTATCACACTATAAGATATGAAAATATTGATATTTATTATTTTGAAATCAGTGTGTTCTAGGGCAATGGCTTCCAAAACCCCTGTTGGATTCATTGGTCTCGGTAACATGGGAAATCCAATGGCAAAAAACCTGATAAAACACGGATATCCAGTTATTGCTTATGATGTTTTCCCAGAAGCTTGCAAGGAATTTCAAGACCTGGGTGCTCAGGTATAGTAGTCCACTTTCTATATTCTGACAGTAACTGTATGTATTTAGTGGTGCTTACACGTAATGGGTTTTAAATAATCTGTTTGGGTTGTTTTGTTGTTTTTGTTGTTTTTTGTATTGGTGACAATCCTATTAAGAACTAAAGAACTTAGTGAATACAATCAGAATCTGAGATTTTACATTGAGCGAACACGTGATTCCATCTTAAACTATTTTCATGGTTTCCCAGAATTGCTACCTGTTTAGTTAGTTAGTTAGTTTGTTTGTTTTTCTGTGTTTTTGTTGTGTTTTCTTTTATGAGGATAAGTTGATGGCCTGTTCTTTCACCTCCTTTTTGTTGCTTCCTCCTCCCCCAGGTCTAGATGGCCAGTGAACTGCTTTTCATTTGGTTCCTACTTTGACCTTTTCAGGTTAGATGACCCTAGTTAAAAATTCCTGCTGGCATAGCTGTAAGGGTTATAGGGACATATGAGCTTTCCTGCTGCTTCAAGGTGCAGTCCTCATGGGTTAAGGAAAAATCTAATTATTTAAGTGCTTATTTTCTTGGAGGTGAGGAAGGTTATACTGAGAGAAGAGGAAGGAACGAAAAGGGAAAAGGGGGGAAGGAAATTGATCACATTAAGGAGGCTTACCTTCCTGCCATATACCCTGTGAAATCTTGGCCCTGTTCCAGTCAGTGCTATTGCTTTTGTTAGTCTGTTAATACACCCAGAAACTCATTTCATTTTTCACATGGTTTGGGCTGTTTTTTCTGAATGTCTGTAACATGTTTGTGTGGCTTTGATATACTTTATAGAAGTTTAGATAGTCATGGATGAAAGATAGGTGCATAGAGCATGGAAATAAAGAACATGCTTGAATTAAGAGAAAACAGTGCAAAAATCATACATGGAGGGAAATTTGCAGCAGTGGCAAGGAAATTTTAGATAAATCTAGAACGAAGAACTGTATGCCATGAAAGTCTGAACTTCTGGAGCTAATTGCAACTGTTTTAAATAATGAGATAATATCAAGATTTCTGACAGATAAAGTGCACCTCTTGATAATTAATTACAGTTCCCCTTAAATAATTACAAAATTTTGGCCCTAAGTGGGAAAGAAAGCTTTTCAGCTTGTTCTCCTAGCTACCGTTTTTATTTAATTGAAGTAGCTAAGACCCTCAGAGATTAACCAGATTTTGAGTAAGAGGCTGAGCAAACGAAGTAGTTTGAGCAGTCACTTACATTCTGAATTCACTTTCTGCTGTGAGATCTCTTCACTGTGCCTGCCCATTTGCCTAACTTATTGCCATAGTAATAGAATCTTTAGCATCCACTGCTAGACTTTGTGTGTGATATTAACAGTGAACTATAATGTTCCAAGAGCCAAAGGTATGTTTTAAGATCATAAATCACTAATAGAGTACCTGAGTAGGCTTGAACACAAACAAAGCACACTGACGGAAAATATTTGAATGTAACTTCCTCTTTTTGATCTACAGGTGTAAATCCTGCCTCAATGCTTTTTTCAGGACTTAGAAACTTGTAGGTCCAAGGGGCCTTGTAGAAACTGATGTAGAAGGAACATTGGGCTCTAAGGACTGCTTTTTCTTTCATCTGGCTGGTAGAATGAAACTATCAGGAATGTTGCAGAGGTGAAAAGATGCTCCCTGAGAGACAGTAAATGTCTGCAAATGTCCATTGTTTAAAGTTAGTGCTGCTGCTAGTGTAGGTGGAAGACAAGGGTTGTTTGACTGTAAGAACTATGTGTTGTATGACTCCAATTTCCTTATCCTCTGAAGTAAGAACTGTGAGGTAGTATGTGTAAGAAGGCAGCCACCTGACTGCTGATGGTGACTGGTAAGGGAATAACTGGCTGAGTGGGAGTTATTCACCCCTCTAGCAGCTGGGGTGAAACTTGGGGAAAGTTACAAGTTTACAAAAAGGGGAATAAAGAGTAGTACCGTCAGCAAGTGAGCTTCCTGCACTTTCTCTCTACTGTCTTTTTGGTTTCCTCCCAGTTTATGCACAACACTGTGAGAAAGAAAACATTTAAATTACACTTATGTATGGGAACTGTTGAATCACAGCCTGAACCACTGATTGATCACCTGAGGTGAGCACTGAGTCAGCCGCAGGAGCACAGGTGAAAGCAATGCACGTGTGTGACTGGAAGGGGTAGAGTCTGGCTCCACCTCTCCCAGATCCCATTTAAGGGCTGTCCACCACTGGGGAAGGATCTCTTGTTGGAGATCCCTCTTCTGTGGGGTTCTGGGTGAGCCTCAACCATCAGTGATAAGCCTTTCCTTATTTACTGATTGTCTTCATACCATCCAGGTAAGCCATAGAAAATATTTTATCCACTTTGATTATTTTGTGTGGGTACTATTCCTTCAGGTTATTCACCCTACAACTTACTGTGCCTCAGTTTGTGTATCTTCATGTCTCGAACCTGGAAATGCTATTGAAGTCAGCTAATGAATAAAGCAGCATAAACATGGAGTAGTTTTTTAGTGCGTGTAGTGAGAATGGTATTTCAGGCAAGCAGATCTGTTCATTGACTCGATGTATAAAGAAAACAATAGGGAAGCGTCAAATATAAGCAGATGTATATGGTGGAGGACGTAAGCCGTGACCACTGTGAAGAAAAGTCTGTGCTATCCAATTGCATACTGCAAAAATTAGCTTGAACTGACTCATGTCAGAACGTACATGGAACTTGGGCTGCCACTCTGACCTAGTATGGTCTGTATTAGTAGTTAGCAATTAGTATTTGGTATTTTTTTTCAAAGTTACATGCGTATTCATAAAAACTTCAAATGCTTATTGTTTTTTAATAGCATCCAAATCATTCAGGTTAAATTATAGTTCTGAGATACGAAGTTACAAATAAAAAAAACTCTGTGCTGCTCGTTGAAAGAACTAGATAGGTTTCCTCTGGTATTATTAGTTGTATTTGTACCAAAAAGCCACCAATGGTGATTCCCACTTTATTTCCTGCATTATTTGCTGCCTATTCCAAGGTGGTAAAATGATTTTCTGTTATCTGATTGCAGAAGCACTGTTGCAGTTATCATGTGTTCTTAATCTTTTTTTTTTTTTTTTTTTCATTTGAAAGACAGTTTTGTATTTGGGAAGATATGAATGGAAAAATGGATTTCTTTGTTGATAACTACTGTAGTTTGTCTTCTATCTGTGTTGCCTGAGCTTTCTTTCTATCTGCTAGACAACAATAAAAGAGCTTCACCCTATCTATAAAGCCAAGTGGAAATGTGAGGCTGATACAGTTTTTTAGTTGTGTGCGCAATATTGCTTTTTTCGACTTGTTGAAAGATGAAAACAGACTGCCTGATCTTCAGCTGATAGCTTGCAAACCTTTGAATACTGAATATCATATTTTCAAATGAGATGTATATAAATCCGGGTTCTAATTACACACTTCCTCTCCACTCCTCTAATAATACACACTGGGACTGAACTGAACCAGAGACACTCAGAACTAAAGGCAAAGGTGTCATACACAAGTCATAAAATTAATCAGGTGTAGAAGCTTTTTCTGCTTATAATTGCCTCATTTATTCTTCCTAATGTTTTTCTTTGGGCTAGGATATGTTTCCTTTTCGTATCTGTGTGTGATACCAGATGTTTTATGTAGTATTCACTTGTACTTTCAAAAGAAAATGTACAAGTTTTTAAGTACTTTTTTTTTTTTTATTTTAGAACTTTTTTACAGTGTGTATATGGAGTTTCCTTTTTTTTTTTTTTTTACTTCTTTTACAGTAACAGCAGTCAATAAGTTTATCTTTGGTGTATTCCAGAAGTCCTTTAAGATGTCATTTGTCATTTCTTCAAAATGTGTACAAAAATACTTTCTTTGGCACTAAGACCTTATAAAACCAATATATATTAGAAGATAATATATTCATATAAGTGCCTTCAGTGTCAGAACTAACACAAAATGTTAACAGATTCCTGTAGGTATAAACAAATATGGAATTGTGAAATGAGGTCATTGATTTGCTCATTTGCATACCTTAGATAAAGGAATCAATCTTCAGGAAGCAATTTCTTAAACTGCAACTTCTTAAATCCTAATGCCACAGAGAATGGAAATTCAGATGTATTCTTACTGATTATGTGAATATGAAATTGTACTTTAAATATTTCTTTAAAATTATAATAATACTTTTTCCATTGTTTAGACATTTTGGTCAATGATGTTTGAGCTGATAATTTTTTTTTTTTTAAATGTCAACTATAATATTTTGAGAAATATCATTTAGTTTATCTGATGTTATTTATGGTGAGCTTGGAGGTACAGTAAGTCCTTTTTTTTCTTTTTTCCTCAGTCTTCCTTTATCAATACAGCAGTGGAAGAGAGGAATCCAAGAAAAAGAAATTTCAAGGGATTGGAATCTGAAGAAAAAAATGATGTTTTTGTGATAGAGCAGTATTTTGATTAGTTACATGTTTTAGAGTGAATTGACGATTCATGAATGGATTACAAACATTTCCACTGATGGATGTTCTGGAGGAACAGAACATCCTTTTTAAATTTATATTTTATTTTAATTTTTATGTTACTAATTCAAATTAGTTGACATTTCCATTATGAGGGCAGATCTTGCATTCTGGTTCTTACCAATGACTTGCAAATACGTAAACTCTGCAAATGTTTTACAGCTCGTTCTCAAAAAGTGGAAGCTTACTTAAATTTTCTTTTTTTTTCCTTTAAAGGTAACAGATTCCCCAGCAGATGTAGCTGAAAGAGCAGACAGAATTATTACCATGCTGCCTTCAAGTTCCAATTCAATAGAAGTTTACACAGGAGCAAATGGAATTCTAAAGTAAGAATTTACTGTAGTCTGAAGAATTCTCTCTTGTACTCAAATCACAGTTACAGTTTTTGTCAAATAATAGCTTGTAGTTGAAATGCTAAGTCAGGGCTGGAGCCAGTGATTGAGCACCTGATGTGATGGCAGGGCCAGCCCAAGGGAGCTCAGGTGCATGAAATGTACCTGAATAACCAAAAGTGGTGGAGCCAGGATCCACCCCCTTCCCAGACCTCATTTAAGGGTTGGCAGTGGGTGTGAGGGTATCTTGTCTGGAGATTCCTACCTACCCAGGGGCCTCATAGAGCTGCTGAAATTAAGCAGCTTCTTTTTCTCATTTCTGTTCCTACTGCTGTCATGTCTGAGTAGATCCTTACTTGCTGTAGCCTGGGACCTTTGCTGCCTTGTTGCTCTCTCTATTGCATTACATATGTGTTGCTGTAACCTTTACTGTGCTTTCAACACACTTAAATTGATGCTCTTGGTTTTTTCATTGTTGATATTTCTAATTACATGAGAACTATTATCTGTGATTGCTTTGACTGGCTTATGGCTAAAATCAAATTTTATTTCCAGTAGAGTAGTGATTTATGTGAATTTGAGACAAGTGACTTACTGAACTTCATAGTTGTGTATATCTCTTAGAGATAAGGTTACGTACTGCAGACAAGTGTATGTAGAATAGTTGCTGACAACAATTATGTTTACTTTTCTCTTTGATATCAGATCCCATAAATGAAGTGATCTGAAGAGATGCCATTGTTTCTCACTGTATTAAAAGTTTCTTAACATAGAATGGCTGACAAAGCAATTAATTTCAGCTCTTATTGTCTGTAGTCTCAGCAGACTTCCTGTTGTGGATAAAAGATTTCTGGGATCTTTAGGCAAAAATGAAGTAAGGATTATTGAAAATTCTTGAATCTAGTGTTACATATCACACAAAACCAAATTGTCTTATTGGTTAAACTACAGTAACATCTGCATCTATTCATACTTCAGAGTGAAGATCAACATTTACAATCCATTCCTTACTTTATTAGAGATAATATGCTTTTCCAAGTATAAAAGGTGACTTGATCAGCTTCTCATTTTGGCTTTCTGAAAGTACTTTTATGCAGTTATTTTTAACAGTACTATGTTCTAAGTAGCTTGAGGTTTTGAGCCAGAGTACAGTGGTTTTAATGGATCTTCTACAGAAGAAGTAGACTATAGGGTTGCTTCAAGATTCAGACCAGCATATGTTTCGGCATAAGGTTCCTGAATACCTGAAAGAGGAGGCAGTTTTGCTGTTCCCCAAACCCTGAATTAAGTCTGCTTTTGAGATATTTGGCTTCAGGATACTAGTTTTGTGTCTGACTGATTTGACCAGAGGAGAAAATGTAAAAGCAATTCATCAGAATCCTTAGTTTTGTTTTGTTATTGTTTTCCAAATTCAGGTAGGCTTCAGTCTTTGGATTCACAAAGAAAACTGTTTCACATTGACTTATCTTTCCCTGATCATTACTCGAGAAAATATCTGAAGAGTTTGTTTTATCCGTTGCAGTGGTTTCATTAGCTTTTGTGGAGGGATTCCCACTGAGCCTAAAATCCATTATTTGCAGAGTTCTAATAATGGAGATAGTTTTGAGGCTTGCCAAATTAAAATACTATTGATTTATTAAAACCTCTTCTGGCTGTGTGTGCACTGCTTCTAGCAAGATGACTAAGGCCACTCTTTACCTAGATCATGCAGGATCTTACTGCTATCCACCTTAATAACATAGAGGAAGAAACATAAAGGTGAGAAAAATATAGTAGGTCTTGTAAAACTAATTACACTTATAGTTATGGATTGTAGGCTATATTAAGGGGCAATGGAATAGAGGAAAGCGAGTTTTTCTCCATCTAACACTGGTGAAATGAATAGTTGCTTTCTTTCCTTACTGTCTATAGTTTAATTCTTAGGTTAAACTGGACTGAGCAGATCTAAGTCTCTGTAGCTCAGACCCTTCAGGGAAGAAGGGTAATTGGATCATTCCCACAAATCTGGGTAAACAGCTGTGGGAGAACTGTATCCAGGATGGCAGTGCTTTGAAGATTGCTTGGCAGTATTTGCTGCCTGCATTATACCAGTTAATACAGTTAATCTTCTGAGTACCTAATACTGAGGGAAACAGGATACAGAAAGCTGTCATGTCTCTTAATCAGCATATTCAAGAGAAGAAAGTGTCATTTAACAGCGGTGATTAATTGTTGCTCTGAGTGTCTTCCCCACTGACAACTGGTTTGACCTTGATCTTTTTTTTTTTTTTTTTTTGAAAAAGTTGAGCTTTTTCTGAAGAAAACATTGGTGTTCTAGGACATTAAAGAGTTAACTTAGACATTCTGCTGTTTCAAGGGAGCTTGTGCCACAGCATGCTGTGCCATAGAATCATGAGATAATTAAGGTTGGAAAAGACCTTTAAGATCATAAAGTCCAACCACCAAACCATTCCTACTGTGCCCACTAATGATGTCCCCAAGTGCTATGTGTGTATGGTTCTTGAATGCCTTCCAGGATGGTGATTCCATCACTTCCCTGGGCAGCCTATTCCAGCGCCTTACCACTCTTTCTAGGAGGAAATTTTTATTGGTATCAACCCAGAATTCCCCTGGCAAAGCTAAGGTCTAAAGTGTTAGTCATCTCTGCTGGTGTGAGGGAAGTACGCTATTCTTCCATGACTTTAAATGAAAAGAGGGGATATTTAGGTGAGATGTTAGAAAAAAGTTCTTTACTCAGAGGGTAGTGAAGCACTGGCACCAAGTGCCCAGAGAAGCTGTGGATGTCTCATCTTTGGAGGTGTTCAAGACCAGGTTGGATGGGGCCTTGGGCTGCCCGAGCTGATGAGTGTCTGCCCTGCCCATGGCACGGGTTTGGAGCTCAGTGATCTTGAAGGTCCATTCCAACCCAAGCCATTCTATAATTCTTTGATTACCACTTGTCCTACCAGGGAGAAGAGGCCAACCCCCACCTCGCTGTAATTTCAGGGAGTTGTAGAGAGTGATAATAGTCTCCCCTGAGAGTCTTCATCTCCTAGTGAAGAAAGGCTCTTTGTCTAATGTATCATGTAGCTTTAAATTACTCACCTTTTTAGACTTAAAAATTATGCTGTTTGGTTTCATAGTGCTTGTGGGTCCAGTGGACATTAAATAATAGTGGAATTGCATGGAAAGAGGGCTGTATACAGGTTTTTGTTGTTGTTGTTGCTGTTGTTAAAGGCAACTGTTTTAAAAGTTAATTGCATTTTTTTAATCACCTCTGCAACTTTGTTCCACCGTTTCAGATACAGTTTATCTGCATAAAATTACTAGTTGTCAACATGGAAACTTTTCTACATGCTTTGTATTTAGGTCTGTTATAGACTTTTGATATTCAAGTTATAATCTTTATGTAAAGTAAATTGTGAAAATAATTAAAGGATGCGATCAGATCATTCTGATAAGATGCTTAAGATACTGTGTATGGAAAGAAAACTATACTAGGGTATATAAAATTTTAAGCAATATCAGCATTTAGTTCCATTGCTTAGAATGTATCTTTGGTGATTTATATATGGTGTTACAACTGTTAAAGCTTGTAAGATGGCAGGCTTTCCTAGTGAACTCTTTTTGTTATATTTTTTTTTTTGTGGCTTTTTTTTTTCTTTTTTATTTAATAGTATTTACGAAAAAAAAGTATGTCTGTGTTTAAGTGTTCAGGTCTTACAGTGTTTTCAGTCATTCAAACTCAGTGCAGTATACATACTCAGGAGCATGTATGCTGAGTAGACCTTGCTCAGTAGTTTTTAAAACTTGAATTATTAGTATATGAAAAATGTGTATTTATCATGCTGAGGAATGTTGCTTAGGTAATTGCACCAGATATTTAATAATAATTAATCTTTATTTTAGGAAAGTGAAAAAAGGCTCATTATTAATAGATTCCAGTACCATAGACCCTTCAGTTTCAAAAGAATTGGCTAAAGCGGTTGAAAAAATGGGAGCTGTATTCATGGATGCTCCGGTTTCGGGAGGTAAGTCTTCCTCAACAATTTACTTCATATTGGTTAAGTTGTCTTGTTAGCTATCTTAGCTGCCACCTGCCCTTGTTGGTACAGGTTGCTTTTCTTGCTATATGTGTACTATTCTTTTTTGTTTCATTACATTAAAGAAAATGCTGTTTTCTGTCATGAACAAATTTTTACCTCTGTAGAAAGTTCAGTGCTTCTTGTGAAACAAGGCATCTCTTGCCTGAACGCAGTGGTGTGGCAGTAGAGGACCTCAGGCCAATAAACTAGATATTTCAGTGCAGTATACTTTTTTGTTCTTTGATGCAGTTTTACTACAAAATTATTAGGAGCAGTTGAGGAAGGCTGGTGTTTAAGTTGCTTTAGGAATGTTTTTATCATCTAGGAATATGCTTTTGTGATGGACCTAAATTAACTGACTTTTGTATGATATGTACTCCTTTTAATTTAGCTTCTTTCCCTGGTCTAGGGAGCCTGCTTTGGTAAGGGGGTTGGACTCAATGATCTCCAGAGGTCCCTTCCAACCCCTGCAATTCTGTGATTTCGTATGTATTAAAGCTAAGAGGACAAAAAGAGATTTAATTGCTAAGAAATGAGAGCAGGAGTTTTCCTCTCTTTTATAATGGTTGAAGCATGTGTTCATTGTCTGTTACTGCAGCTGGAGATTGTTGGCTACTGATTTGGGTACTGCATCTATTGTAAAAAAAATAATTTAGGGTAGGAAACTCTTTCATTTGGTGGATGGAAGAGAGCAGAAGCTTAAAATCAAGGTTTTGAAAACAGAACCATTGCTAATTTCTGTTGGTGTTGAATTATTATCTGAGACTCCTAGAACTGGAAGATAAGGAAACCCATTTTGTATGGGAAAATCTTTTTTTTTTTTCTTTTTACAGTGCACTCTAAAAATTAATGTTAATGGTTTTCCTTACTGTATTAAGGTGATATTTACACTTGAAAGAGAATAAAATGCAAAAGGTATGAGAGAATTTCGTTTTACATCGCTTATCAAAGGTACAATGAACAAGCTAGAAAGCTTACAGCTGCTATTTTAGGTCATCAGGATGAGTCTAGATAAGGATCAAAACCTATTTTTTAATCTTCAAGTGAAAACTGAGGTAGGACTTGGCAACATGTTAAAAGCCAAAATATTCATCTGAATTCTAAATTCTATAGTGAATACAAAGTAGGAAGAGACAAAGGATATTCAAGACCACAATAGGAAAGAAAGGATTCCTGTTTTCAGCCAAAATATTAGGCATTGTTTTATAAAGCTAGATAAGTTGTCAGCAGAGGATAAAAAGCATGGAAAAATGTATGTTGTGGGTGGTGTGCATATATATCTGATCCTTTTCTAAATATAGTGTAGCCTTATTATTATTCCTTACACAATTCTGACATCTTTTTTGTGGTTCTCTTCGATCCCTTTCCCCCAAGTATGTTGTTTATCTGAGGGAATTACTTATTTTTTTGGACCTATCTGTAATCTTGCTTTTACTGATAATTTCTTGCTTTAAGGCTGATTATGCTACGCCTACAGAGAAGGAAAGAGAAGTTTGATCCCAAAACAACTCTAGCAGACTTCTGAGTTTTGTTTTTTGGAAAGAAGTGCTGAGACTGTTTTAATAGTATATTTAAATTGTTGTCTAGTCTGAATACAAATGCCTGTTTTGATGTTTAGTGGCTCATCTAAGTACAAATTATTTGTTATTTGATATGAATTTCAGAGTAAGTGATATTCTGAAGGAGGGAGAAATATACTAGAAAGAAACCCAAATTCTGTCTGTGAATGCCAAATAGCACACTGTTCACATCGTGCTCTAAGAGCAGCCTGTTGCTAGAAAACTGGAGGTTAAGTATGTCAGAAAGATCTTCAGTATTATGCTTAGGTTTTCATTTCTTTCAAAACCTAACAGGTCTTGTCTTTGGGGTATTTTTGTGTGTCCTAAGTGTGTTGTTGGCCACCAGACAAAGTACTAGATGGAGAAGTATGCTCAGCTCTCTAATGGGCAGATGTTTTTCTGTCCCTGTGAAATGCTATGGCCTTATCAGGAGTGTTGATGAGGGAACGTGTGGGATAAAAGAGGAATCAGTGAGCCAAGCTGTCATTTCCATACTTGTGTGCTTACTAGTTCTTATTGGCAGGTTATTCCACTTGTGTTTTCAAGTATTTAGGGCATGCCTAATGGACATTAATATTAATCTGTGGTATAATGAAACTGTTTCAAAAAACAAAAAATTTTGAAAGTTGCTTGATCTATTCACCTCGTGGAATAATACTAGTGATCTTTATTCCTACTCTGACACTACAAATGAAGTGTTCTAAGGCCTTGAGTTAGAGCCAGATTTTAGCATCCTGTTTGCAACCTCACTCCTGAAAGATTCTTTCCCTTAATCTCTTTCAGGTGGGCCTAAGCTGCTAATATAGTAATGCTGTGCTCTTTGTACGTTTGGCCAGTAGTGTTCACCTGTAGCTTACAGTCGAAACCCATTAAGTGGAAGCTAACGTACGTTGTTACTATAGTGTTATTTTGTATTGACTACAGAAAATACCTCTCAGCAGGTGCATACAGATTATGCTGCTAATGCTGTTTAGAGATAACACTTGCTTTGTCCTGGGATTAAAATCTCGTGGTCCCCATGAGAAAGCTGTGTCACTGTTCAGTGCTGCCTTGCTTTCTGAGCTCTTTGTGGGTGTACATAAATGTCTTCAAAATCCATGTTTATTTAATTTTTTTTTAACTTAGCGCAGCAAACATATTTTTGTAAAGATTAGATTCTGCAACTTTGTACATGTAAAAGGTTTTTAATGCACAAATTATCACAAGCTAAAACTGACTTCTGTTTCCACTGAAAGGAGTACTGGCTGAGCAAGAAGTCTAAATTTAGCCATGAAAGTATGGGTCAAGTTAGTCTTCACACTGGAAGCTTAATTCTCACCATGCAGTTCAGAGCAAACTCTTCTAGTGTTTTTGTGGATGTCAGTAACTATAGTCTTTGTTTAAATTCAGTACACAATATATAGATAATTTTTTTTATTTCCAATGTGATATCTTCATTTCAAGCACTATTAGTGTTCAGATATATATTTTCAATTTATTATTATTTTTTTACCCTTTCCTCTTGAAATTTTGTCAGTTCCTGATTGGTCCAAAATATGTTGCACTGCATTTTGCTGGATCTTCACAAAAAGATGTCAGATTGATTAGCTTTTATGTCTTTGACATTATAGATATATAATTGGAAACTGTTGAAGTACGGTCCTCTAGAGACTTAGGTAGATATTTCCCCTCACTGTCTACTTTAGTCAAGGTGGGAGTCAATAAAAATGTCAGGCTGCTAATTGTTAATAAGAGCTGTCATAGGGAGCTGGAGTCATGCTAAAACAGCAATAAACACATTTTTTTCTGGGAACCATGGGCTGGAGTCTTTAATCCGGCTGTCATTTCAAATTATTTCATCTTGCAGTAGTGCTTCCATAAGCTCCCACTAACTATTAAGTGATGGAAGGAATATTAGTAAAAACACTGACAAATTGAGACTTCTATCTGATAATGGAGTAAAATGTGAGATCTGGAAGCATGAGTTGCAGGCTTCATGTTCAGCTGGATCTGTCCTTAAGGTGGACCAAATTAAACAATGTTCAGAAATGCTGTGGATATCTTTTAGTTTTCATTCTAGGATCTTATTCTTAAAAGAATAAACTCCTTTCCAAGTCTGTAAAATTGAATGCATGTTAATTGTGTAATTTAAACGGCATGGTGGAAGAGGTTAAACAGGTCAACGAAAAGACTGTTGAATGTTTCTCTTGCTCTAACACCGAAGGATCAGTGCAGTTTCATCTCCAACAGAAGCAGAGACTTACAGGAGTTAGGAGTATGTCTGTGTACATTCATGCTTACAAAGATGTGCAAGATATTTCTCATTAATCTGACTTAAAATGGTAATGAGAACTTCAAACACTGCAGCTCATTGCTTGTAAAATATATTCTAATACAGCATCAACAATATATGTCATATTAAAGCTGGCTTTATAGACCTGTCTTTTGTTAGAGAACCTCAATAGTACTACTCTTTAAACTGTTTTTCCTAGGTTGGATCCCCTTTATTTCTTGAGCTTTATGCTTTTTTTTTTTTTTTTTTTTTTTTTTTTTTTTTTAATAAATTCAATATCATGATTGAACAGGAACAGCTTTAAACTAAAGGAGGTGCAACTTACATTAGATATCCAAGAGATTTTTCGCTGAGAAGTTGGTGAGGTGCTTAAGCAGGCTGCTCAGAGAAGCTGTGGATGCAGCCTTGGAGGTGTTCAAGGATGATGGGGCCCTGGGCAGCCTGATCTGGTGGGAGGCATCACTGCCCATGGTGGTAGGTTGGAAGGGACCTCAAGAGCCCATCCGGTTCTAACTTAAACCATGCTATAATTTGGTGTTTCAAACATCTCTAACTTGAGAGATGATGTACTTTTTTTGCTAGACAGAAGACATGAAAGAAGGAATGTTCTCTGTTCAGTGGTGGGGAGGTTTTGTTAGTATTTGTCGTCTTGGCTTTTTAATGCAGTGATTGGAACATGTTACAATCCTTGAAACACTGTCAAGAAGAAACCTGCATTGTTATTTCTGGATTTATGCTTTTTGTTCTAAAGCCTATACGTGCATATTCAGGACTGCCACAAGTAGAGTACCTACCTCACTTCTTCCTCTGCTCCTCGATTTCTCTGTTCACGTTTTTGCCAAATGTTTCTGATCTTAATCATTTTTGGCAAAGTTTACTACTGCCCCAAAATCACAAAAAATTGCAGTGTGAAGCCTTTAATATTAAGGTATTATGGGAAATGTTACTGATTTTTTTCTGAAACTTAAATGAGGCTAAAGTCATGCAAGAAGTGTCTGAAAACAAGAACAGACTGCCATTGAAGGAGGCTGAAATGACAACAAAGAAATGTTTTTGAAATCTGAGGTGCTCAAAAAGCTTCTGATTCCAAATACCTTTAAAATATTTGAAGCTATTTAACCTTTTTTACATTTTTTCAAAATGAAGCTTGTTTAATAAAATTCTGTTTTCTTGGAGAGAAGAGGGAAAGGAGTGAAGACCTTAATAAAATACACACATTGTCAAAATGACTTTGAGGAAGTATAAATCCTGTGCAGAAATCACTGTGTTGGCAGCAGCTTCTGTTGCAGAAGGATTAGTTTGTATGTTTACCAATGTGATAACTTTGAATGTATTTTTCTTCTGTGGGTGTGTGTTGCACTTTTTATTTCCATTTTTGTGGAGAATGCAAAAGATTGTTTCTTTTTGGTTGGTTATGTACTGATTTATTGAGAGTGTCATCTGAAAATGTTCACTGGGGTGGAGAGAATCATCATTCCTACAGTGACTTAAGGGGTGGAATTACTACTTTTTATTAAAGTACAGTGTATATTTTGGCTTTAAAGCTGTGCGTAGTCTAGCCAACCAGTGACCCATGTGTAAGGAAACATATCTGTCTCCATTTATTTGAAGGTGTAATGATGAGTTATTCAGGCAGGCCCAATGGGATATAACCAGGAATAATAGCCTGGAAATTATTAAGGAAAGAAAAATGCATGCTGTGTCTACCAGGAAAAACTTCCTAACAATGCTCTTCACACTGTGGAATAACTTTCCAAAGGGGATGGTTAAAGCCAAACATCTCAACATGCTTTAAAATGTACTGGGCAAAGCACTAGGAACTGTTGCGTAGGGAAAAAACTGTTAACTGGCAAAGGGATGGCTACATGATCTAATAGGTCTTTTCCATCTCTAATGTCTACAGTTCAGTTGTGTACTCACACATGGTGTTCAAAACAGTTAAAAGAAAATTGTCCAGATGGAGGTTGAAAATCCCTGTGGCAGTCTTTGAAAAAGAGCAATGGATAACTGTGAAATTATGGCCAACATTCCTTTTCTCAATAGAACCGTTACTAATATCCATTGCTGCATGCAAACTGTTACTGAATGCCTAATAGCTTCTCTGTTTACTTGTGGTTCATCACATTAAGTGGTTAGAGAGATACAGGGTAGGAAAGATCTTCAGATTTCAGCCAGTCATAAGTCCTGGGAAATGAAAAACTAATTTATTTTTTTTTTAATTTGATTGCTTCTTCTGGAGAACTTTCAAAGTTAAGGAGGTGCTGGTGTTGGCTGGAAATGTTTCTGGAATGCATTGATTACTCTGAAGCTTTATACCAGATTTGTTCTCCTTTTAAATGTCCATGAGTATCATCATTTCCTATTTCTGCTCATTACATTGTTGTTCAAAGAATGTGTTGTTCATCTAGTTAGGGAACCTAGCATGACTCTTGTGCTTGGGATGGGTGGGGATGATCAGCAGCAGTCCTTAGTAACACCCTGTCTCCTTCTGAATCCTTACTTCTGTACTGCACTAAATGTGGATGGCACACCTCAGGGCTGAGCCCAACACCATGGCACACTGGAGCTAGATGGATAAATTGGAGCAGGTAGAAGAGAACTGGAAGTAACTGTTCCTTCACTGCAGCCTTCACCTTGAACACAATCCTCATCAGCTGCA
The DNA here is from genome assembly GCA_023055505.1 of Callipepla californica brunnescens. Taxonomy (NCBI): domain Eukaryota; kingdom Metazoa; phylum Chordata; class Aves; order Galliformes; family Odontophoridae; genus Callipepla; species Callipepla californica. Next base: position 2,795,529 of record JALIRH010000064.1, read on the forward strand.
AGCACTTGAGGTGCCTTGGAGAAAATGTAGGTTATTCCAAGTCTTAATTAGAAGCTGTTGTACTTGGAACAATTCAGTGTTGCCTTCAGTGTTCTTTTTCAGTCTGCAGGTGCAACTTCCTGTTTAAACAAAATAACCCCACACCAATTCAAAGAAACCTGACTTGGTTAAGTGAGTTTGGTCCCTGAAGAGCTAAGATTACAAGTTTAAATTTGTCTTATTCTGCAGAATACATCAGTAAGTCTTACACTGAATACGTTTGAAGAAACATTAATATCCTAAGTACCTGAATTAGTGTCTTGGGATGTTTTCATGCAAAATACTCTTTTGAAGATGACTCCTTTGTTAGCCCCATCAATCACATGCTATTTTAAAGGTGTAGAATAAAACAGGAGAAACTTTGCTGTTGGGGCAACTGTTCTTCATCAGTAGTGCAAAGACCTTTGAGGCTGGTCTTGAAAGTATGGCATTCATTGATCTTTTGAATGGCTGAATCCAATCAAGTTCAGTAGGAAGAAAGCTGATCTTCAGTTGCCCTTCATCTGAATGATGTTTGTATTATGAGTTATTTCTTTTGTTAAAATCATGGTGAAGAGTGGAGAGAGGTGGGAGTTTAGGTGGGAAAGCCACTGTAAGTTGCTGGCTTGCAGGAAGTTGTCTTGGAGTGCATCTTTGTTCTTACAAATTTCTTAAGTAGTGCCAATAAAAAGAGGAAAAAATGGGCTATGAGAAGTATTCCCTCCACACTTTAAACAAATACCTGCCAGCTTTGAGATGATTCAGAAGCATAAACTTTTGTTCTTGATTAATCCTCAGAGAGGTCATAGAAAAAAAGTTTTCCTAATACTTTCTGCTTCAACCACATTAAAAAAAAATCTGTGATTTGTATGACTAAATAAAAGTGCAAGAAAAATAGTGTGCTCTCTTACTGTTGATATACAATTCAGCTGTGAGCACACAAACTGTGCGAATGTTCACCTTTCAGTTTCTTCAACAGTGTTTAGTCCTGTTTGCTACTCCTATCTCCTCAAATGCAGAGGACAAATGAGTTCCTGAACTCAGAAGATAGAGCTTCTAATTGCAGTTCTCTTAATACCAAGCACAATGTACAACCTGAAGTAGATACAAAGTGACTTGCTGCACTGTATCTGACCTTCAAATTTAACCCTTAAAATGTAGTGACTTCATTCGTTCCTGTAGTTAATTTAGCTGGGAGAACAACTGTGGAAGTATTTTCAATTTGTCTCCAATAAAATTGGAAGAGAAGTGTAAAACATTGTGTATCGTTTTATTAAGACTTTATGTATTTTGAATCACATAATGATTTGATGGTGTCATTATATGGTATTTAACTCTTCATAAACTTCTGGGGCTTTTTTAATATGTAATTTAGATCACTGGCAATGATACTAATCTGATATGATTGCTCATTTACTTTATTTGATTTGAGTTGCTGTAAACTATTAGATTCTAGTTGCTCTGCAAATACATAGCTTAACCATGTTCAGTCAGAAACAATGGTTTGGTTTTTTTTTTACTGTCCTTTTGTTTTCAATCTGTTTATTTCCTTTGCTTTGAGAATGTATGGTAGGAATGCATGGCTTGTGGCTGTTTGTGTTCTTGCTGTAGTGAGTACAGAGAAGATCACTTGGACTTCAGCAAAGGAGTGTGCTTCTTGTGTGTTGTTTGTTAGGTCTCTTGGTTTTGCTTAAAATCATGACTGTTAGGTATTCACTATAAACTCAGCTTTTAACTATAGATAGTCCACATGGGTATGTGATTGTGTGTAGTTAGCTCTTCAAACGTGGTTGATTTGTGATGTCCCATATTTGTCTGATATGAGTCTATTTCCTGAAATTGCTGCAATCACTAGTGGTCCAGATACAGTATGAGATATGAGCTATGTAATCTTTTCTCTTGAATAATGTGTTGAGTAGGCTGAAAGGGTATATATTTTTCTTTGAGAATTTAGTAGGTGGTTGGGGGGGGTGAACCTCTTTGCTCACATATTATCAGTGCATGAAGCACTGTTGTAATAGAGCTCTTTTTTAGAGCTTTCCTATCTCTAGAGATATTCATCTTGAAGTTTATGTTAGTGGGAAGCTAGGGGTGACACTAGGGCAGTGTGACAGTTTTGTAGTTGGAAGACCAAATGAGAAGCTGATGTAGATCTGGCAGACAGGCAAACTTCCTGAGCTGGAGCATTTACTCATCAGCTTTGGCCTGAATCCTGTCTGCCTCTGAGTGCTCCCACCTGCTCCAAGATGCATTTCTCACAGAGAACGTTAATAGTATCACTCAGTGCCTCCATGTGTCATAATAAGGTATAAAGTTTGACTGCTGTGGAACAATGCAATAAATGTTTCCCAGGGCCAGCACAAATGTACCTGAAAACATGTTGTTCCAGTGCTAAACAGAACTGGACTGCAGGAACGCATTTCTACCACTGATGAAGTAACTGACATGTAATGAAGAAGATGGTGAATAATCTGTTACTGTTCTGTCATTGGCCCTTTTTTTTTTTTTGCACTCTGCTGTTATGCTTAGCAATTTGTACTACTGAAGGTGATTATGTACACTTACTAAGTATGTTGTTTTCCTTAGCAGACAATTATTACCAAATTTGAATGGAGCATGTTTTAGTAACAGGGTTAAAGGACTGTTAGAAGATTGAAACAGTAGGCAGCAAAGCTTGTTAAGGAGGTTTTATTTTACAAGCCCTCAAGAATTCAGAATATGGCTTGCTTACTACTTAAAGTCCAAACGTCCCTTATAGGCTCTGTTTCAGAGCCAGCATCAAATCTATGCTCTGCTTGTCTAAAAATCCAAACATGCACTCTTGGCCCTTACTGTTTACTGAATTAGAACCTGACTGTATCCACTTGCACTGTATCTAATTTATCATTAGTTAACCACAAAAACTAAAGTTATTTATATGCTGGCACCTAACAGCTTCACTATAGTTAAGGGTCTGTTGGCATGTCCATTATAAACCTTCCCTTTGAGAGGTTTATAACTTGGTGGTTTTGCTTTTGCTTCAGGCTCAAATGCCCCATTTTCATCCAAGCACAAATTCTTCTACAGAATTTCATTTAAGCCAGTTTGGTCATTCTTTATTTTAGAGTGTGTGTGTTGGGGAGCGGAAGGGATCATAGCATTTAATTTTGGTTTCAGAAACGTTTTGGTCAGACTGTATAATGAAAGAAAAATGGTGCTTTTTATTACAGTTTTTTTTGTAGGCACTTAACCCTTCCTTGGATGTGCCAAAGTTATTAAAACCATGCTTTTTTTCATGTTGCTCCCAGTGCTCATATGCTAAATATCCTTTCCCACCAATCCACCCATCTTGACTGTCTGACCCAACAGTGTGCTTTGAGGAAGCAGCTTCTGGTGTTGAACAGTTTGGGGGAAGTAGGTGCAGTAACATACAGTGGATGTTCTGTTGAGAAGCCTTAAGCCAGCCAATACAGCAGAGCAAACAGATGGAGTTTAATTAGAAAAAGACAGGCCAAATGCAGTTGTCAGTCAAATACAGCCCTGTGTGGCTAAGAGTGGCATTTGCTATGATTCTGCTGTTGCTTGTGGGATGTGTGTGAGTTACTACTTGGGTGCACTAATCCTCTCAGTCTAAAAGTGGTGTGCATTACTATTTTCACATACTCGTGGATTCTGAACCACAGCAGCATTTTGGCTCCTCCTGAGTAATAAATTTTTACCGAAGTACTGTAGCATTACGCTAATTAAATTCTTGCCACACAAATAACATAACTATAATGACTCAGTAGTACTTACAGTAACACAGTGCCAGTGTTCTTTTAAATGGTAGTTTAAGAATATAAAGGAGAAGGATTATGAGCAGGGAGACGGGAGCTTTTATTAGACCGAATAATACAGTTCAAAATTGAAAACGAGTCTTTGAGACAGTTCTTTCATCACATTATGTAAGAAACAGTAAAGCACAATAGCTTTTTTTTTTCTTTGCTATTGAATTACACAGAAGAAAACACTAATGAGTGGAAAACAAAGTGGGAAGAGGGTATGTGGGTTGGCAATTTCTTGTGTCCTCATCAGTTTGAGGTCATCTATTTCAGGTAGTACATGTGGATTTGTAGAGTGACACTTATTGATTGGACAAATGCATAGTAAAACTGATTTTTGTTTTGCCTTCATTCTTATTTACAAGAAAGAAAACAAAAGCAAGAGTAAAATTAACTGTGGAGACAGATAGCAGCAGCTTTCACGTCCCTGGGCCATTGGGATCCCACTGAAGCATTTAAGAGTCTTCCACATCTTTCTTTTTTTTTTTCCTAGCTCCAGATGTTGAAAAATTCATAAGTGTTGTGAATCTTAAATGCTTTAGAGACCTCTATTTCAAATTTTATTAGTTTATTTTTAACTCATTGGCATAAATGTTTAAAAGCACTGAAGGCTAAAACTGTGCTGTGTGTTAAAAACCCCTATTTTCAGTTTTGTATTCTGAAAACAGGAGCTCCCAAAAGCAACAAATGTCACAAGATCAGTCCACTGTCGCAGCTTTAAGTAATATTGTCACTGGTATTTCTTTACTGATTAGAATCAAGAAATTTAAACTATGTGCAGTTAAGGGATGCTATCGTTATAAGTAGCTGTAGGTTAGCCCATAACTGGATATGCCTGTCAAGTTCCAGTGCAGCTTAAAACTCTTTAAGTGTTTGAACCTGAGAGGTGGTGGGGTTTTTTTTGTTTTTGTTTTTTTTTTTTGTTTTGTTTTGTTTTGTTTTGTTTTTTTAAGTAGTTCAGCAGTAACGGGATGAGGCACATCTAAGAGTATTAATAACTTGGGACTCTCTTTCATCCTGAACGAATCACAGAGGATTTCTTGTTTGGTGTCACATATGTCCAAGGATTTATTGTTTTCTATTTTTCATATCTAGCCTTGTTGATACATAATTTAAACCTTGTCAAAACAAGAAAGTGCAAGAAAGATGGAGGGCTCTTGAAACAGCTCCAGAAGAGGGACGCTAAAATGATCAGAGGGTTGAAGCACCTCTCCTTTGAGGAAAGGTTGAGGGAACTGGGCTTGTTTAGCTTGGAGAAGAGAAGGCTCCAAGATGAACTCATCGTGGCCTTCCAGTATGTGAAGGGAAAGTATAGACAGGAGGGATAACAACTGCTCACATGGACTGATAGCGATAGGACAAGAGGGAATGGTTTTAGACTAAGATGGGAGATTTAGGTTAGATATTAGGAAGATATTTTTCACTTAGAGGGTGGTTACACACTGGAACAAGTTGCCCAGAGAGGTTGTAAATGTCTGGAGGCATTCACGGCAAGGCTGCATGTGGCTCTGGGCAGCCTGCTCTAGTGGTTGCTGACCCTGCCCATAGGAGAGGACATGAGGCTGGATGATCTTTGAGGTCCTTTTCAACCCAATCCATTCTATGATGATTCTATGAAATATAATTTGACACAATGATCCATTGTGCTATGTATTCTGCTGTTTTTAATGAGGTCACAGCTGGGAATGAGCATTCTTGAGTCTCTGTTACTTGATTCTATAATGACTTGAGTATCTTCTACATTGGCTCGTGAAATAAAAAGCATTTTCTAAATTCCAAATATTGCTCTGGGTTTCCAGCGACAGAATATTCAGATCTTCTTGGGAGAAGGAAAGCTGGAAAAGGTTTATTGGCTGAAAGGTACTTGTCTGTAAGTACCTGGCACAGACTGCAGTTGCAAAAGAAGCAACTAGGAGTGTTTCTTTTATTGGTGTGTGGCTTTACCATGGAGTTTTTACTGTTCCTAATGCTCATATAGGTTGCTGAAATTGTACAACTTTGTCTGCAACTTTGCCAAGTCTCTAGGAAACTATATCTACCTATCCATGGTCCCTTGCATGTGTTGCTTCAACTGAATCTTACGCTGTTTGGGCTGTTTGTTGTTCGGTTGTTTTTTTACTTTCCCAATGAGGATGCGTTTTTGATAGTGGTGTAATGTGGAAATAGTAAAACCTGGGAGGTGATCTGTGCAGCAGTTGATTTTTTTGCCTCTCTAGTCACATAGTCTCTGTGAAAATCAAGAACTGCAATTGTCAGTATGAATAAGTATTGCAATGAGATTGAGCTCTGTAATCTTCTTTGTGTTTAACCTGCATGAAAATCAAGGGGAGAGAGAGAGAAATTTAGTTCATCCGTAAAGCTGCTGTATTAAGTTTTGCACACTCCTGACTTTTTTTTTTTCTTAAAACACAAATGCAAGCAAACTAGAAAAGGACAGAAAGATGTGCCTGATTTTTCTGTGCTAGTTCTCATATATTTGCAAAACCCTTTGTAATATTTCTATTAGCATTTAGAAATTACTAATACTGGCTCACATCTAACCTGTATGTTGTATATCCATAATAGAATGACTATCAAAAAGTGCACAAAAAAATTACAGGCTGGTATTCCTGTTTGTTTGAAGAGGAGATTGTTTCTTAAAAATACATCCTGTGACTTGTATGTCCCATAAAACAGAAGTTACAAAAAAAGATAATAAATCTTATGTACTTGGTGATAATGAAGTATTATCTTGAGATATAAATAAGCGCTGCCTCTTCTAAAAGTAATTTCTGTTATTACAATGATGCAACATAATGATGACTTCATAAACTACAGTGTTTTAGATATTAACTAATAATACTTGAATGCTTCACCTTCTTATTGTGCAAGCAACGAGTGGTTCTCATTTCTTTGACTCTAAGTGCAGTTGGCTTGCCAGCATTTTCTTACTGTGAGCTTCTTCATTAGCAGAAATGCTGCAAGATTAATTTTCTGGATTTTCTCTTGTTTACCCTAGTATTGTGGTATATTTTAGAATTCTTACTATTGTAGAAAAGTAAATAAGGATTTAATTGCAGCTCTCTGCTCAGTGCTAAGCCAGATACTTGGCAGACTAGTGTCTTCAGGGTTTCTTTTCTCTATCTTGCAATGACCTTAACTTGACCTAAAATTAATACTTTCTGTAGGGATTGCAATGGCTTAGGCTTGGAAGGGTTCTTGTCTGTCGCTTTGCATACATGCATGTGCGTGTGTTTAAATTGTCTGCGCTTTTAGTTGCTAACAAAGATGGAAAAACTAATCATACATTTTGATGCAATTTGCATTAAACTGCTTCCATATACTTAGTATAGCTGCGCAGACATTTAGATAACATCTTTTTAAATAATGCATGCTGGAAATACAGTAGTTTTAAGATATCTGTCAGTCTGTCTGTTTTAAATCCATTTAAAATACTAATCATAATTCATGTTCCCTCATTCTTTCCACATTTAGGAGTGTTACCTGGGTTTGGAATAGCCAGCTGTCTCAAACACTATCCGCATTTTTAAAGGAATAAGAAGTCTTGGCAGACACTGGAACAATTAATTGCCTTTTTCAGCCAAGTCAGGTTAGGAAAGTATTTGTGGGGGAAGGGGGCTGGGTGGGAGGAGAATACAACCTCCTGGCTTCAAGTTTGACTTCTATTAACCCTTTAGGAATGGTAGACTTTCTGCAAAGTAAGGTTCTCTGTCTCTGACAATTGTGAAATTGATTTCTTAATTAAAAGATTCTAAACCCTTATATATAAGACCAGTATGTTTTATTTGGGGGAGATGTCTGAGATGAGATGGCAAGTACTGAGTCTAATTCATGATGGGTTTAAAAATCTCTGAAGTGAAATAAGCACTAGAATCTGTATTAAGAAATCCTAGCCTCCTCCTCTATTATATATGCTTTTAAAATGGAAGGGATTGTCTGAGACACAGGATCATGTTATCTTCTTCTTGTGTTAGGACAAAGTATTTTCACACTGAATTTGCCCAACATATTAAACACCTTAGCTTAACCACTAATGTTTAGTTAAAAATTAATTTCTACCTCCATATTTTCACTGATTTTCATTCTAAAACCAGAACAGGTACTAAATAGAGTGTTCTAAATATAATGTTCTAATTAGATATGTCTTTGTGTTCCTGAAATGTTTTGTTAGAAGCATCAGAAAAGTTACACAGTCTACTTTCTCACAATTCTGTGTATCTTATGGTGCCAGGGATTCAATTTATGTCAAGGAATTTCCGAAGGAGTTGCTTTTGACACCTAGATGCTCTTGTACCAAAGACTGTTTGTTTGTTTGTTTCAGTTGTCTTTTTATGGAATAAACTACTAGTAGTTTAGATTGGAAACTGTAAAGTTAAACTTTTTGGAATCGTTACTGCCCCGAGTGGGAATATAAACCATATTGAACAAAATTTATTTAGTCTATTAAAAAGTCAGCCTAAAACTACTTTTAATTAGTTTACACTATTACATCACTTCTAGTGGAGAGTAGAACTTATGTAGAGTAAAAGGAGCTCTATCAGGTGAGCTGACTGTGGCCCATATGGGGCTTTAAGATAATGATGAGTTTAAATTTCCTCTTAGAGCTAAGTGAGAATAAAACTGGAGGCAATAAATACTCTTGGCCAAAGCCATTAAATGAAAAAGCTGGGAATTCTCCAGCTCTTGACTTAAATTGTTTGTTTATCAGCTGGCGCCTAGTCTGGAGTCAAGAGCTGGAGATTTCTATCTGTGACAGAACTTTGAAACTCTTGCAGGACACTTTCATTTTAACTTAAGGTAACTTGAGTTTATAGCTTTGGCTTTAAAGATTACTAATGATTTACTCATTTCCTTACCATTTAACCAGAGAGGACTTTTTCCCAGGAAGGAATCTGTGTTTATTTAGGGCCTTTGTCTGCGGAGGGATTAAAAGGCAGCCCACCAGCATTGTGAACTTGATGGTAATAAAAGGTCACCAACACACACCATAAAAACGTTCTTACTATGGAATTAATTATACAGTGTAATTTTACAAAGCATTTCAGTAACCCTCCTTTTAGACTTCTGCTGCATCTGATTTTTCCTCAAATGGGGAAGAATTCAATTTTGAGGGTTGTGTGAATTAGACTGTGTGTATGAGTACAAGTGTAATATACTCATCAGCAAGTTCAACTCATTATTTAAAACAACTGTAAAATCCTAACTGGTTAGATCTGGACATTAAAAAGTTTTAAAACTTAAATAAAACACTGCAACAGAAGCAACGCAACGAGGCAAAAAAACTAGTTAGCTAAGAAATGCAAATGATTAACTTAAACATTGTTGCCGTGTTTGGTGTTTTTATAGAATATTGCATATTTTCCAAACCATTAAGCACTGATCACACAGAATCCTGTTATGTTTTCTAAGCCACCAGGTGGCATTGTAGCCTAGCCTGCTCAAAATTGGTGCTTGATCGTTTACGGAAACTACTACAGAATACAATCCTCCCCTTCATTTATTTATTTTCTCTAGGTTTTCGGGCTTAATTTTATAATATATTATAATTAATATTCCTTTAAAAGTAGCGATTTATTACTACATTTTGTTTACAAACGTTAAGAAGTGTTAAAATTGCCCTATCAGAGTGTTTACCCTCTGTTAAGTGGTAACAATAGAACTGTGTTCCTGTTTAAGTTAATGAATGAACTTAGATTCGTCTTCTGGGGTGCTCACCATAATTTCTTGAAAGCTGTGGAGTGCAAAGGCATAAGAGAATTTGTAGAAGAATCCATATGGTTTCTTGTATTAAGTGTGAAGGTATCTTGATACCTTCAAAACAAAATTGAAGAAGCAAATTTATTGAGGTTGTTTTTGAATATTCTTTTGTCTTATAAATGTTTCCTGGTTTTACTATTTAATCATATCCTCTGTACTGTTTTAGAAACAGATAAAAGCAAGCACATGGCCATTACAAATAACTAGGAAATCATCTTTCGCCACTTAACTAAATTATTATATAGCTAATAACATGTGTCATGTGGCCTGTCTGACAAATTTAATACGATAGCATAGTCAGAAGTATAATAAATCCCTAGTCTACGTAAGAGAGATTTTTTTCCCAATCTTATATTTCTTCAATGTGTACTTTTATGCTTTCAACCTAAATGCTACTGCAGTAATTTATCTGCAGTTAGTTACTAAGTGCCAGTGCTCTTGTGCTGTTGCCCTTTTTCTTAGTGCATTTAATGGACATAGCCCATTTTAAGAAATGTATGTTTTCAAAGTGTCTCTGACCTCCCACCTTGTTCAAGTCCAAACGTACATGTTTTGCCTTAGTCTGAGTATCTGAGATGCAGCATAATTAAAATACTAAAAAAAAAAAAAAAACCAAAAAAACAGATACTAAGGGAATAAGAAAAAAAGATGATAATTCGTGTAATGCTTTAAGCAAATAATACTTTAAAAATAACATTGATCTGTCCACTAAGAGGAAGAGTAGTAGAATAAGTAATTGAGGCTTTTGACCCTGGATATTAAACTTTTAAACTTGATGCAACAGTCTGCCTTTAAGCTTTGTTGTATACTGATATTGCTACTTACTTAACATCAAAAAGCCAAAAAGCTGTGGTACTTTGCCTTTATAGATTGTGCCTGTGTTCTGGAATTGCCTCCTGCTGTCCTTGAACTGTTTCTTGGTTTAACGTGTTAGATTTTCTCATCAAAGCTTTTAAGCACAACATTTAGTTAACGCTTGTGCTATCAAATCTGATACAGTAGACTGCTTTGGAATAAAACTGTTCTTTTCATTAACAAACACGATAGCTTGACAGGCCCCTTTCCCAGCACATCATGCTTTCCTTGTGTAATGATATGCACATGCAGATTTTACATTGCATGTAATCTTTATATTTGCCCAGTTTGCAGTCATTGCTCTAGGACTAGAGTAAATGACTGTTTTTTGCCAAGATTCCAAAAGTAAACTGGCCTCATTAAAAATAATGGTTGCTGAGAAAAGAATCTCTGTAACTTGGAGTGTTTTTCTTACAGACCTGTTTAATCATAATACAGTTTTGATTCTGAGTCTGCCAGCTCAGTCTGGTGTGACACTGCTGCTACTGGGAGCAATAATGGAAATCTCATCACAGAAGTGGAAAACAGGAATGTCTGAATTAAAGGAAGAAACAATGAGTATCTTTTAAGATCCAGTGCACAAATTGAGTTAGCCTGGTAAAAAAAAAAAAAATGGGGATTGGGTAAGAAAGGGAGAAGGACAAACTAATAAAATGCATTTTAATGTCCTCAGAAAAGAGATTTCTCTTTGACTTTTCATTTGACATAAGTAATATGTGTATACATACTGGGTCAAAATGTGGTAATATTGTGTATTGCTTTGCACATTTTTAAAGGAGTTTGAGAAACAGTTTTTAAATTAGAAAATTCACTATAAGTGTATAATGGGAATGTTTCATTACTATAATCAGTTACACCTACCATCATTTTAGATTGGCTGGGTTTTATAGTATTTGTATACTTACTGCTTTAAACTTTACAAGAGTTATTTCCTACTTAGACACTTCTGATTTTTTTTTTCTTTCTGTTTGTAAAAGTTTTTAGCTTGGGCCAGTAAAAATGGAAATGCTTAAGTATGCAACATGAGGTCCTTAGAAAATCTGAAAAACGTTTGACTAATTTATTGTCAAAAGTGTTTACGTTGTTTTGTTGTTTGTTTGTTTGTTTTTAAGATAATGTACATATTTATAAAGGTTGTGTCTGTGCATATGACTGTTTTGCAGTTGATGTATCCAGTTACATTTTTTCTAACCCTACATGAAATTTCAGAAAGTACAGGAAGGCCTTTTCTTAAGGGAATAAAAAATTCCTGCACACTGACAAGAACTCTTAGATTCACAGCAGATGCACTGGGATCCCACTACTAAAACCAGTTATCTTTTTTAGCATGATGTTAGTTAGTGGCAAAATACAGATACTAGAGTAATGGTAACACGTGAAGTTTCTAACCTGTGGATAATACTCCAGCTTGATACATGCTTGGAAATAAATGTAGAGAACAAAATTATTGCTACTTGTAAAGATTTTAGATTAGATGCCCATGACCATTGGCTTCGCCTTTTCTAGGATTGAAGAATCATAATTTTTCAAACCAGGTATAAAATAGATTAGTAAACAGATTATAAGGTAAAAGCTAAGAAGCTTTGGCTAGTTTCAGAAATGAAATGTGCAGAACATGCTTTCAAAGTGGGATTCACACTGACATTGGTTGGATAATGGAGTACTACTGTGAATAGTTAATAATAATATCCTAAAGAAATCCTATTACAACCTTTCTATTGTACTTAAATTGTCTGGCATCTTTGTTCAGGCTGTACCTGGCTGGGCACACTGTGGTGAGATTGCAGATAAGGATAATGAATAACTATAATGAGAAAATCTCAGCTCTGTGGTTTTTGGAAACTTACTCTTTTTCTTTGTCTTGTACAAATGGTTAGATGACTGTTGTCACAAATAACTGGAAGGTGTTCACAGGGAAAGGAATGGATTGCATTATAGGAAGGGACGTTATCAACCTGTTCAGCATCTAAGTACTAATTTCATTTTACGGTGCAAAAGCAGTAACATTCTCCTAGGCAACAGGCAAAGGTTTCCTCTCCAGTATACATTCTGGAAGGACAAGCATTTTTGTCTTTTATAGGTTTGTAAATAATGTTGCTGATATAAGCACTTTTGTACTTTTTTTGTTTTCTTAAAATTAAAACACCAATTAGGGTGACAACTGGTTAAAAAAAAGGTTGGTTCAGGTTCTAGTTTAAGTACATAATTTTCTGTTCCAATTTGATGCTTTTTAATGACGTCAGAAATAATATTTAAAGCTAGTAGTATTGCTCATAAACTGTTTAAAGTTCTCGCCTATGAACTGTATTTTTTTAGGCGCTGGTATATATAGGACAAGTTAAATAGTATGCATGTGTGCGTTTATATCCCTGTTCTTTTCTCTTATCTTACATTGCCCTACCTTACACATCAGAAATGAGCCAATAAAATGAATAACAGAAAGTGTAAAATTTCCTTACAACAACAGCAACCCAAAATAACCATTTTATAATGCCAATGAGGTAGTTGACTGTGTGCATTATTGGGTAATAAGATATTCTCTGATGTGTTTACTGCATTCAGCCTTCCACACAAATATGTATCGAAGCCATAAAATGACAGTAATTGTAGTAGTGTACATCTCCCTTTCTTGCTGAATTATTTCTGTTTCATTAATGAATATCCAGTGAATTAAATTTTTGTTGCAACTATAAACATTTCCAGAAAGAAGAATTGATAGATTTTCATTTTGACAGTAAATTAATTGCGTTGTGATCTCGATTGTTGTGTCTCTGTACAGTCTTTTGATGGTTAAAATTTATGATACTGCAATCCCTCACAATACTGAGAGGATTTTGTAATTATTTATATATAAATAACATTATATATATGTATGTGTAAAGTGTTATGGAAAATGCAGATTAATATGATTAGAGGCTGGAAAAAAAACTACAACAACACTGCTTTATTGTAAGGCCTTTGTTCCACATAGTGGGTTGAATGAGGGATGTTTGTGTTCTCAGCATAATATCAATGTCTTACAAGTAAAAATGAGCAGGCTAGTAAGATGTTGGAAGATGTACTGAAGGAAGAAGATTCTCTAAATAAATCACAAGGAAAGATAGATAAAATCAGCCTAGCTGCCCAAGAAACTTAGGTTAGTCTAAAATTTTCTTGTCTGGGCATGGCATCATCCGTAGAACTGTTCTTAACATATTTAACCGCAGTGATCCAGTGATGTGTTGGGCTTAATATTTGTACTGCCCAACAAGATTTAAAAACGGGCTTTGGGATTTGTGTGGGATCCAGAACTAAGACAAGTTGATACATGAACCCACAACTTTGAGCAGGTGGTTTTCACTATGTGGATTGAGTCACAAATTTGATGGGTTGTCTTTGTCTGGGATAGTGACAAATGCTAAAGGAAAGGCAACAAACAGTTCTCTTTTCCAAACTGTGCAGCCTGAAATAAACTGCTGGTATATTTAGTCAATCACATCCAGAGATTCTCCTGTGAAAATTAGAATAAAAGAAAAAAAGAAAGGAGACTGATTAGGACAGCTATTATAAGTCCATAACGGAGGAGTTATTTTCTGAGTATTTTTTGTTTGTTTTAGTTGGGTCTTAAAGCTTCCATTCTTTTGAGTTTTGTGTGTCTGTATGCACACTGGCATTAATAAGACCTGGGAATTCTGTGAGAGTGGAAGCCTAATAATTATCTCTTTGCTGTCAGAGAGCTGGTCTAGCTGATGCTTAGTTTTTGCAATGTCTAATGTCAAGGTTCTATACCAGTAATTAGTACCAACACTTCCCACATACTGAATTTATGGCACTGTGACCACATTTTTACATATGTTGAGGGATACTTCAGTAACCCTCTTAACATGAGGATATTAAAAACTATGCTATGTTATCTTTCCCTGGAAATTTAGTTTGCTGCATCTTTTTTCTATTTTTATCTTTTTTTTTTTTTTTCTGTCTGACAGCAAAATGTAATGAGATCAAATTATATTACACTGTACTGCTTTCCACTTAATTATATATTACACTTAAAAGAAAGCACCTTGCTGTTCTGGCAGTGTAATGTGGAACTGTTGAATACATTTTTGAAGACCTTTTAAGCTGTTACAAGATATTAAGTAGTCGGATTAAAAAAAAAAAAAACTACTGCCCTGGAGGCCTGTCGGAATGCAAGTAAGTTATTGATATCCCATCTTTGAATTCAGGGTACTCTAGGAATGGTGAACAAAGGGATAACTTCTTTAATGAACTGGCATGTGAGTATTAGATGCAAGCTAGATATAAGTAATATTAAAAATAAAAATGCTATCCTTCTAGTAGGATCCCAGAAACTGAAATCTGATAATTTGACTGAGCTAAAGGTAAAAGATTATCAGAGCCAATTCTGAAAAATGTCTGGCATAATTTATCAGCAGAGACACTGTCTGCAATAGGCATCTATGCATTACCAGACTTATCAGCAATACTGATATATTTTGCTACAGGTCAGATAGCCAAGCCCTTTTCTGACTATAAACAATACATGAGCACATAATTACTCGCTTCTAAACTTCAGTGTTATAGACCTTCCCTTTCTGTCCACTGCCATAATAATTGAGCTGTTTCTAGTTATTTTTAGGACAGAAATAACACTAACTGTCTCCATTTTAAGCTTTAGCTTATAAAGATTCTTATTTACATGTTGGGAAAACCACACAATCTGTTTTAGCTCAGAATGTATTGTAAGCAGCGTATCACTTGATATCTTCCTCTTTTTGTTTTCACAGGATTGAAATCCATAAACTTAGAGAAACTGATATAAGTTTTCTCTTTTTTATGTGTATACATCTAATGTTGGTGAACTTAAGTGGTACTTGTTGGGAACACTATTTACCAAAGGGAAGGAATGTCTTATGGCTAGCTAGATCCACAAGTAGAAGCATCTCTAGACAAATGTTAAGGATTGTGAAATCATCTCAGTTCAGTGAAGAACTAATGTTGTGGGATCCTATAAGGATAGGAGTGAATACACTTATTCACAGTATCTAATGCTTTTACATTAACTATTACAGAGGAGTTAGTATGTATGTGGGCACTGGTTGAAGTTCATTTACTGTGCTGTGTGGTGAGAGGTTTTTTTCATGTCTCTGCTGTATGTTGTTCATTCTCCTTCACCATCTCATTTCTGTGCAGTGGGAATTCTTGCCTGATTTGTATCTGCAATGTCTAATTACAATGTGTTCAAAGCCATGATAGATAGACAGCCTTGTAGCTAGCCACACATTAAGTGTATATATTCTGCTGCCAGAGGTCTATCAGGATTTGGTAGCTCTGGTACTCTCCTTTATTTGTCCCTTACACTGCACTGATAACACAGAGTGCAGGTTCTTAAGTCATTTCCACTTCTGTTTCCTGTTTTTTATTTGAGTACTGATGCTGACTTGAGAAAAATTTGTTACTAAGAATAAATACAAAGATGATGTAGTTCTGAGCTTCCCTTCACATATTCCTGGTACTTCAGCCCGTGTGGATTCATTGAATTTCCCAATGACTTTCTACAGATGATAAAAATAATTTGAGGGAGAGCTTCAGAGAGTGGCATTTAACATGTTATGTAAATGGGTAGTACCTTTTTCAGTGAAAGGGCAAAAACATAGGAGATAAGGATGAAACTCATGGACCATCTCCAACACCAGATAAAACATAGAGGTGTTTTTTTTCATATCTTGCGATGAAAAGAGCTGATATCTGACTGGTTTGGTGGCATCAATACATCTTGTTCTCATGGGAAATAATCCCCCAAGCAGATCTGTAGGAAGGAGTTTATATGCCTCTTCTGTTTAATATAGTCAGTGGTATGCATAGATACAGAGATTACTTCCAGTAAAGAAAACTTTGCTGCAGGGCTTTGAAACTTACTGGAGAAATATTGCCTGGGTGAACACAGTTACTCATTGGGGTGATGAACCTTAAGAAATATTTAATTTTGCCTGACATACTCTTCAGTTCTGGTACTTGACATTTAGCATCGTTTCCAAAGTAACTAGGGCACAAGCACCCTTCTTAATGTAAACTAATACAATTTCATTTGAAGAACTGGGGTGACTCAGGTATTACATGCCAGTATTCACAGGTAGAATAAATTTAAACTGAATTTATGGATATCTAGAAAAGTATTAAAATGTTGCCTGGGCCATCTGGTCTAGGAAGCCTGCGTTGGCAGTGGGGTTGGACTAGATGATCTCTAGAGGTCCTTTCCAACCACAACAATCCTGTGATTTGGTGACTGTATTGAAGTTCATCTACTGCCTTCTCTGGCTTGGGAGATGTTTATGAAAATGCTCCTATTGTTTCCTCTTTTGGCAATATCTCTACATTATTACCAAGACCAGCAATATCATTTTGAGTCATTAAACATGAGAGATGTCTATTTCCATCTATATCCTTGCTAGGAGTGCAGGAGAGCATTTATTCTAGTGTTTATTATCCTCTTGCACTTGTTGCAATGAGAGTATCCAGAGTGGCTGTGGGATGTCTGGGCAAAGCATCTATTATTTTTGTTAGATCCCTCAGCTAATGCAACTAGAGTTGAGTCTTGACCAGCATAGTGAAGAGAACAGAGTTACGAGAGGGAGGACTTGGCTGCTCTAGTGAAAGGAGTGCTATCAGACCACCACTGTGATGGACCTTCTCTGGTTGAGGTTTGGGGAGAATTGCAGGAGGCTGGCACATGATTTGTTGCATGGTAGTGCAGGAGGCTGGCACATGATTTGCTGCATGGTACTGCTATCCTGAATCTGTGACCCCTGGTTTGTGTTTTCTGCAGAACTTCAAAAGGGAGTGTATTAAGTGGCAATAAATTTAATACAATGCTTCCTGCTTTGAAGCTAAGATGAGCCTGTTGCAGAATTTCATTTTGCTTGAGAACTGGTGCAGCAGGCTGTACCCCCACAGTAAAGTGGAAGCAGCTAGAGCAGAAAAACTGATCGTAATAGTGACAAAGCAAATTGCAAAGAAGCCATTCAAGGGACCAGAAGGAAGCTTTCTTTATCTAGGATGATTGAAAACTGTGACTAAAATGTTCCTGCCTGTCATTCCACAAGATTAAATTCTCTGATCCACCATTCTTCTTTCTTTTTTCTACTAGGTTATCTTATCTGTGGTATAGCTATCACTTTGACAGTTTAATTGTGTGTGTCTCTTGACCTCATTAATGATAGCCCTCCACTGGCCCACTCTTCCTCGCTTTGACCAGGTGGCCATATGGCTTCATTTTAACTTCCACTAGTGAGGTATTTCAAGTGAATGTTCTTCTCCCAGGCAAGAAAAGCTTCCCACAGAATGAATCTTGCTGTAGGTCTCTATTTGTGAGATTCTATTTGAGTCTCCTGGGTGACTGTGCTTCCCTCCTCCCAGTTTCCTTTTTGCAAAACCACTTAAAGTCATCTCCAGAGTTTGCTGTCATCTTTCATTGCATGTTTACCTCTTCACTGATAGGTTTTGTGACTTACAACTAGGTGAGACCTAACCATCTTACCGTGATGTCAGAACTTTTTTTCTGCAGTTCGTCGAAGTACAGTAGCAGGTGCTGGGTGTGGTGGGGAAACTTGGAGATAACTTGCCAAGACTGAGAATATACCAATAATTAATTAATAAACTTTAAGCTTCTAATGTAATTCTGTCAGAAATTTCTGGTTGAAATTAAAATCTTTAATATTAATCTTTTATGCCAAAGCAAACTTGACAAGGGAAA
Organism: Callipepla californica brunnescens; assembly: GCA_023055505.1. NCBI lineage: Eukaryota > Metazoa > Chordata > Aves > Galliformes > Odontophoridae > Callipepla > Callipepla californica. The sequence continues at coordinate 2,813,691 of JALIRH010000064.1, forward strand.
TGTGACTTTTAGCTCAGACAAGAAAAATAAATGCCAAATCCAAATTTATTAGATTTGGTTAGCATAAGCTTACTTCATATGTAAAAGAGACTGAGGGGAGACCCTATTGCTGTCTTCAAACATCTGAAAGGTGCTTACAGCAAGAGCGTGGTTGGTCTCTTCTCACTGGTGACAGGTGACAGAATGAGGGGAAATGGCCTTAAGTTGCTCCAGGGTAAGTTTAGGTTAGATATCAGGAAACACTTCTTCACAGAAAGGGTTGTTAAGCACTGGAATAGGCTCCCCTGGGAGGTGGTTGAGTCACTATCCCTGGATGTGTTTAAAAACCGTTTGGATGTGGTGCTCAGGGACATGATTTAGCAGAGGGTTGTTAGAGTTAGGGTAGAATGGATAGGTCGTGGTTGGACTCAATGATCTTTAAGGTCTTTTACAACCCGAGTGATTCTATGATTCTGTGACCTCAGAGATGCTGCTTGAGGTATTTGTTGTTCCAGCGAACACAGTTGAAATGGAAGGTTGTGTTTATGATTGGCATTGGCCTCCTAATTGGGTAATATATCATTACCCAATTGGTTCCTTTGCATAGTCAAAATGACATATATTTTGGAGGTATAGCCATTGTAACATAGGTTTTTGTCTTCTTAACTTCACAAGCCAAAGAATTTTTGTCTATTGCTATCAATTCCTATGTGCCTCCATTAGAGCAAGTCCTTGCTCATGTCTGCAAATTTTTTTTCTTTTGAAAGTCTGAGTTCTGCAGTTCACTTTTTGGCAAGTTCTGTGAAACACTGGAAAGTGTTTATTACATATTCTTTTCATCACATACGTTAAAGTATTGCAGATTAACTATATTTGTTGGTTGTTTTTTTTTTAGTGTGAGTTAGATGGAAGCTTGCTATATGGAAATAACAGCTCCCATCTGTTTTGGAATAAATTAGTTGTCATAGTGTCTTTACAAGGTGAACACTTGTCATAGACATCCTTCTGTTTCTGACTTGATTATATTTCTGACTTGACCACTTCAGTTTTCAGAGAACTTGAAAATTGCTGAAGAATGACCTTACAGACTCCATTATTAATCTCACGTACATAAAGGAATAGTTTTCTTTGAAAACATTCAGAACTCTACTCATAATGAACTGAGGCAAGGAATATATATATCCTGCTTTGTTTTCTTTCTCTTTTGGTTTATATTTTGATAGAAATGGATAACATTTCGCAGAAGCAATTGAGCCAAGTTGTCTAATATTTTGTACCAATCTGAATGCTAAAATACTTGCTTTCAGATTCACACACGTATATTCTTTTCTTCTAGGCCCATTAAAAATCTGTTTTTAGTACAATATTTGTGAATAAATTAGGTCTATTCTTAATTTCCTTACAAGAACAGTGTCTGAAAATAAGTATGGTTGTTTCTGGGAATGTGGGAGAGACCTCAGATGCCCAACAGCTGCTGCTGAAAGGATCCCAACAGCTTCTGCTGAAAGGATCCCAACACCAAGCAGGAATCCTCTTCAATATAAATGATCTCTTACCTCACAATGCTATCTCAGTGAACCCAGGAAAAAAAAAATTGAAAATTGGCTACCAGCAGTAACAGGGTGGGTACTCAAATTGGATGCTTTTTAAAAATAAATAAATAAAAACGAAGAGAGAGGAGTGAAGTTTTTTCTGGCAGCTTGGATGAATGGAAGGGTCTGGCTAGACAGGAAGGTTACTCTTTTTAACCCCTTAAAATGCCCTTTAATTATTGGCAGTGACCCTAAGTGAACTAATTCTGATCTACAGAGAGATTTATTTCTCTAATCTTTCTAAGATCTGTTTCTGTTTTCAGAATGGGAGAACTACAGCTGTCTTAACCTTCCTTTCTGTTCTGCACCTTTCACTACCTGCTGTCACTCAGTGAGTCTAAAAGTATTACCAGTGGCAGAGTTCTTTGCCCACAATGCACCACTTAATCTCCATGTTGTGAACTAGTTGAGGGAAAAAAAAATTAAGATAAATCTTTTACAAGTCCTTCAGAATTACTCTGATCATTTGAGAGTAGAAAATATCAAGTTACATTAGCTTTTGGGGAGATGTGGTGACAAAAGTACATTCAATTAAATTGTAAGGCAACAAATTAAGATATGTGATCAAGCAGCATGGAGTCAAATGCAGTTCAATGTTGATATGTATAAATTGGTAATCACTAAGGAAAAAAACACTTGATTAACTCCTCATTGCTGCCTGATTTTGAATTAGCTGGGTGCACTTAAGACATTTTTTTTAATGCCACTAACTGTATATCCTTGCATGCTAATTAGCAAAAGCTTGTGTTTAATGTTGATCAGAATACAAAACAAATAAATGTTGGTGTGTGTTAGAAGCAAGTCCCAAAAAGTAAGACTGAAATGTAATTCCAGTGTGAAAATGAGTGATGTGCCACTCTGGTTTTATGGGTAACGTATTCTGGCTGTAATGCTTTCGCAGGGATGCAGCTAAAATGGAGGAGACTTTCTGAATGGTGAAACAGAATTTGAAATGTAGGAAAAGGAAGAAAATAATAATAGTTTCCTTTTGTTCTCAAAATTGCAACTCCAAAGGTATATGTGGGTAGAAGTATATGTAGAGGCAGAGTATATGGACTGAATAAAAAGCTCATGTATGTCTGGCTATTCTAAAGGTGTGATGATAAAAGGACATTCAGGCCAACTGAAAGGCCGCAAGCTAACAACTAGAACTTTTTTTTTTCCTAATTCAGTGCAGCTTTAATGTATGGAGTGAATGTACTGCCATACGTTATCATTTAGGGCAGAAGTTTGTTAGATCAAGGAATTAAATCAGTATATACAGCTGCCAAGAGCACCCACAGCTTCATTAGACACAATTAAACAGAAGTCTATGAGACATATACATTTTCATACTTCACTGCATCAAAAACTTAGGAAATGACAGAGGCTAAGAATGAGTAATTTTTATGTTACTTTCATGTAGGATCTCAGCCTTTTCGATTAAAAAAAAAATGTCCCCATGACTTTTTTATTTTGGAGTTTTTGAATGTATGTATGGGAGAGAGCACGTTCATGTTTCTCATGAACATCAGCGCAGAATTGTGCATAATTTAGAGATAAAACTTGCCGTGAGAATTCCATGAATAAACTGAATGATTTCTTTGGCATTTTTGACGAAAAGACATGGGGCTTTTGTAGCTTGGTCTAGAAATACCTATGTGGTGCAACTCTTCTTGCTTCTCCTAGGAAGGAAATCATAGAGGAAAAGTCAACAAAAGGAGCTTTTTCCTCATGCCTTAATTATCTCTATTTGCACTTTTTTTCTTTTTTATTACTACTTAGATTTCTTCTGTTGGTGGGCAGATAATTATGCCCTGTTCTTAGCAAGAAACTAAAGAATTAAGAGGCTGTCAATTCTGCAACTACACTGAGCTCATACTATAAGGCTCACCACGACTGAAGTAACAGAATGCCACATGGAATCCTGTTGGCTTGATGGTACTTTAGTATTGAGCTTACATAGCAAGCTTTTGATAGCAGAGAGGCTGCAGCGGTGCCCTCTATGAGCACAGGCCAACACCACCCTGTGACAGAACAGAGCCAACTGCACTTGTTCCAAAACAGACCCACTGCTGGCCAGAGCTGAGCCATGAGTTCCCCGTAGCCCATGGAGGAGCCCACTGTGTGGCAGTGGATGTGGCTATGGAAAACCCCCACAGATGCAGTTCTGGGATAGAGCTTTGGCCTCTGGGGAGAAGTCCATGGTGGTGCAGGAGATCTGGAGGACCTGATTGCTTGTGGGGTCCCTTGCTGGAGTGGTTCCTGAAGGATAGGTTCCATTATATGGTTGTGTTTTGGAGCAGTGTTTGAAAAGCTGCTGCAGCCTGTGGGAAGCTCATGTGGGATCAGTTTTGAAAGGAGTTTTAAAGTTTTAAAGCAGTTCTCACTGTTCTAGTCCGTTATCAAGAGGTAATAAATTATATTAATCTCCTTTATGCTGAGTCTGCTTTGCTCACGACAGTAATTGGTGAGTGAATTCTCAGTCTTTATTGCAACCCACAAGGTTGTTGTTTTCATTTTTGGCTTTATTAATCATATTTTCTCTCCCTGCCCTTTTGAGGAGGGGAAGTAAGAAAACAGCATATTGGAGCTTAGCTACCTACTGGTGTGAAATCACCACAGTTTCTCAGGTGAACAAGTTAGCTGACTTGATATTTGCTCTGTTTTCTTAAAATACTTTTATTTGGATTGTATGACCTTGTCTTTTTGTTAATGGCAAGTGTATTAGTACCGCTTGTATCTTGATTTCTAGTAAGTATTAACGTCATATAAATCAAGAAGAATAGATTGAGTCTGGCTGCAGTATTTGCATTGTTGCTACAGAAACTTTACATGAAGTTGGCTCGATTTTGTCAGCACTAATAGACTGGGGGTGATGTCATCAGACCTTTGTTTTATCTGGAAGGTGTCAATGAAACTGAACTTTCCCACAGCATTGATTCATCTCTAAATAGGGGTATCATGGGTGTTGGTGATAGAACGTAGGCATGTGTGTAAGAAATAGTAGAAAGAAATTCAGTTTAGAAGTTGTTTTCTCTCAGACTGCCACCTGTTTTTTAAAAACAAATGTTTTTTTCATGCCATCACTTTAAGAAGAAGAGCATGAGGAGATGTATGTGAGTTCAGTGTCCATCTCTTCACTGATTTTCAGAAGAATATAGTTGGTTTCTTAGGAGTGAGGCTTTTAAATCTCCTTTAAAAGCAATGATTCAATCAAAACCAGATGTGCCAGTGATGTGCGTTTCCATTCTACTTTTCTTTCTCTCTTTGTCTCGTTCTAACCCTGCCCTAATCAACAAAAATAATCTTCTCTGAGAATGATCCTTTTGACTTATTTGGGGTTATTCACACCATTTGTGAGGACCCTTCAGTGAGGCTGTTAATTTTATGCTTCAATTACTTGCTTAATTGAATTTGGGTGCATTTGTAAATTTAACCATAAACATGAGGTTTTTCAAAATCACTTCTGTTACTGTCAATTTTATTCTGAATTTATACATCAATTTTTCAGTGTTATTCCAGATGTGTCTTTATTATTGCTCTGATTTGCAACAAAGATCTTTCCATTTCTCTCCTGCCACTTTGCAATATTAGAAAGGTTTTGCTGTTCCTTAGTCACTAGTACTCTCATTCACTCTCCATCTCAATACCAAATCGGACTAGGGTTTCTCTGTTTTCCAAGAAGTTGATTCTGTTCTAAGTATTGCAGACTTACATTTATTTTAGAATCTTCCCATGTTATTGATATGACCATGATCCATGACCCAGTTATCTCAGACCTTGATAACTGTAGGTATTTTTTTAACTTTTTCTTGATCTCTTCTGTACCTTTGTCTTTCTATTATCTTTAAACTAAAGACCGCATTTCTTGCAAACTGCTTTAAATATGTTCCTGGAATCCTATTCCTGGTTTCTGATCTCTGTCTGCATCACGTATCTTCACCTTTCAAGATTTAACACAACAATGCTTATCTCTCAATATAGCTTTTTTCCACATCTCCCTTGCTCATGCCAAGCATTCTGCCAACACAGTGTGCTGTGCCATTTTTCCAGTTTCTCCCAGAGCTTGACTCATATCTTCCTTCGCAACAGCTCCAGTTCCTAAATATTAATCAACTCATAATCTCACAACTGCATTTCAATATTTTCCCCACAGTCTTCCAACTCTGATTTTTTTTTTAATTTGTTTAGCAGTCATTTTTAAAGACAAGACTATTTGAATGTAAATGCTTAGTTTTTGAAGCACGTCTTACTTACTCTCATCCTTTTCTTTTTACCAAAATCCACTTTTGAAAGGTGTTGAGAGGTAAATCAGCATTTAGAAATGCATTATTCCTGATAAGGTGAAGAGAGCAAGGTTAGAGAAACTTGGCTTGACTTGTCTTCTGCCCTGAGACTGAATCAGCTGCAAAACACTGTGTATTGGTTTAGCCAAATAACCATGCTGTTGCTTTGTATTTGTTATAGTTGAATTCTTTGTTTCAGAAAATCACATCAGTATTATTGCTTACTAACAGTATTTCTTTTGCTTGCTGGCAGTTTGGAAAACAAACATTTTAAATTTGGCTTACATGCTAGATACAGGCACTCTAGTTTGTTCTAGCAAACTGCGCTATCTGCTACAGTCTCCCATGACAAATTTTGAATAGTTTTTCTAAATGAAGGCATGGAATTTCACAACGATGTTTTGAGTAGAAACTTTTATTTATATACAGTGAAACTCTATACTACAGTGCCTTACTCTTCCTTTCTTATTCTTCACCAAACTTTTTTTTTTTATTATACATTGTCACATTTACGTGATAAATCCTCTGAGTAAAATCTTTCATATCTCCGCATCAGGGAAAACTTCTAATAGCTCAGACTACTTTTAAATTAGATTCCATAAATAAACATGTGAAAGAAGTACGTGGTTATAGCTGCAGCAGTCCTTCTAATTGAACAAATTCAAACACCAGTGTGCTAGATAAAATGAGAAATTCTACTTCTCATTACCTGTATTCCTTGTTAAAGTAAATATCTCAGAGCCCATTTCTTTCTGAGTGATATTTCTTATTTATCTGTTTCCGTTTTAAAATACTTGCCACATGAACTATATATTCTGTAAAAGTTTACTAGCTCTTGTTTCTAGTAGTAAATTATGTAGCAAATGTGACTTTAACTCATGTTTGATTAGAAGCTGTATGTTTTCAAATTAATTTCTCTCTAAGCCCTTTGCAAGGAATAGTAACCCACTGCAGAGAGGTTACAGTACTATGGACTTTGTCTGTTCTGCCTTAATGATACAAGGGAGTAGTTGAGCAAGAATAAATGAGGTACTTTTGGTGGGTAAAAATGTGAGCTGACTGTCAGTGTGAGATCGGTTCTAGGAGCAGTTAGCCAGCAGTAATAGGGCACACTTGAGTAATTGAATTTGCATAACAAGGCTTGCTGAAGAGAGCTGACAGGCCCAGAGATTTGTCTGGCTGGAGATCTCCAGATGGACGTGACCACACAGCAGCTGGGTGGCACGTTTCTCAGCATGGCCAGCAACACCCAGGCTGTCAGCTGGCCCCTGCGATGGCGGAGCCCTGGCAGGACAGCTGGTGGCTTCTGACAGCCCGCAGCCCCGCTAGAGGAGCTTTTCATCCTGCCTGTCAGGGTACGGGACCTGCGGGGACCGGTGGGAGGATGTAACAAGTCACCAGTGAGAGTTGTTAAGATGCTTCAGAAGCCTGCTTCTGTTAAATGGCTGCTGCTGTGCCGCTGAGAGTGAGCCTCCTGAAAGCTCTTTCCATCCTTTAACAAGGACAGGACAAACCTGTTCTCCAGCATTTTGTTAGGAAATCTCTCATTTGGTGTTAGTTTCTACATGTTCAGTTTCAATACCAATATTTATGCATCTAACCAAGCATGCCCCGTCAGTGACATAAATGCATTTTTATGGACTTGATACATTTGTAAGACAAAATGCTGGAGCTTTTTCCTCCTCTGTTCCTTCCATCTGAACTAATACTGCTGTACTCTGGATTTGCCATGTTCAGTTAAAGGGAGCAGTTTGTGAAAATATACTGCAAAGGAAAGTGTTAGTAACAATACAGGCAGTTGAACAGTGTGCACAAATATTCAGTGTAGGTAGGAAAAGGATGTACGATTCTAGAAACCTTTTCCTCAGTCATCTTCCATCAAATTGTGTAAAAAAACAAGTCTGTTCCTTTATTGTTCCAAGCTGCTCAGCTCTAACATTCCTGAGCCCCAGCCTCCAAGCCCTAAGATGTTGGATTTAAAATTGGTCCCCCTCTCAAATTAGGAAAGTTCCTGTTCACCACAAGTTTAGAGTCCAGGTCGTTCAATTCCCAAAATAGGAACAAAGTCACAGCAAGAGCTGTGCACTCTCATCAGCTTATCCTTTCTGCGCCAACTGATGTTACATTCCTCACCTATAAGGTGCTACGGCTGAGAGAAGTAGGTGCTGCTAGTGGTTTGAGCAGTCTCTTTGATTTATTTAAGTCACCAAAAACAGAGGGAATTAAGATTTTTATTGGACATAGTATCCCTAAATGTCCCAATTTCTTAAAAAGTTTGCTTCAACAAATGTATTAATTTACTTTAATTTGGGAAGGCTGCAGGAGAGATGTTTCCTACTGTTCAAGTATTAGAGTCTGGTCTGTTCTCAGGTATTGTCCATAGTCTGCCAAAGCAGGAGCCCTCACCTCTGACTTCTTTCTGAAAAGCAGTATTTCAAAATTGGACATTAGTCTTTTCCTTCTTACTGTACTCCCTACTAGAAAGTAATGTGTAGCCTTTGTAAACATGACCAGTAGACACTGATACTCTTTTCTGCCTTTATCACTTGATTAGTACTGTGACATACGATTGTGACTTACTTATTTTGACCTTTATCCACCCCTACTTTCCACTTCTGGAAACTTCACTACCTGTAACAGGTATGCCTAATTCTGCTATGGCCTTGCTCTCTTAGCAATCTCAGCTCAGGGCAACCTGACTGGAAGCTCTTCCCCACCCACTCCATAATGTGAAGGTAACTGAGGCACTCTCACCTTACAGCTGCAATGGGGTGGACTGGGGTTCCCTGTCTGCACTTCTGCACTCTGACTTTGGTCAGGTCAGAGTCTGTCTTTGATGAAGGAGAATTCTGTGCCTGGCTCTGATCAGGACAGTCATTGGCAGGAAGGCTTTGCACATACAGGACTCTGTATTGGTGAGAGCAGTGTGGAAGAGCCTTTTGAACCATCGCAGCCTCCCAGTTTTCGAGCCTGATGTAGCACACTAACTTAGTGCTGGGTCTTTCTTTCACTTCAATTTGTTCAATTTGAGGTGTTTTTTTTTTTATCAAATACATTGTGATGGCACTTCAGAGAATGTTCAGAGAGGGTTCTCTCTTTTAAAAGAAGTCCACATGAATAGAGAACAAATCAGAGAAACTGTCAAAGACCACTGTTTTGTAGTTTTCAGACATTTCTAGTTAGATTTTTTTCTTACTGACTACATGCTTAGGATGCAATAAGTAGTTTATGAAAAAATTCTCTTGGAAAGAAATGGAATAGTTGCGTTAAGCCTTTTAATTGTTTTTTGGTATCCATTCATGAAAGAAACTGACATTTCAAGTTACAATTTTTGTTGAATCCTGCAATGCTGCAACATAAAATTTGCAAAATTTAGCTTCTAAAATGATAAACTCAAAGCATTTCTGTTCAAACAGTAGTGATGGCTAAGCAAATCACTAATTTGTGTCCATCAGATTTAAAAAAACAACAAAAAAATAGAGAACACACTTGTCTTCTTATACCACCTTATTTTTTTTTTTAATACGTATATTGTTTTAGAATGGGAAAAGCCTTTAAGTCTGATGTCTATATATTCCCTTTAAGTCCATATTCTAAATAATCAAAAACCTTTGGCTGCACTTTTAACTGATTCTGGAAATGTCCTTTTAAGATCACTTATCATTTTTTCATGAATTAACTACAATTTTAAGATGTACTGTTGATTGAACAGGCTTTCCTGACACACTAAGCAGCTTCCTAAGGAAGAAAGTTTTGATGACATTTTGAAGTGCTTACATCATCATTTCACTGTTTCATACGTTTTCTAGCTATCTCTTGATACAATGATGTAAAAAAGCCTTTTATAAGACAAAATTATGCATCTTTTGAGTTTTGTAGGAGGTTCTGATCCACTTGCTTTCCTGTTTTTGCAGAAGGAAACTGAGGAGTCTTACTTGAGATGGATATAGAGGCTGCATTGAGATAAGGAATAATGTCTGAAAAACTGCTCCACAAAAATTAAGAGAAATTACTGAAAGTCAAAAGTATACCTTATATGTTTAGCCAAAAGTGATTAAGGAGTTGGCATTTCAACTGTTGCACCAAGCATCATTAGCTTCCCTGATAAGACTGCAGTGTTAGGCTGTATATATAGCAGATCTGATTACTGTCTGCATATTATCTGTGCTAGTGTTAGTAATTTCTGATGTGGATACTTTACTTTTAAGCTAGTTTCTCAGTAGCTGGTTCATGTCTTGTGATTTCTGATGCTGTTAGAATATTCAATTCAAATTTTGAGCAGTTATTTATTGAAATATATATATATTGAATTAAATATGCTTTGTAAGTTTCTCAATCAACAACTCTATTCTGCCTTCCTCTTCACCCACTTTCCAGGAAAAAGGTAATGCAGGTGTTATTAAAACTTCTCAAGATGTCTGTGTGCAAACAGCACATGCTGACTTCCACTAAGGCTCTGGATGCTTAGCCAAATATATTGAGTATTGCTATCATCATATTTCTGTATTTTTCCCCCCTATAGTGCCCACTGAAATGTAGTGTGGGTAATTAACAAGGGGTACAGGACAAGCAAGAGTCGTACTCATGCACGTCCTCTCTCCTGTGAGAGAAGACAGTACCAATAGCAAGTTCTGCCTTTCAAGGCGGTTTATTTACAATGAAGTTCCTATTCAGAAATAAGTTGCAATAGTTCACCTGTTCTTCCCAATTTCCCTATCATTTATGAATGAAAGCCCAATCTCTGGGGACAAAAAAAAAATAAATGCAGCTTTCTAGTTACATGCTCTGAGACAAGAGTAAGCACAGAAAGATCACAGTACAACCTCTTAAGAATGTTTTTTTTTTTTTTCTGTGCTTTTATCGTACAAGTGCAGTTCTTTTTTCATCTTCACTCCAAGGTGTAATTAAAAAGTTAATTTGAAACTGCAGTGTTATCTCTCTGTGAAGTCAAATGTATTTTTTTTCTTTTGATTTAAGAGCTTTTAAAAAGCATAATTAAAGAAAATTATTTAGCCACTGTTTTCTTTCTGTAACATTTTTTGGGCTGTAAATCAAGTAGAGGACACATGAAATTGCACTGTTTATTCCAGGTTCTTACCTCCTCGTTATATTTTTTGATTGAGGAGGTTAGAACAGTCTACAAATAATTCTAGAGAACACTTGAAGGTGACAGGCTTTGGGATACTACCCTGTGACTTCTTTCTTCAGTATTGTCAATAGCTACATTTCTTCAGTGTGTATGATCCAGTTCATTTTCTGATTTGTGTAAAATGTTGAGAACAGAACATAAACATGGCTCAGGATGAGAAAATAGTTTATCCTGAAGGATGCCTGTTTCTTATGCATGCATCACGCAAGTGTTACTAGTAGTTTTTCTCCACATGTGGCTTTTGTAATTAATTATTATTTATTTAGATTTTGATGCTAATATTCCTTCTTTTCTTAGGAAGAAATATTTCTGTGCCCTCACTGGGTACTTTTTCCTTGTTGCTTTGTCTGTTTTCTGAGCACTAGCAATTGAATCTTGTCTACTGTTAAATTTTCCATGCTTAATTTTTTTGTTTGTTTGTTTTGCAACAGACGTACTTCATTGTTTTTGTTTTGTTTTTTTTCTCTAATTTTCTGTTGTTGAGGTTGCTTCATATGGGCTTTGTTTGTATTTCCTAGTTACAGCTTTTGTTTTCATAAGATACAAATCAATTGAAGATTCCATATTCCAGATAATCTGTCTTCCTTATCTCTCTTTTCCTAATCTGTGATCACATACAGATGCCCCTGTATATGCAACCATCTCCACCAGCTGAAAACTGAGCTCTCATCTGTTCCTTTAAACTTACGTTGTTCTTTAATTTTACTTGGAATCAATCATTGCTCTACTGAATCTCTGCTTGATTTTAGGTCCTTGCTTTCAGTGGTGTTCCTGGGCAGTATGCCATTCTGTTCCCTATCCATATGAATAAGACCCAACCATGCCTCCCCACGTCTGTGAAGATGAAACTCTTGCAAGCTGTGGTTGTCCCCTTGTTTGCATTGTGCTCTCTTGGACCAGGCTGTATCATGCAGCTGACTGGGGAAAAATAATGTCTGCTGCTTTGTTCCTCTGCCTCTCCAAGAGGCAAATGCTATGAAAATTGTGCCCGTTAAAGGGCTTTGCAGGACAAATGCACAGCGAGGAACCACAGAGATAAAAATGTGTTGTATAGTAAAAGAAGATTGCAGAGCTTTCTAACAGCAGTAGTAGTAAGTGAGCTGTGAGAGCTGGGCTGATCTACGGGAGTCCATGGTCATAAAGACAGTCATCAGCTGCAGATAATTGAGGGGGTTCTGGACATCCTAGCAAACTGATGTACAGTCTGTCTTTGATGGAGACCTAAGTACGGCCTTGCTGTGCTAAGGCTCCTTATTGCTGGGTCCAGTGCTTCCTGGAGTGAGTGTACTATGGCTCTCCGTTGCTGTGCGGCAAACTTGCTCAGAAAGATAATAAAAGGAGATTTGGAAGAAATTTTAAGCTGCTATCAGATGCTTTTACCCATTTGGGCACTGCAGCTAGCAGAATTTGAGGACAGCCTCTGCAAAACAAGCCAGCTCTTACTAGTCAACTGGCATACAAGAATGTTTTGGTTTCTGAATGGAAAAGTGAAGCTTAAACATATGTCTGTGTTGGCAGCATAAAGTACTTTCCTGCATAAGTGTCCAGAATTCCTTTATTCTTTCTTTACATTTCCAGCAGAGCTCTTAACTGGGAGTTCAGACACTGGGGTTCTTGTTTTGTCCAAGTTTTAGTCAAGTCTGTTTGACATGTTCCCCTTCCCTTGGCTGCCAGTTGTTATAAGTTAATACTTGGAATGATCAGTCTCTTGTCTCACCCACCGTCATTCCATCCATATGTGGACAGATATGGGGATTTCAGTCCCAGTTCTTTTCCAGTTTCTTGTCCTGAAAATCCCTTAACCCTCAGAGTACCACATGATAAAAATGCGAAATGAAATGTGAAACAATTGTTTTTCACTTTAAATATAATTACAGCAGTTTTCACCTACAGCATTTTAATAGCAAGCCATAGCAGTTCCTATACATGTGTAAGTTCATATAATTTTACAGATAAATTCCACGTAGTCCCACCAACTTTATTCTAAGTTATTTATATCTTGTGATGTATAAGATTCACAAAAGACATTTTAAAATTTTATCTGACTTGTGGATAGGTTAAATTAGAAGGGAGTGGGGGAAAGACAGAGCAGAACTGTACTACCCTCCTTGTGATGTGTGATAGGGCTTTTTTCCTTATTTTTGTGGTTTACTCTCTATGGAGAATATTTAAATTTGTAATTGCATTGAGTGGTGCTATATCATGATGATGATGATGCTGAATTGTATATGCAAAGATGTTCACTGTAAATGTAATATAGTCTGTTGTTTGGTTATATTTCCCCTTACACTCATGATATAACTGACACAAGTTTCTAATCTATCTGATGCATATTGGTCTTATTAGGTGGAGGTAGCATTCTATGAGTCACACAGCATCAGTCTACAAACGATTCCAGTTTACAGATCAGTATTTTTATTGCATTTCATTGAACTTAGAAAAGCACAAACAATTTCTGATCGTTTCCTGATACAAACTGACAGTAGCAAGTCCTACACTGGCATATTGTAATTTTTTTTTCTTATTTGTATCAGCCTGGGGTTTGTGTTTGGACAGCCATTTTGCTGTACATCAAAATAATAGGTCCTAATGGATTGCTTCCTGCTTGACTAGACAAAAATATTTATTTAAAAATAGATAAATAAGCTGTGCCTTAGCAAATGTAAAAGAAACGGGAGATCAGAAATGTGTATTTTCTGTTATCAGTTTTGCTTTATCGGGTATTTATATTCTGCGTGTGATTTTATTATATATTAAATTCTGACAATAAGGTAGCTTTCCCTCGCCGGGGTCAGTGGTGTTCAGATTAATCAGGCTGACACTTCATGCCGGTGGGTCATGAACTGTTGATAATAGCATTAAATGGTGATTCACTTGCTGCGGGGAGCACAGCTCATTATCCACTCACTATATTAAATCATCGCCACAAACAGCCAGAATCCAGCGTGTGCACACATATGCACACACGCATGCACTTGCTCACTCGTGCACAGGAAAATCAGGGGTGCAGATCTCTATCCATTCCTCTGTTTATTGCAGCTGGTTTCCCGCACACTGGGACAATCAGCTCCTCCTCATTTGAGCGACTGGAGTTGTTCTGAAAAATGTATTTGTGTGTGAAACAGGACTCTGCGGTTTATTTTCTAGCTTCTCCCCAAAGAAAGAGTATTATTACTGTAACCAGTTCCGTGGTAGACAAAAACAAAGAGAACTACATGCACATCCCTTCAAAAGTGTTCTGTTTTCCAACACTAACAAGATGCGAAATGAAAACAATTGAAATGAAATTGCCTGGATTCCCCTGAATACGGATTTTTGTTTAACGCTGTCTTTGAGTGACTTCTCTATTAGTTTCAGATGTGCTGCTTTTCTGTTAAAAAATATTTCGGTTAAAAAAAGTAAAACCAAATTAGCTGCTGTCCTATTGCAAGAAAAGGCATGGATATCATAATGGAAAACATAAAAACTGCCCAAATAGCTTACCAGTGGGTTCGTGATGTTGAGTGAGGGGGAAATTCCACCCTCTAATGCTTGCAAAGATTTTGCAGTTAGCTGCAGATCTTACTTAAGTTGTGTTTTTAGAAAGGAAATGGGAGTTGAAAGCACAGCAAGGCATCTGTTTAGCACTTACTGTGAAACATGGGGCTTATTTCTCTACCTGCAACAGAGAGCTGGTGAGCTTTCCGCTTCTGCCTTGTCTGTCTGCGTCAGTATCACTTGCTTTTAGTGCAGAAGTGAGCATTGAGAGCCGCTGCTTGGAAGCCCTTGGCCATAAGGTACAGAAGCTTACCTTGGTCTGTGAGCTTCTCAGTGTCTCAAACCAATGCTGCATCAGTGTGGGCATTTATAAATAGTTCCAGAAAACATTAAGTTTAATCGGTATACCAGTATTAATTAGCATGAGAGCTGTGTTAACCTCACTATTAACTTGAAAATTGAGAAACTGGTTTTTGCTAGTTTTGTTTTTCAGTGTATGTACATTTATACGTATCTACTTTATGTTAGTGTATACATTAATAATTGCTCTCAGAAAGGGAAACCCTTTTTGAAACCATTAACACTCTGTAGGCGTTAAGAGAAGTACCAAATGGATTACCAAGGGAAACAGTTTAAATTCCTCAAGTTGCCTTTTTTGGTGTTTATTTTTTTTCTTTGTAAGTGAACTGGCAGCTAGGAGCTGCTAAGAGAAACAAGGTAGCATGACAAACCTGCGGGCCACTAGAGGTCACTGTTTGGTAATCAACTTCTAATGAACCAGAACCGTCGGGAAGGCCAATAAATTACGCTGTGGATTTTTCTAATTATGAATTCCTATTTAATCATTCAATGACAAGTTAACTGTGGCAGTGGTTCTATGTACTTTGCATACACAGTTATGTTAATGTACTATTATATTTCTTAGGATGGAGGTCCTCCATCATTAGAGCAGTTCATTACAAAGACTCTCTTATCTAATCATAATTACTGATTATGAGGAATAATTAACTTTGCTACCCTCTTGATTCTGTTCATAGGCAAAATGCAGTCTTTTTATTTTCTTTTTCTTATAGAAGACCAGGGCACATGTTGACTTTAGATACCATTAAATAAAAAAAGGTTAATTTGGTTTTGTGCAAAATTTCTTAAGTTGTGGCACTGGAATTGTTACAATTAGTTGCCAAAAAATAAAAAAATAATTATTTTACAGCAAGTTTCTTTAAGCTGATATTTCATACAGTTAACTGTGAAAATGTGCTTTCTTTCATGAAAATGCAGCATTTGGAGCATGTAAAGATTGGTAAATTTAAACCATACGATTGCATATTTGTCCTTCCTGAAACAATAAAAGCAATAATATAAATAGTGTCTCTTTTTAAAAATATTTCCATATTAAACTTAGAATTAGTGTGATGTAAAGAAGTATGACTCGTAATTAAATTACAGGGCTTGAATTCATTGGGTTAGAGTCATTAAATAAATTTGAGAACATCGAATGGTACATTACATTTTAGGCTGGAGGGCAATGCTAAATCTAGTTCTGTGGAAGATACGTATTTTCTATTTTGCAAGGAGGTAATAATAGAATTATGTGCAGAGGATTCCTAAACAGGACACAGATATGAGAACAGCTTTAAAAATAAAAAATGAAAAGATGCCGTAAATGGAAGGTCTGGATCATTCCAATTTCATTTGCTCTTCTAGCGGATGTCATCTTGCATTTTCTACTTCGTTTTTTTAGTGCGGAATAAAAGTTCTAGAATTAACCGTGGATATGCTCAAAGTAGGTAGCAGAAAATGCTTTGTTACTCTATGGTCATAAAGTTAGGCTTGCTTGAAAATAAACAAATATTTTTAAGGAGAAACTGAAAGGTAGTATATGGGTTCTTCACAGTATCCTACCATAAGATTCAGTGACAGAGTGGCTGCTGAAAGGCTCAGCAGCCATGCACTGATAGTGGCTCACCTGATGGAAAAAATCCTTGGTCCTCCTATCAGGCGTAGCACTTAAAGGGGAAAAAAGCCAAAAGTTATTTCAAAAATGTTCAATGCAGTCCTGTTATTTTTTAACCATTTCTTTCCAATTTCAGTTGGTAAAACCTTATCAGTTGTCCAATCATAGGTTGTACCTGAAGTAGATAAAATTAGAACTCTGGGTTGGTCAAGTCTCTAGCAGAAAATATTTTATACTTTTAAAATAACATCTAGCCCTTATTTCTGTCTATATCTTGCTGACTCTTGCTCAGAATTTCATTAGATTGATGCTGTTAGACACTAGATACATTTTGTAAATGTAAATAGGAGTCCTACTGCTTGGGGTGGGACTGTGGCATAGCTACATCTTAACTCGTAGATAAACCAGAAATGCTGAAGGCTAGGTACGCCGTGCTCTTCCACTGCCATTTTAATGGGTTTTTGTTGTTGTTGTTTTTAAGTTTTTTGCAATGTTTTTTATTATATGATAAGAAAGGATTAATGAGTGGATCAACAGAAGTTTATCTGCATGACTTTACACTTCTGCAGCTGGCTTTCTTAAAAGGGAAGCTTTTATTAAGCAGAGCATTTGAACCTATGCCTGTGGAGCAGTCCAGTTTAAATGCATACCTCAGTGTGATTTTCTTTTTTTCTTAGCAATGTGGTTAATACCTTCTTTATTTAAAAAGAGAAAAGAAAAATGTTGCTGTGTTTTGTTGTTTTGGGGAGCTAACCTGAGAGTAACATAGTAAAGAAAAGCACAAAGGGCAGAAGTGTTTTTTTGTTTTCATAAAATGGGAATAATACCTTGTTACAGTAGTACTGATGCTGGAGAAATATGTAAAAAAATAGTATTTCCTGGTTTATTCTTCTTTCATAAAGTCCTCATTATGCTATTAACATGTGGGGTTTTGGCTGTAGTGTATCTGTTCCACAGTGATGTGTAAACATATTTGCATTTTGTTGTGGAGTTAAGGTACTATACATGAGTGTGTTGTGATTTCTGATAGAGAAGTTCAGGTCCAGCCAGCAAAATCTGCAAACGTGGTGCCTTATGGCTAACTGCTTTCTGTAATTTACAGGGCTCAGCAATTTTGGCCAAGCATCTCTTTTTGTTGCTCACAAATTTGCACAGCAGCTATATGGTACTCAGTTGAGGCAGGTGAGATAGGAAGCTGTGATGCCAAGGTAGAATTCTGGTTCTGCTTTGTGGCCTTTGCTGTCCCACACAAACCTTAAGGTTACGTGGTGATTTGTTGTTGTTTTTCATTTTTATATTGCTTGTGGATTTTGGTTAGAGCACATAGAATTGTTCTTCTCCTATTTGACATGGAACACTGCTCATCTCTTTCAGATTTTTCTCATATTGTTCCAGAACAGTCTGTTTTTTAGCTGCCTATCTTCTGTACAGTGTGGAAGATTCTGAAGAAAGTGGAGTTGTGGAGCCCTCGGTGTATGTTAAATTTGAGGCTTTGTCACCTTTCTTATGCTAGACATAAAATATTCTTGTTTTTGCAATACGTGATTGAGAAGTTCTTTTGTTTCTAGGACGTGGTGCATAATCCAGCTAGCATGGGAATTGTGCTGGAGCCTGTCTGCTGAAAATCAGCTTTGTGGAGGGATAGCACTGGCCCACGTGGTTGAGAAACAGTGTGCATGTTCATGTTTCAGTTTCGGATCTTCACTAAAGCCCTAGAATTTCTGTCACTGTTGCTGACCAAGAAGATTGTGGGTTATTTTCTGTGTTTATTTTGTATGTATACTGTGCCTACTCAGAACACAGCTATGGTTAACCAGATAGCTTAGTGCCATGAGCTTTACATTTGGACTATCCCAAAGTCTGATTGGAACATTTGGTTTATGAGATACCTGGAACATACTGCTTCAGTTGTGCTCTGTTCTTGCTGAAGTTGGGATGAAAACTGAAATACTTGCTTTGAACTGTGCTAAACCCTATGCAGTTAGTCCAAGACGGTACATGCTTGCAGTTGTTGTTAAGTTTTAATATTTCTGTATAGGCCTGTAGCCCTAAGAGAGATTTAGACTGCACATGTGGATGTTGAGGAGCAGCTAACTCTGGTACTCCAGCAGGGACACTCAAGGGCTTTTCCTTTTCTCTAGGGCTTTTTATGGTGAGATATGGATTAAAGAGAGGCCATATGAGAGATGACTGGCATGAACTGCTGCTCAAAAAATTTTTGATGCAGTATTTTGGGTATTAAAAATAAGCTGCTAATTGAATCCATTGTGCTTTAATCCTTTCTTACTGCAATGCTGTGAGCCATTTTCCTCATAACTTTTCAGGTGCAATGCTATTTCACTTTGTCATTACAGTAACTAAACACGGTGCTGCCAAGAGAACAGTCTCATCAGGCCTTTCTTCCAGCCTGTACTTTGTTGACAAGGTTAAAGCACCTTCTGTGTGCATTTGTCTGTAGCAACTTATTTTCTTTGGCTAATCATTTTGGAGGTGTCAATTGCTACTGAATACCATCTCATATTTTTTTCTGGTGCATTTGTTTCGTATTAAGCCTCTTTAACAATAGCTTCTACTCAGTTTTTGCATGATTTATTGAGAGAACATATTGTTTTCTGTGTTTTGGCATCCTTCTGTAATACATCTAAATCAGATGGAAGATTTTTATGCTAGTGTCCATGGCCAAGTTCATGCACTAATCCCTGTGGAATCCTACTCAGTGCTTCCTCTAAAAGCATAAAGCTTCTCATTACCACTTTGTCTTTTTTATTAATTATTTCTTTATCTTTCCCTCTATGCTGCCTTCCTGATGACGTTTAAGTATTTCTTTCTCTGCCACTGTAACATATATATGTTCCTGCTGTTCACATACATGTATCCTCATGATCCATGACAATCCCTCAGCATTTTCCCTCAATGCCCCTGTGGGTCCCTGTATGTACACCAGTGCCTCTCAGGTTGTCACACGGGACGGGAGAGGTTGGTGTTGACTTTTGTCTTTGTATGGCATCTAGCAAAATATCACCAACCGCAAGTGCAACACAAGTGCTAAAGAAAGGGTATTAAAGTGTGCGCTGCCCCATCTGCGGTCTCCATATTATTCTAGGAGGCAAAATGTGTTCAGTTACTCTCTCTCACGCTGGGCTCTCCAGAACAGGTAGCATATTGCTCACCTTTCTCTCATCTTTCTTTCACTCTGTGCCACTGTTATGAAAATAGCTGCATCAAGCATTAGTGCTGATGCTCACAGCCTGATCCACTCCTCGTTCTTGCCTGTGCTTGTGGGAGGCAGGGGTGGAGGAGGAGGGAATTATTATTCTGCTGCTGACACAGGGAGAATGAGAGGGGCTTGATGCAACAGAAGATTATGTTCCCTGAGGATAAACAAACAGAAGGAGATAAATTAGGAGAGAGGATAATCCTGTTAATATGTGCATTCCTTAATTCTGATTCAGTTTTTCAAAATGTACAATTTCAGAGAGGTTAGAGTTTTAATTAGTACCTGTAAACCACCTCTTGAAGTTTGCCTTATAGGTTGAGGAGTGATGCTTTGAGTTGGCATTTCAGAAGCACAAATCCACCCGTAAACAGGAATTGTGGATTGTGTTATGAATATCGCATGAGGGAGAAATAATAGCATGCACATCGTCATTCCTTCCTCAATTAAATAAATAAACTTTTGTTTGCTAGACTTTTTCACAATACTGTTTGTTTGGAATTCAGGGCAGCTTATTCCTTGCAGTCTTCTGTTGCTTTTTCAGCAGAAGCTGGGCCATTGTGATATTTATCTGAATTCAAACAAGGCTAATTAAAAGAGCTGCTGACAGTTGTTGTGATCTGACTTTGACTGGAGCTTGATGGTCATTATGGGTAAATAATGAACCAGGTCTGCAAATGTAGCAGCTGCCAACTTGGGATAGAAGAACAGCTATTGCGTCCAATTTAAGGATCTATCGACCGCTTCCCTTCTCCCTGCAGATCTTCTTCCGAGCAGAAAACTAATGTTTTCTACTGCTTTGTTTTGTGGTTTCAGCTATTTCTGATATAGACAATAATTTCCTCTTAAATATTTAACCTAGTCCATTATTAGCTTTCCGAGTTAACAACTTTTCCATGGGGCTTTCTTTGTGTTTTTATTGTTTTGGTTTTTTAGGTTTTTTTTTTTTTTCCAGTTTGTTTTTATGTACAACGTAAGTGCTTAAATAATTATGATAATGTGTATTTAATTTGCCTGTTGCTGCAGAATGAAAACCAAGTAGTTTTTTTTCTTTGCACAGCCATAATTTTGCAGATTTTATAATTGGATGATGCTGTAAAAGCGATGCATCTACTTCTTCAAGCGTGCTTTTTCTCCTGGAGTTGCACTGAGCTCTCGTTGTATAAATCTTCACAGCACTGACCTGAACCTCCATTTCCATTTTTGTTCAAACATCAGTAGTTCATGAGGTATGGTGGTGCAAGCCTCTATTCATCAGAAGAGCGAGGTAGCAATGGCTTTCATTAAGGCGTAATTCCAAGTACGCTGTCGCTTCATCATGAGCTTTGCCTTGTCCCATTAGCAAGCAAAACCAGTGCGTGCAAGGGAAAATGGCAAATTTTAATAATAAATTAAATTAACTTTCTGCTAGAGTCCCTGCCGTCATAAATGCAGAATGGACATTTAAAAGTCACTGCGGAATTTTATACCCACAAGAACTTCCCATTTGCTCAGCTGCCACGCGAAGAGGCGGCCGTGCATTATGTAAAATGTAGGAACATGCTTGTGCACGGCGCATAATGCGGCACAACTCAGGGTCTTGCTGGGAAGAAATGATCCCGAGCGTGCCCCTAAAAGACAAGCTCTGTGCTCTGGGATATAATGATGAAAAATTGCCCGTTTATTCATGCCTTTGTGTTTCAGGAAAAACCAAACTTTGGGTTGTTGTCTGTGCTGCGGCGGAGGGGCTTTGTGCGCGCATGGCACTCCAGTTGTGTGAGGCCGGGTTACATGCTGCTGGTCCCAGCTACACCGGATCGCCCCCAGCATGTGCGGAGCCATCCGTCTGTGTCACCTGCACCCCAGAGGACATCTGACATGGGCTAAGGAACAGAAACTGTGATCACTTACAAATCAAACATGGCACGCTCTAAACCGATTGTGCACGGCAATCTTTTCGAGAAAGGACAACTAATTGAACATGATAAAGTGTAAAGTTAATTAACACCCTTAAATTTGTTGATTACTTTCACGGGATTATATTGTTCGTTGAGTAGCAGCTTTCTGTCCCAGCTGTCGCCTTTTTAGCGAATGTCTCTGGTAAACAATAGAGACACCATAACAAGTCGTAAATGGTCCCTGTGACAGCAGCCCCTTGTGAGGCTGCATCTGTAGAAAATGATTAGAACAATTGCATTTTAAAGACGGCTCACATCGCAGTCCGGTCCCATCGGTCCTCTTCTTTATCTCTGGTGATGGCAGACTGGTTAAAACATTTAAGTTCTTTGGAGCAAATTAAGTGATTTACTGTGTTTCGGTTCTACAGCGGTAGAATAGCTTCATAGCTCTACCTCTGATGCCCACTTTTGTAATAGGGAGAGAAACGCAATCCCTCGGAGCAGTGGGGGGTTTTTCTTCTGTTTTGTTTTTGTTTTTTTTTGTTTGGTTGGTTTTTTTAATTATCTGAGTTTGGTTTGTTTACTCATTTCCTAGAAATAGATTAAGCCTGTCACACTTTGTCTATGAAGCGACTAGGAGATTTTATAAAATAAGTCGTTTCCTCTGGGTTATTTTAAATTTATGGTGTAATTTTAAATATCCTGCTTTATTTCCAGGAAGGATCTAGTAGGACGTTGCCTGTACATGTTGGTTGCCTGTACCTGCTGTTGCCTTCTAGTTGGTTTTGGATTTATACAAAACAATAGTTACCATTCTGGTTAATCTTTCCTTGTGTATTTTGGTTTAACTTTTTGCGAGTTGCAAAAGCAAAAACATTTCTCGTGAGCTGGCAGGTACTTAAAAGGCGCTGCTTTGCACTTACGAGCACGTACACACATACACAGATGCAGGCTGTGAAGAAGGAGAGCAATCATGACAAGAAACTGCTTGTTTAGGGAAAGTATAGTCACTTAGGTTACAGTTTTGCAAAAATATTGGGATAAAGGACCAGTGTTCCTTTGCATATACATAAATGCTTGAAGGTACAACATTGTAAAACAGGAGAGAGCATTCAAACCCTAACACTTTAATTTTTCTTGTTGCTTTTTGTATCTGTTTTGGGTCGTAAGCCAGTTGCTGAAATTCTGTCTTGTTCAGTAGGCTGTGTGTTGAATAGGTCACCGTCAAAATGGAAGTTTGCCTTCTGAGCTTCTTTGTGGTACAGCCCTTGTCCTTACCTTGTCTGAAGCAGCTAGGTGCTGCTTCATTCATGTTCAGTTTTAATTTTTCTTCTCAGCTTTGCCAACAGCAGAAGTTCTTATCTGCAGGTGCAACACAACAGTGATTTAAATATTTTTGCACAGGGGAATGCTTGGGTGCTCTGTGTATTCAGCAGTGTAGCTGTAATCCTCATCTAATGCATAGCCCTACAGGGCCACTTCGATTTAACTTGGCTGTGCCCTCCTCTTATGGAAATGTAACACAAAATAGAAGCAGATACATGTATGTGACGTCTTTATGTTAACTTTCTTTTTCTAGCAATTTCTATTCTTAATAATAAGCACACTGCTTGCAGATAAACTCCTTTAACTGGTGTAGCTCTTGGGGTAGGACCTTTGTTTTTGGAGCTGGAGGCATCTGTTGCAAATTACAAGACTGTTTCCCAGGTACTAAATATTGCAGGAGCTGTAAGCAGCAAGAAAAAGAGGATATGGAAGTGCTGGCTGGCTGGACAACCTATAGGTTGCCTGGCTGGGAGCCTAAAATTTGAGACTGTCTCAATCCAAACTGTCTCAGGACAGCTGTGGCCAGTTGCTGCTGTCATATGAGGGCCCCTAAGCCTCCATTCACTTTTTCATACAAAACTGAACTTAAGACCTGCTCTATGTCAGATTCACTGGGCAGATTTTGGGCACTCAGTAAGAACCACGGGTAGTCCTTGCCCTCCAAGTGACTCAGGCAGACATGTCAGGATGTTTTAAGGAACAGCTCTGTATTTACCTGTTCTCATTATAAGGCATTAATCTTCCTGACTTTGTCCAGAACTTTTTGGTACCCAAGTGGAAAGCCTCTATCTAGGTGGGTATGAGTTTCTCAGAGCTACTCTAGAACTTCTCACTGTGCTTTTTTCCCAGATTTTTTTTTTTTTTTTTGGTATGTGTGTGCGCGCCCCTCCCACTAGCTAGCTCTCTTATCTGCAAACCTGTTCCTGTCAGTTTATATCTCTGGGAAACACTCTGATAGTCTTATGATTTACCAACTCAGAGTTGAGCTACTCTGCAATCTGCTGGCGTGGCCTCCTTAGAGAATTCTGCATACAGGCTGGGGGACTCTCACATTGAGGCCAAGCACTGGGCTGCAGCCATGGGCTCCTGCAGCCCTGCCTTGCCGAGGAGGAGGTCTTACACATGCTGCTCGCAAATACAGTTTCTCAGAAAATGCTCCCTGAGGACAAGAAGAAGCTCTCTGTATTTTGGAAAGAGCAAATAGATCCTGAATATGGACTTTTGACCTGGCACGGTACACAAAGCGCTGTTTTAGGTGGTAAGAAATCTTGCAAAGTCAAAAAGTGAAAAGTCATCATGAGCTTTGTTTTTTATAACATTGAGCTGCTTTGCTTTCTCCCTTGCTCTCTTCAATCTTAGAAATCGAAAATACTTCACTGCCCTGTGTTGTTGGTGTGGAATCTGTGATTTTTGAAATAAAAATCTCATCTAGTGACTTTGTATTTCTGTTTTTAGCTGAAGTTACAGATCTTGTACTCCTCCCTGCCAAAACTTGCTGAAATTACCAATGTTCTAGATTTGCTGTATTGCTTCCTTAATTCTGATAAAGGAGCTAGTAGTTGGCAAGGGCATTCGATGATAAAATTTAGCGTGAAGTACATAGCCTTTTGTTTTTAAAAACAGAATTTTCCAAGCCTGCTGCATTATACGACAAATTGCTCTTTTTTTTTTCCTAGTTAGCTAATTTATTTTTTCTACTTGAAATGTAAGTGTTTGAACAAGTGAGAGAGTGCAGCTGTCAGAAGATTAACCAGCTGAAAACTATTGTCAGCATTAATTTTGCTCTAATAAATGACTCTCTGAAGCTATTTAGCAGTCTGTAATCTAGATACAAGGCTATTGACCTATGATGGATAGTACTGGATTTTGTTTGTAAGCTTTGACTTAAATTGTCTACTTAATTTGCTGCAGGTCAGATCACAGGATTAGTGGTAAAGGCCATTATGTGGTTTGAATAAAAATAGCTGGAGGAATGGAATGAAAATCATTGTGTTTATTAATGTAGCAATCTTTGCGGTCATGTACATAGTAAATTGGTAGCCAACAAGATGACAATGACCTGTTTGTGTTAGTTCTAAATCTAGGCTTTGCTCTTTGCCAAGTTCTTGGGATTTACCACATGAGCTGGCCAGGGAGGAGATGCTCCAGTGAGATTATGGATTGGCTGCAGATAGACTGCCTCAACAAGAGCAGAATAGTCTTTACCATTGTCAGTATTTCAGTACGGCAGTGTTTTCTAGGAACAGCGTGGTTTGTACATATCAGCTGTAAGTTTTGGGTCTGTGTTTTTCCTGACAATCCAGTTTGGGACTCCCTACTACTGGAGTGAGTCCAGCTAAGGGCCACTAAGCTGGTACTGAAGCATCTTTCATATGAGGAGAAGCTTGGAGAAGAGAAAGCTCATGGGGAACCTTATCCAGGAATAGAAATATCTGATGAGAGTGGGAGCCAGGTCTGTCTTAGTTGTACAAAGACAAGAGGTAATAGGTGCAAACGAAAATGCATGACATTCCTTTTTAGCAGCGTGTTTTCATTTGTCACTGCACAACACCTAGCTCAGTGCAGGGTGCTCCACTTACACTCTTGAATCTACTTCAATGTAAGGATTATTATGGTTATGATGGTAGCTAGTTGGTGAAAAAGAATTGTGAATAATAGCTAGAGAGTAGTTGGTCTTCTGTAGAAGCAGAATGTTCCACCCCATTTTATTTGGATGTTCTGTTCGCAAGACTAGTTTTATTTCAAATTAACTAGTTTTATTTCAAATTATTCAAAGTGGTATGTAATCTGTAGCTGTATATCCTAAAAGGTCAAAGCTTGATCCATAACACAGAAAATTTATACTGGTTATACTTGCTGAAATTAAAAATAGAGGGGAAACTGATGTGTTAATAGTTTGGGGTAAGTTTTCCTAGTAGTT
Organism: Callipepla californica brunnescens; assembly: GCA_023055505.1. NCBI lineage: Eukaryota > Metazoa > Chordata > Aves > Galliformes > Odontophoridae > Callipepla > Callipepla californica. The sequence goes on from JALIRH010000064.1 coordinate 2,839,447, forward strand.
CTACTGATTAAATCTGTTGGTGAGGAGATCAACATTATACGAGTAATTTGTATTAGAATTAAGCTTCTTTTAAGGAGAAATATCACATGGGATTTTATTTTATTTATTTATTTATTTATTTGTGCTTAAGAAGAGTATAATTAAGCACTGTGGAGTGTTCTTACTGACCCATCATAAAGGTGGGATAGATTTTTTGGAATAAAACTGGGAATAGTGTGTTTGTATGTGTCTGTGCCTGTCAATTGTTTTACACTGGTTTTGTGTAATTCTTTGTGTTTGCATAAGTGTAATATTTATTCATAGAAAGCTAATATAGGATTTCTGAAATGTAGTAGGACTTTCCTTCAGATTAGAAAATGATGAACTGCAAAGTTTCAGAAGGCAAGCAGTAGGTTTTCTGTGTCTGTGACTTTCAGTAGTTCAGTTATCAATCAGCATGCATTGCTAAAACTTATCGGAGAGTTTGAAGAAGCTGATAAAACCTGAGTTAACTTTGAGCAATTGTTTGTGAATAGTCATGTTTGAAGAGCAGTTTGGCAACAGGTATTTTATGTTATGATTCAGTTACAATGAATTTTATGGGATGCAAAGTCACAGGAAGAATTGGTTGTTTTTTCATGTGAAATTATGAAGAGTCACATTGCCAGTTTTCTGTAATTCTTATGAATTGTTAATTTGACAAAATTTCTGAAGGTACAGCCTTCCTTAAGGTGGCTTTATCTTCTCAAGTGGTTTGAGAATTAAGTTATATGATCCTGTAAGTACTCAGACTATACAGAGTTATTGAATGCTTGCATTTTTCACTATTGGACCCTTACATCATGTGAAGTTCTTAAGACTTTTAAAAGTACTGGTGTTAAATCCAGTGTTGTCTTGATTCAGGTGTTGGAGCTGCTCGAGCTGGAAACCTTACTTTCATGGTTGGTGGAGTGGAACAGGAGTTTGATGCTGCCAAAGAGTTGCTAATATGCATGGGTTCCAATGTGGTCTACTGTGGAGAGGTTGGAACTGGACAGGTAACCCTGAGGCATTACAAGTTATCTCAGCCCTCTACTTTGACTGCTTTATTTTTCTCAAATGATATTCACTCTATTCCAAAATGAAATGCATTGTATTATGTTTTTTCACTTCAAACATTTATTTATAAAGCACCTTTCTACAGTATGTCGTGTAGCTTAGCACCAGAACATCTGACCTGGTGCTTTTTCACATTGGCTTGTTGAATTAACTTCTTAAACAATACAGATTTTTATTTTATTTCTTCTAAATTTAGATTAACTGAATGTTCTGAATAATAAAGAGCACCCACATGCCACATATACTGTGCTAAGAAAAAAATATTCCCTAATCTCTGAAGGAATTATTGGGTACCTTTCACTGATGTATTGTACTATTGTATATTTATGCTTACTGGTGCTACCTTTAGAGAAGATCTGTCTGAGCATATTTAATCAAAACTATCCCCAATTTAGTTAAAGAAGATTCCTTTATATAACTTATGTGTAAATGTAACGCATTTTCATTAGAAAATGCAAAAACTAATTGACTGATAAACTTATTTTCAGGCTGCAAAGATTTGCAACAACATGCTTTTGGCCATCAGTATGATTGGAACTGCTGAGACTATGAATCTTGGAATCAGGTTTGTTTGATTTTTGTATTGGATTGAAAGTGTTTTTTCTGCATTAACAGTCTTGTGTTTTAGAGTTGATTCTTGCTGACACCATGATTACTGTATGACATAGAAAATCTTCTGCCAGAAATTCTCTTATAAAAGCCATTAACACGCTAAAGGTATTATATAACTAAGGTAGGGCTTAGAACAGGAGTATTCTCTTGTACTGGCTGTATAGTTTGTTACATTCTGCATCTGAAGATAAGACTTTATTTATTCTGTTATAGTGCTTTGTACAATAATGTTTGTCTTACATTACATACATAGGGAGTAATGTAGAGATAGCTATCAGATTTTAAGCTAATGTACAGTGTATTCTGAATACTATTCTCTCTTATGTCTCATGCTGACTTTGTTTACCTTTGTGTAATTTACCAAAATATACTGTAAAGTAGAAGTTCTAATGCAGTGTATGTATTAAATTGAGATCAATGCATAAAAAAAGAACTTTTCTGTCAGACTTTGTCACTGTGGTTTGACCTATTTGCCAAAATTAATGCTTTGTCAAAAAGCTGTGGAATGTCCCACTCTGCTCTTTTCAATGCTAAAAGCACCATTTCATTTCTAGCAGGTGATGCATTTGACTTGTAAGCTGCAGTATATTCAAACAAAATTATTTTTCCTTCCCAGTTGTAACTGATTTATTTTTTCTGCTGTGTTAGAAATTTTTCAAATGCAGTGAGTGCAAGTGCCAGTTCAGTGTCAAATTTGAACCTTAAGTTCTTGTGGCCAGATGTAAAATATTTGCAAATCTATATGCACTTCTGTGTTTGAAGAGATTATCTTAGAATTGTGTGCGTTTTAAGGGCTCTTCATGATTTATTCATTTCATGATTGCATCCTTCCAGTTGGTCTGCTAAAACTACAGATAGTGTAGATACTTATCAACTGGGTTTTAGACTTCATGCTCATGTGGATCTGATGCACTATAAAAACAACAAGAGGGCATCAAATGCTTAAATAAATAAAAAAGAGCACCTACATGTGCACACATACACGAGGCAGTGTAATGGATTCACATTTCCTCTTAATTACCATATCAAGATGCAGTTGTTTTATTGAATTGCCCTTGTCTCAGATGTTAGACTATCTTGACCTATTAAGTTGTCATGTTGTAATTGAGATAAAAGAGGAATTTGCTTTGCATCAGTGCTAATTGGTTTATCAATATCCTGTACCATTTACATTTTAAAATTGAGAGTCTGCAAGATACAGAGGCACGTCTGTATCAAGCCATAATAAAAACAGTGGCATTGTATACAACTATTGTAATTCAGCATGGTGTAAAGCTTTCATCAGGTTCTGATTTAAGTCATACTTCACTTAATAAAGCACATGCAACTGATTTTTCATTAATTTTTTGTCTGTATTTGTAGGAAGTACTATGTTTAAAATTAAAAATAGAATAAAGTCATGAGGTTTGGAACACAGGTACTCTGGGCATGTAATTTGTGCACAGGATAAATGGTTTCCTGCAGCCACTGTAACGAGACTTTCAGAATTTTCATTTTTCATTTTATTGGTTTCCATTGAAAATTGTGGCTGAATTTGTGTTCAGTATTTGTGAGCAAAAATCCACTATTGAGGTGATGATATACTAACCTTTCTTGCTTACAACGATGACAGTCAAGAAGGAGCTGTAGTTATTGTGTAAGAAACCTGCTGATTGTTACCTGAATAACATAAAGAACAGAAACCTCATGCAGTTTTTGACTAAATGAGATTAAGACATAGGCAGTAATGTAAAGCAATTAAGGATCCTTGCATTGATTTTAATGTGCTGTGAATTATATCCTGGAGGTGACTTCTTCATATAAGTAGAACAAGAGCTTTCCATTCTTGGTGCATACAGATTTCTAACATACAAGTTACAATTTTCTAATTGCTAAAAGTTTTCAATTTTTATTAAATAGGTTAGTTATTTGGTTGGGTTTTTTTCAAATTTATAGCTGAAAGGACAGGTTGACTACCTAGTGAGAAATGGTTTGACTACCTGCAGGGAGTTGGAAGATGAACTGATAAAGAAAGTCTGACTTGAACTAATAACGGTAAAGGACTCTGGAAATCTAAAAATACCCTCATAGTAGAAACAATGGAGCTTATGCATATTTTTAGCTTCTAGATAGAATATAAAATCTTTGTGTCAAGCATCACGTATATTTGTATTGTTTACGTCTCGAGTTTTAAGGACTTTGGATAATCAGTTTTTCAAAATAATACTGGGTGATTTAGATGTAACCAGAAAGTTGGATTATAGTACCTTTGAGAAATCAGTATGTTCTTTCTTCAAAACAGTGTGGCATTATTCTATTAATAAACCACTTCTCTATTGTTTTCATTAACCCTGTGACCAAAATTTTCACTTCAGTCATTTCAGATTTTTAAATTACATCTGCTATTCTTTAATTTATATTTGAAATTACAGATTTTTTCCATACTTCAGCGTAAGCAAACAGAATATAGTCAGGAGGAAGGAAAATTAGCGTTAAGAAACAAAAAATAGCCAATAAGCTCCCAGAAACACAGGCAATATTGCTGTAAAATTGCTTCTTGTATATATGCTTGCTTTTATACTTTACTCAGCATCGTATTCCTTTACTAATGAAGATGTCCACTTTCACTGGAAGTTATTGGACTTGGATTCCATAAGTAATATTAAAAAAAATTCAGTCTGAGGCCTGACCATTGAAATACCTTTTTTATTTTTTCCAGTAATTTAATGATGCTTTATTAATGTTGCCATTAAAAGTTATTGAAGGCAGGCATTTTGGAAATGACTACATTTTCATTTGAATTATTATTTTTCTAGCATGATAGTGAAACTCCTCAGTAGAAAAATATCTCATAAGTAGATTTTTCTATATGATTTTATGGATAATAGAATCATAGAATTGCATAGGTTGGAAAAGACCCTCAAGACCATCAAGTCCAACCATAACCTGACCGTACTGCCCTAACTCTTAACCACCCACTGCTAAATTGTGTCCCTGAGCATTACATCCAGACAGTTTTTAAACACATTAAGTAATGTGCATATCTGAAAATGCTGTAGTGAATTACGGTGTCAAATCAATACACAGAATATGTGTAAGCTTCACAAATAAGAAATAAAAACATTTGTTGATACTACCCACAGCCAGAGACTACTTTTTTTTTTTTCTTCCTTTTCTCATCTCAACATCAGTAACTTACTGAGCTCTGAGTTCCCTTGTAGTGATGTCTAATACTAGGAAAGCAGTGCTTGGAAATGATGATGCTGAGTTTATGCTTGGGTCACACAGAACCTGCTACTTGTCAAGCAGTGCTCAGTCCTTTCAGAGACCCGAGGAAGGGTTTCTCTGCTGACACAAGATGGTACAAGGTAGTTTAATAGGCTTGGGATATAAAGGACCATGACAGCACTAAGTAGTCTTGGGCCCTGGAGGATCACTGTTGGGCTTCTAACAGCAGAGGAAGTCTTCTCTTCTAGAAGGAACTATTGTGGTACCCAGATCTGTGTCAAAGACTGCAGTTACCATGGCAATTTGTATGTTAGTTTGTGCCTCTTTGCCTTTTTTAGATCTGAAAAGTGCAAAAACAGTGAAAGAATTTTGCCCTCTGTTGCTAAGCCTCCAGACCTTGTTTCTGTAAGCAATGTACATGATACACTATACATGGGCTGTAGATGAGATATGGGAGCAGAAATGGGAGTCAGCAGCGTACTGAGCCTGTGTGCCAGCCTGAGGCGTGTAGCCCTGAGCGCATCCCCATTGCAGATTTTAGGAAGAAGGCCTTAAAACAGAGTTCCTCTGAGAACTCTGTCTCTGCTGTCTTCAGCTAAGTCTTCTAATGACACTTCAGAGCACTTAACTTGTTTAAAATGCCAGTAGCATGATCATTTTTTAGCTGTGGTAGAAAGGACATTAAGGTTCTGTCTGAATATTTTGCAACTTCATGTGATATTTATACAAAGCACCTTGAGATGTGAATCTCTCAACAGTTCAGCTGCTTCAGTTGTTACACCACAAAAATGGGGCCAGGGCATTTTTTTTCTTTTCTGTGAAATGTCTTGTGAGTTTATCTCTGTTCCAGGCCAAACTCTTGGAGGAATGTGTGAAAATGCAGTATATTATTTTGTCAAAGCTCAGTAAAACTTGAATTTTGAGCAGTGACTCAAAGGGATCCTTCTTGAACCATTTTTGTGTGGGTGCTCATTGCTTAGTTTCTACTGTTCATTTCATTAGGAATGTTGTTGAAGAAGCCGTTGTTTCTGTTCTCTGTTAGAAGTACAGCTAATACGTGGACTTCTTTTCTGCTTATATTTTGGTAATTGTAAATTCACACGCGCATGCACAAGCTCTTGCCACATCCAATGGCAAGTTGTTATGGGGACTGGCAGACTGTCATCATTTTGATAGCTTGAGCAGTATATCTCCTGAACAGCAATGGAGCTCTTATGCAGAGAGTATCATATGTTCCCAGCCAATTTACAGGGAAACAGCAATAACATTTTATCATGGTTGAGAGCCCAGTAGCTGCTTCCTATTAAACTTGCCCTTTCAGATACCTGTCTCGGATTAATTTGTTGATTTCAAATGGAAACTCAGTCTTCTCCACTGAAGCATGACTTTCTAGGATAGACTCTCACTGAATGACAATTACTGTATATTCTAGCTAGTTTCAGACCATTACAAGCCTTGGGCACAGTGGAAGACAGAGGACTTCTTCAGTAACTGATTTTAATACGTCTAATTTTAACTGTCAGTTATATATGCACCACTGGATGAATCCTCAGAAAGATGAAATGCAAAGCACTTCTAACTTGCTCTTATTAATGATACACTTGCTGCAAAGGAGGAAAAAAAAAAATAGGTTCAGGTCTCCTGTAGAGAATCTGCATGGTGTTTTAAGAGCAGTGGAGTTTGAAGGAGCAGGGATTTAAACTGACGCTGTCTGCCTCTTTCCTTTGCTGGAGCAAAAATATGCCAGATGTAGTGCAGGCGGTATTATACATATCTGTATGACACGCAGTTATCTTTTAAAATGTATTCTCACAGAGAGGCAGTTGGTACACTGTGAGGAGAGCATTTTTGGGAAGGGTTACATGCATTTGGAAATAATAGGTTCTCTGCCTTGCAGTGTACTCGTAGCTGTAATTACAGATCTCTGCACGCAGCTAGATGTGGCACAAGCAGGCACTGCACTGCTAAAAATACTGATCTGGGTGGAAGAACAGTAAGGAAACAAACAAACCAAGAAATTTGTTTTGGCCAGAAAATCAGTTTCTCTGTACTTGAAAGATCAAGCATTGTCTGCTCCCAACACATTTGGGGTTTTTTGGTTGGTTGATTTGTTTGTTGTGTTTGGTTTTGGTATTTTTGATGACAATTAAGGCCTTTCTTTTGAGAGGTTCTTGATGAAGGTTTTGATATGTTAAACAGGATATAAGTACAATTAAAATACTGTGAAAACATATTGGTGCTGAAAAATATGTTTTTTAAAAAGAAATGGCAATTGAAAGCTTTCAGAGGGCTCCATTAAATGGGGAGGAGAATAAAGCCCTGTCCCAGGGGTTGGTGCAGCAAGTCATAAATAAGGCTGCACAGCAGTGATGCTAAAAAGGTACCTTTGCAGTACAGAAAGTGATCTTGCTTTGCATTAGGAAGACAGAATTGCAGAGACTTGTGCTGCTGTGGGAACAAGAAGCGTATAGCAGACATCACTGCCAGAAATACTATTTTTCAAATCTCAAAATCCTATTAGAATAAATAGACATAAATTTAGGAACTATTTCACTGATAACGAGATTTAATCACCTAAAAATTAAAACCTAGAGCACTGCAGAGCCTGGAATTAGTGTTAAAATTCCCATGGCTATGGAGATCTGCAAAAAGTCTGTGGTAAAAGCTAATTTAAGGAGGCTTGACTTGTATAAAGGCGAAAGCTCAGCTGAAGTTTTGTGGGAAAGTTTATTATTTTTAACCTGTTTGTTTGTCCAAGGCAAAGGGGGTTGTGATATATCTATTTTAAAATGTCCTTTTCTCATCCTTGATTGTTACTGGAAATAATTACCTTGATTTCTTTCTTGTACGACTGTAACTGAGCATTTGTGCAGGACCAGTTCACTACTGTCAGTTATTGTTGGTATGAATGCAATTTGTGTAAAATGTACATTTGCAACTTGATATCAGCGTTAATACAAATTCATAAAGTGGTTAATCTTCTAAAATTAAAAATTAAAAGAAAAGTCAAAAATTAAAATTAAATTAAAATCAAAAAAATAAAATTTAAAATTAAAATACTTCCAGTCTACATTGAGCAGCAGTTTATGCCACCAGCTCTACTTTAAAACAAATGGAACCATTCTAGAACAAATTTTCTACTTGGACAAGCTTTGTTTTATCAGGATCAGTAACCTTACCAACAGTTGACCCAGAACTATAACTATATGTTTGTGAATAGATAGCATATGTCACAGTAATAGGCAGACTTGCCTCATAAGCAAGAGTACATAACAAAGATTAAGTAACAGCAAGGCAACATACAGATGTATACAATAGTAATATATATATTTTTATTTTTGAAATGTATGAGGTTTGGTACTTGCTTCTCGTTTCTTTGCTTTGATCAGATTTAGATAAAGCAATTTTGATGTGAAGAACAGGTGTTTGACCTAGTCAGTGGCAGAACAGAATGCCTTATGACAACTGGAAGGAAGCTGCACTTCAGAGAGGGCTTTTATTTTGCTCACACTTTCAGAATTGCTAGGTTGAAGGCACTTTGCTTAGTGCAGAGGAAAAAAAGCTCTGAAAACCTGCTGCTTGAACCATGGATTGATGGTCTTTAATCTAAAATACAGCTCCACTACCCCCAATATCAATACTTTGTCATTTTTCATGGCTTATAGTAAAGGGAGAGAAATGATGGCAGAGTCCTAAAATATAAAACAAGTCACCCATGTCTTGTGCATTTTGACATTAACACTTCTCTTCCTTGACCTTTGACAGATTAGGGCTTGACCCAAAGCTGCTGGCCAAAATTCTGAATATGAGCTCGGGTCGCTGTTGGTCAAGCGATACGTACAACCCTGTTCCTGGAGTGATGGAAGGTGTACCATCTGCTAATAATTATCAGGGTGGCTTTGGAACAACGCTCATGGCTAAGGTATGGGATACTTGCATGTATATATGCAAAAGTATAACTGCTTCTCTGGGCTTCTGGCAAGCATTCTTAGTGAAAATTTATGATTGCAAGGAAATGTGTATGCACTGACAGAGAACTCAACCTATTACTGTAGCTCTGAATTAACAAGTAGTGTAGGGGGCTTTCCTTCAATCTCCAGCCTCTTCCTAGCTATTCTTACTGCAGAGCCACTCAATGAGATGACATGCACTTTCTCATTCTGACTTGCCCTAGAGCTGCTGATGGACTTGTGCGTATGGCAAGTGTTCAGCGAGTCTTTTAGGTGGCTTTTGCATGGCTACTCTGAACTTAAAGCCTCAGCTCGATTTCAGGAAAATCCTGCTGACCAGATAAGTTGTCTATAATGCCATAAGCATCTAAAACTTTTGGGCTAATCTCTCCCAGATACATTACACCATGTTACCACACATGGCCTCTAACATCCCTTTCCTTGCTGAGCCAGTTCTTAAGGGGTTTGCCTAAGATCATTTGGAATGCATAATGCAGACAGGTTTCAACCCACAGCTTCTGCAGACTGATTTTCTACAGGTGCCCGCACTGTGCTGCGACCTCTCTTGAATTGTCATCGGTGGTGGCAAATGTAGTTCATCTTACAAGTAATAACTTCAGTAATCTGAATTCCTTGTCTGCAAAGTGAGAGATCTGGGTTTTAGGTCTTTCTCAGCATAAAGAAGTTGTAACATACAGCTGTCCCATCCCAGGAGGGTACATTTACTGCCACACTCTTGGCTGTTCTAGGAAAAGCACTGTCCTGAGTCACTCTGTGGTCGGGAAAGCAAAGCTCTTGGAGGCTAGAGGAAAGTAGGCAAGGAGGTCAGTGCTGATGAGGACACAGTTGGAGGGAGGAACTGTAGTTCGCTGACTTTTGAACTGTTTCTGCTTTTACACAATGATTGCCTAAGGTAAATTACAAAAACAGCCCTGGAAGCGAACTCTCATCTCATCTCTCGATGGTTGGCATGCAATGTTTATTTATTGTTTATGCAACAACAGCCAGCAGCTTTCATTTCTTGGAGGGATGTGTTAAAATACTGGAAAGCAGCAGTTTTTTATGTCATGTTCATGTCACTGAACACAGGAGACAAGAAAACATTATTTAAATTACTGATTTATAAAATGCTTCATATTATGCATTTGAAGTTGGTCAGGGTTATTGATTAGAGATAAGCAGCCTGATCCTGGCATTGCCTCAAAGCTCTTGTTTCTATCATGCACAGCCTTCAGAATCTGTTCTGCATTGTTTCACACTGTAGTCTCTGTTCTTGTGGTTCTAAACTGTTACTCTTGTTGAAAATAACCTCATAATACAAATGGGATGGGACATACTCCCTTCCCTTTCTACTTTCTGGATAAACAGTGAGTTTTTTCTCTCTTCTGTTCTGCTGCTAAGAGGGACCTTTTTCTAAGATCTTCATTGGAGGAGCAACAGCTTGGCTTGTGCTTCTTGAAACTACCAGCCTTTGGTTAAAGTATCATCAGTACATAAAAGGATTTTTAATTGCTCTTCACCTCTTCTGGTGCCTCTCCTCCCCATCTTGTCTCGCTAGACAGCATATAGGCTGCCTCAGTATGAAGGAAGGACAATAAATTCTTTTTATGCCTCTTCAGTATAGGCGGAAAATTACTTAAATGAGTAAGGACCGAGAGAAAGCTGATCACTTTTGTGATATATCATGGTGAAGTAGTGACCACTTTCAAGACACTTCTCCATAGTCTGTCAAAGGACTTCTATGATCCCTTTCATCCTGGTATGTGATAAATTATATAGTTTATAAGTTGAGTCAGAGACTCTTCTCTAAAAAGTACAAAGCATGCTTTTGCCACTTGCAAGAAGTAAAATCCAGCTATATTCACATCATAGTTAATGATTTAAATGTTGTCTTTGAATCCTGAGAAAATCAAGACTTATATAATACAGTATTCTTGACTGATTTCAGGACAATCTTTGTGCTTATTCCAATGGCAGAGTTTCATTTACATCAACTACAAAATAAGTATAAAGAACCAGATATTTCTACTGTGACCATTTATTTATGGGTCTTTGTAGTATTGTTGTTGTTCATTTTTACTTCTTTAAAATAAAATAAGTTGGCAGCTGTCTTCTGAAAGAGAATCTGTTGGCCTATCCAAGCTGAGAAAAACTGAAACAAATTGTCATTACAGTAAGACATCTGCAGGATTATATCAGCTTCAAAGAGTGTGAGAGAAGCCTTAAATTATGCTCTGATTTTTACTTTTTCAGAAAGGTCAGCAAAAGACAAATTTCCTTTAGAGCTGTTCTGTGCTATTTCACTTGAGGAATCTCCAACTTTGAGAGAAAAGGTGCAAAATCTTTTGCAACCTAAAGCTAAAGATAAGCTTTATATACAGTTTCTATTTTTATTCCTTCAAAGTTTGACTTGACAGAATAAAATTAAAAATAAAAATAAAAACCGCTAGGACCTTCCTGACTTTGGAGTCAGGAGTCCCAGCCCCAGTAAATTTTGAGATGCTGTGTAATATTTCAGCCATGTTGGATCCCAAGTTTCATTATAAAAGCAAACAGACCTGCTTTGTAAAATTGTCTTTGTGCTATTCAGAATTTTCAGGGACTGCTTTTCTGCAAACCCCTTCAGAGAAAAATAGACTACTACTACTGAAACTAAGCACCTTTATTAGTTTGGAGCTGGATGATTTTGCCATTCTACTATTACATGAAGTGATTTAAGTTTTTTTTAATAAAATGGGCAATATGGCAACAGATTTCATAGAGAAATAGCTGGAAGACGTTAGGATTATATCATGGAATATCTTACTGTAAGTTGCTGAAGTCGCTATTCTTAGACTTCTTAGGTCATCAGTCATCGCTAGGCAGAAAGGAATGATCTGCACTGATGCAGATAAGGAATCTTATTTGAATCCTGTGGCATGTGATACGTATGTTTTTCCCATTTTCCTAGATCTTGAAGTCATTCAAGGGTAATAGGAAGAGTAACTATAATTCTGATTTGTATTAGAATGACCTTTATAGAGCCGATTTACAGATCGAAGTGACATTTAGAGAATAGAGTAAGATCTTGAATTTCCTTGTGCTAATTCAAATACAGACGCACAGAAAGTAAAGACCTGTCTTGTAAGTCATTTTTGAGAAGCCAAAAGTGCTCTCAGCAGAACCGTAGTCTCAGTTCTTCTTGTTTGTCAAAAATGTATTTTTAAAAGAGATTAAAACCACTAAAACTGCAAATTCTATGAGCCACCACAGTCTTGGACAGCAGATCTAGTCACATACTAGTAACACTGGAGAAGTATTTCTGCAGCTTTCTTAAAATGTGGACCTTATAATTAAGTTCCATTCTCTCACAGTACCTTATAAAGGCAACCCTGAGTACAGGCATTACTGTCATACTTACAAAGAGATCTGTTTCTATATCTAGGTCCTTGTTAGCTGTTCTTTATTTGGTGAGCCTCTTATCTGATTCAGTTTAAAATTCAGGGCATCCTCCAACCTGGCTCATCATTTCTGTCCAGCATGCATGAAGCTGATTTTTTCTAACTAGCTATGGTTAGTCATTGTGCCGGTACTTGCCTTTCATTTCTCTCCTGTTTATTTTAGATTATAGCTGTAGTTGACCGAATGCTTTTGGAAGATAGGTTTTCAAATTATTCTTCTTGGCAACCTCTTTTTTTGCCCAAAACTTAGTGTTTAAAAATGCAGTTGAATTATACTCTATATCACTTTATCTTTGCTCATTACAGAAAATATCAAGTTGTTGTAAAAAAATGGGACAGTTCCCTAGGGAATTCTTTGATACATCCTTTCAGTGAGGCAGTAAACTGTTTTTGTTCACAAAGTGGCTTGCGCCTATCATTTCTTTTATTAATTGCATGGTCACATTGCAGTAAATGTAAGTAAGATAAGAGGCAAGATAAGAAGCTTCAATTTTGGTGCTATTCAGATACCTTCCACTTTGTTTTTAGCCTGCTCTTAGAAGAATGTCCTCTCACTCAAACACTGTGAAACATGTAAAATACTTAAGTGAGTAGCCAGAGAAATCTTGGCTTTAGAGATAACTAGTGAAGTGGGGGAAAGATGTCTGAGTCTTGCTACCTGATTGCAGAGTGCTCAAGGAAATTCCCTCTGTCCTGAAGGAAGTTATCTTCCTTGCAGAGCTGTCTGTGAGCTGGGTTTTTTGATTGAGTTTTTGTTTGTTTCTTTTTGTTTGTTTGTTTTTGTTGGTATTTTCCTATTGAATACTGTTTTCCAAATGAAAAATTAAACAAGGCTTCCTTCTTCTGGGACTGAAATTTTATACAGTAGACTTAACAATGAAAGTCATTTAACCTATAGTATGTACATGGCCATTGATAATGTTGTCATTTTTTTCTTGACTTTTTCTCTTTTCCTTTCCTTCCCTTCTTCCTCTCTGCCCTCTTCCCCTTTCTCCTTCCTCCCAGGATCTTGGACTGGCCCAGATTTCTGCCACCAACACAAAGACACCAGTTCCTTTGGGATCCCAGGCTCATCAGATCTACAGGATGATGTGTGCAAAAGGCTATGCCTTGAAAGACTTCTCAGTTGTATTCCAGTTTTTACGTGAGGAGGAAAGTTTGTGAGCTGTCCTTTGGCAATGGACACAATAATAAACCACATTTTTTATCCCTACAGCTCATTTGAGAAATATATGGGTCTAATACTGTGCATCCTGATCTCATACAGACCAGTCATCCTTGGTTGTCTAAATAACAACAAACTTCAGGACTTCATTGAGTCTTGAAAAAGTAAACCAGAGGAAGGGGTTGTTTGGCAACCAGCCAGGCAGTGATTTCATTTTATAAGAACCATCAAAGTTTTTTTTTCACTAGATGCAATAAATAAATATTTTTTTTTATTAAACACTTAATTGCATATAAAATAATTTACATTATGGCTACAAACTTAGGTGAATCTTGAAGATTATATAGAGATTTAATGATATATAGTGATCTACTGTAATTAAAAGTGAATACTTTATGGAAAAAGGGAAGATTTTTTTTTTCAATGAAGAAACACAGCTTGAAATTGATTTATTTTTTTTTTCTTGGACCCTCCTAGCCTTGGATTGATTGGTAGTGAATTTTTCTTGGGGGTCAGGTTGCAGATTAAGTTTATAGGCACATGTTACTAAGTGGAGAGCTGTGACAGCATGTTTGCCTGATAGACTTAGTTAAAATAACATGGTATGCTTGTCTCTCCTGTAAAACTCTGTTACTGTATTTTGCTAACCCAGTTTTATATTTTCTTGTATTCTGTCACACATTTTCTGTCACACATTTTCAGAGCTCAAGAACAGCACTTTCCAGAAGTTCTAACCAAGTGTGTATTTGCTTTAGGCGACTACTGCAGTAATATAAACCTAAACAAACCCCATTATTTTGAAAAGAAATAAAAATATATGCTGGTAAAAACTTGCTGTATGATTATTTGCTTTTAGTTTTGACGCAATCTTGTACACACACAATTCACTAAAAAGGTACTAAGTGGTCTTCTATCTTAATTTGCTTGGGTTTTTACAAATTATCTTGCAATAACAGGCTTTCAAAGAACTCTTGACTATGTAATGCATACAGTAGTATATTTGCCTATGTGTTACCTTAACCATTCACTGCTTCTGGCAAAATACAGGCATAAACTTCAATTTGTGAATGTAAGTGCTCACAACCATACTGACTCATAGGTTCTAGGCTCAATGGTCAGTTGCACATTTACATTCCAATTTTGGTTCTGTGACACGTCCCTTTATACATGCACATTCGGGTAAGAAAATTGTGTGGTTGAATTAGCTTAATTCATTAACTTCTGATAACTGAACATTATGTTTTATTTATGTTAGTAAATTATATAAAGTCATTAAACTACTGATTGATCTCTTTTCCATTTAGTTTACTTCCAAGACTCTATGACCTTACAGGTTATTCAGAGCTTAGGGGCTCGTTGATGTTGTACATGAGTTGCAGACTGCCAGGAGCAATCCTACTTTTAAAAAGTTGTTCTTCTGTTATTTGATAAAACTATTGATTCCATTAATTCCTTGAAATCAGACACAAAACTATCTGCAATAAAAACTATTAAAATTGACAAGTCAGTTGCATGAGTGCTGGAAAATGAACAAATGTGGAACCACTGTTAAAGGTGTGTGGTTCAAGCTTTAATTGCAAGACCACAGAGAGCTTTTTTCATGTGGTATTCCTGCCTCACACAACACAAGGGATGGACCCAGTCTTATAATGAATTTGAGACTACAGGGATGTTTTTTTGCTCACAGGATCCTTGTTCATGTGGCAGTTTTACAATGGATGAGGTAAGGAGTAGTAGAAGAGGAAGGACTGGTTAAGTCTCCTCTTTATTTGGTTTGGAAAGCTGTCTGGTAGCAGGATTGCTGAGAATTTCTGATAGATGCATCCTTCTAGTGCCCAGCAGTTTCTATAAATGTGCTTGCTTTCAGGAAGCATAACCATTTGCTTTCTGAATGTGGTACATGCACATATAAATGTTAGGAGCCATGAGGAAAGGGAGTATGTTCAGTGAGACAGACCCTTTGAGGCTTTTAGTTTCTGAAATCATAAAGTCTTTGTTAAGCATGTAAAAACTTTGAATTATTTGTATGTTTCTCCTTAATGACTTGTAACTCAGGCTTCTTGGAATCCATTTCTCCTCTCCTACAACCTGTGATCAAATTTCAAGTTCCTACTCCAAAGCTGGAGTAGAGACCACCAGAAGGCTCTCTTGACAAACCAACAAAACAAAATGTTTTCTGGTCTGTTTCTTAGAGGAGGATTTTGGCTGAAATTAAAAACAAAAACCAAGCAAAACAAAAGCCAGCTTCAGGGCAGACAGCCAGCATATAAAATTTTAGACCAAGTAGTTAGTTTGGCAAAGTTAGAAACAACTTGTAAAATAAATCTTACTATGGAAAGTGCCTTGAAGCTTGTAATAATGTCTAATACCTGAAGCCAGTAATATAATTCATAGTAGAATACACATTTTTCCTAATTCTGCAGAATACTGTATTATTGGATACATATAATGGTGGTGGTATTCACACTAGCTACATCTATTCTGCTTATGTGTATAATGCATCTTTTGCTCTTCATGGGGTATACTTGTGATCTGTGGAAATGAAGCAAGTATTAAAACTGTTGTCACTGCCAGAAACAGGTATTGAAAACAGCAGTTTATTGAGCTGAACAGAAAGACAGTGAAATTAGTTAAATTTCCACACTAATTACTTCCCAGTGCATACACACAAATTAGGTACAACAAATTAGCTGCATATTTTCTAAATGTCCCAAAGGGAAACTTTGAGGTAACTTCTTTTAAAATTGTTCTGAATGTTAAACTAGCCCTCCCATCATGCTTACTTTAGAAATTCACCTATATCAAATACATCTATCGACTAGCAGGAAAATGTTGACAACCAATAAAAGTAGTGATGATTTAACAACAACAAAAAATACCTAAGCAGCCTTCTCTCATTTATGATTCAGTATAACCCATCTTAAGAAACTATTTTTGGTGGTCATTTAACAGAGGAGGCCTTCTATTAAAACTACTGAGTATGCTGTTGCTATAACTTTATTTACGGCTCTTAGAAGCCTCGGGTGGAAGAGGAGGCATTCTGACCAAGGAGAATTATTATACATGATAGTCTGGCTCTGGTTTAATCAGTGGAAATGTTGCCATTAAAGACAATAGTGCCAGGATTTCACAGCGTTGTTGGAATGGCTGTCTAATTACAGTGCACATGTGGCCAAGATGCAGCTTAAAGACATCTCTCTCAGGCAGGGATTGTGCCACATCACTGGCATCGGGATTCTGAAAAGATGGGGTGCTGGCTGTGAAGGAAGGAGCCAGCAGGAGCTGCTGGAGGTGATGCTGACAATCTCTGTCCCAGCCTTGTCCCGCAGCAGATGATGGAGCTGCTGAGAGCACAGAACAGCTGCTGTCACTTCCAGCCTCAGAACAAAGCTGCCCATCTTTTCGGCTGTTTGCATGTTACATCTTTGTCGCAAAAGGATGTTCCTAACTGATCTGCAGAACAGAAAGTCTGAGGCTGCCCATGGGGCAAGAAGAGAAAGCCGTCATACGAGGGCTGTGATATTTGTTAAATAGATGTCTTTCCATAATCTTATTTCTCCATCTTGATCAGCAAGACCAAAACTATCCAGGCCCAACTCAACGGGTACTTTATATATAAAGTACCTTATATATTACACTATATATGTAGTCTTTAAAGGCTGCTGGTATTTTTAAGATCTGTTGCTTTCTATGTATGATTTGTCACAGACCTTCCTGTTTGCTGGCACAGTTGCACATAATTTTTTCTCCAATAAGAATAATAGCAACGGTTAGAAAATTTTCTTAGGTGGACAGAGAATGACTATTTTTATGGCTGGTGTGCTCAGTAGATGTATGACATGGAATTAGGCATCCATATGGCAATGATTTTTTGTTGGTGGCCGTATTCATCATAGATCATGAGCACTTGCAGTAAATTGAAACAGGTGGATAAACCTTTTTAAAGTACTAAATGTCTCCTTATAGCAACTGTATGATAAAAAACCATCTGGCTCTTTCTGCACTGACACCCAGCTCCTTCTTTTGACCTTGGCCTGAAATGAGGTCTTGATTTTCATTTGAGGTCAGAGATAGCTCAGTGTGTTTCTTCGTGTGGTTTTGCTGAGCCTCCCACTGGTGATAACAGTGTTCTGCTTAGTAAACTGAATTTTAGGCCTGGAAATAATGAACATGCTAACACATGTTCTATGGATTTAACTGATTTCAAAAAGAGTTGGAGTGCTGATATCACGCAACTGATACAAAAGGTAAGTTTACTCATACCTGAAATGCAGCTACCCTGGAGAGAGAAGTGCTGTTACAATATATTGCACTCCCTACTGTATTTTTAGAAAAGAAAATAATTATATATTGAAAATGTGTATTGTTGAAACTCAAGTGAAAAACCAGACAAGTAAAACAAAAGTAATAACAATTTGGAAACTTAAAGATTACTTTAAAATCTCTTTCAGCTGTGTGCTTTGTTCTTAGTGCCTTCTTCCAAATGATTTCATGATGTTAACTGGGCTGTAATCATTGGTTGCAGGCACACCTGAGTCAGCTGCAGTTTGCTGACATATCTGTAGCTCTTTGGTCCCAGAGACTTTCCTGGGAATCTTGGTGAGTACCTGGGCATCTAGCCTTGAACTGAGTGTTGTGTAGGCTGTTTTCAGTACCTAAACTGGACAGTTTGTGGGTAGCAATAGGATTCCAGTTATCATGCCTGTTTTTCTATTACTGTAGATGCTGCTCAACTTCATTGCCCAATATTTAGTAAGCTGATGTGTTGGATGTTGCTGCTTTTGTCTATTTTACAGCATCATCTTGTCAATCTGTGCCCTGCTGCTTCTTCCTCTGCGTACTGCCCAAGATGTATCCCCTGCCTCATGGTTCCACCAATGCTCAGTCTCCTGGAATTCACACAGCTGTGGATTTCATGAGGGCTCTTTCAGATCCCCAGCTTCCCACTATATTCCTGACACATTCTGGATAGTTTTAGAATCATAGAGCCATAGAATAGAATCACCTAGGTTGGAAAAGATATTTAAGATCATCAAGTCCAGCCACCCACCTGACCTCCCCAGTGCCATCTCTAAATCACATCCCTTAGTGCTATATCCTTTCATGCCATACATAGAATATTTGGCTAAATATTCTAGTTTCTTTAGTTCCATTCTTCTCTACATACTTACACTAAAAAAAAAAAAAAAAAGTAGCCTGTGAGTAGCTATTTCCAGTGTCTTTATATGTTAGTATCTGTATCTGCACTATGTACAACAGGATTTTGCTGGTAAACATTTGTTGCCTGTTGTGATTAACTGTGATGTGAATTGTCGGTGTTGTGTAATAGCACCAGGCTTCCAATCAGTCTGCAGCCCACGAGGAAGACTTAAGTGATGCCACTCAGTGGTGATGGAAGCTGGAGCTTCAGATACATGGATTTAAGACGTATGGATTCCAGCAGGCTTCAATGTAAGCTCTACTTCTTTGCAGCTATGGACTGCATGGAACCAGGAGCCTGCAGTGTATCAGTTGTTTGAGTTTGTTACTCCTCTGAGCTGTGTTGTAGCCACTAAACTGGGCCATTACATTACTCCACCACTGTCTTTGTTGGGGTTGTCTTTGCAGTTAATCTCAAATATAGCCAGCATCTGGTCCCTGCCAGGAGAGGGGGAGAACAGCACTGCTAAACCAATGGAAATCAGTAGGTTTTCATCTGTGACAGGAGCTAAAACCAACATGATGAGGGCCACTAGGTTGTTTCCTCACCCCCTATTGCTATGACACTTTTTATTTCTGCTTGTCCTACGTAGGGAATTGTTAGCTGATGTGGATGCAAACTGGGTCTGGGTTTAATAAAAAGAGAAGAACTAGGCAGACCCTGTGCCTGTGTGGCTTGCCAGGCCTATCAGGGCAAGGCGACTCCTTGTAAAACATAAGGACCACAGTGCACTCCCTCTGGCACTATGATAAAGGTGGAGACGCCAAGTCCACAGATATCTCTAGATACCACTACTGAGCTCCCAAGCAGCAAAATGCAGTTCCTGTCCCTGTTACACCACCCAACGCTGAAGTTTGGGCAATAAACATCACACTAGCCCCTCCAAATTCTCCCAGGGGCCACTTGTGGCTATAGTTTTGGCAGCTTTGTCTGCCTTGGCCCTTACTGCCTGGAATCTACTTCTGCACTTCCTCCTGAAAATTCCCTTTTCAGCTCTGTGCCTGAGCTAACTGTGGGCCTTCAGTGTGAGTGTAAATAAGATGTTAGGTCTTACTTGCTTTCCATGTGCTCCCAGTAGTGCCAGAAAGCACATAATGAATGTGTCTCCCTTGTTTCTTCCAGACTTAATAAGTAAACGGAGCTATAAACAGTAAGCCAAAAGGATGGGGATGGTAGGCATTTATGGGGTAATAGGAATTTGTTCATTGAACCAGTCGTTGTGCTACTTCATGACTGCGGTATCTCGGCTTTTGCTGAGAGCAGAAGCAGTGTGTGTTTCTTTTCATATGAGGAGGAGCCAGAACTAGCTCTGTCTGCAGAACTGTGGCTGTCATTTTGAAACAGACTCATTGTGTTCTTTTACAGCTCAAACGATAAATTGTCATTTTCCTATCTTAAATTGTAGCTGCTTTGTTTTTTGTTTTTTAAATCCATTTTCCATGACTGGTTGCTCTGTTTCCTACTTCCTTCTCCATCCATGTAACAGCCTGCACATTATTGGCCGTATATACCATCTAAAATCACATTCTGGCATCTATGAGAAACTAGAGTCTTGAGGTAACCCTGCCACGGTGCTGTTAATAACACATTGCAAACAAGAAAGTAGTAAGTGGAAATAATGCACTCATTTAGAAGTAATAAATCCTTTGATCTTTCTTTGAAGCAAGGGTATATGCTTAAACTACCAATTCAGGGACAACCAGATGCCCATAAAGAATGGTTCTTTGCTTTGATAGAAAATCGCTGAGGCCTGCCCAGCAGCTCTGGTCTGTAAACAGATTAGTTAAGTGCTCATCAGCTCCGATTTGCATAGGACAGTCTTTGCACACAAGCCCTACTTCCAGCATTAACGAGCTATTTACTCACAGGAAAGCTACTGGATTCCTTTTAGTTAGCAATCTCAGTCAAAAACTGCTTTGTGAGAAGGGGGAGCATGACTTAGAAACAGCGGCTTTCCCTACAAAGATGTCAGCATGCAAATGGTGACCAATCGTTTGGTGTGTTTTCTGAGCATCTTTAATGCCAGAGGGTGGGAACTACACAAATTGCTCATACCTGGAAATTGGGAAGAAAGTGTCTTCCCTCTGCTTGTTGGTGGCTTTCATCCTTTGAGGAAGAGCATATGCAGAAGTGGATTGTGAAGCAGACATGGGTGTGCGAGAGAGAAAGATCCCAGAGCTGAAGGGTTTGCCAAGCAGGATTTCTCTGGGCTGTAAAATACTCGTCACCTCAGAATAAAATAATTTCCTCCTGGATTCTCACTCTTTTGTGTGCAGAAGCTGTGTGCAGCCTGCGAATTTGGGAATTACATTTTCCCTGCTTAAACTTCTTTTGATCTGCACAATTACTTTTTTTTTCCCCTAATACAAAGGGAGGTCAGCCTTAGCCACAGCCAGAGCAGATGGTGGGACTCGCCCTCGAGCATGGAAGAGTCACCGTACTTCAGTATCTTTTGCATTTTAAAGTGCGTTGCTTCTCCATTGATTTCACCCTGGCCAGTGGTTCGCTATTCTTCTGAATCCAGAAAGCAGTAAAACCACAGCTTTTTGCTGATGGGGACAAAACCACAAATTGGGAAAAATAAAACCCATGAAGTATTGATGAAAGTGCTGTGGGTGCTTTCAGAGTAAACCTGCTGCAGCTGGAAAGATCTTAAAAATGATAAACCAGATTCTTTCGGCATTAATGATTTCACAGACTTTGGGGTGACAGGTATACAGTCAGGGGTATCATGGAGGTACATGAGTTTTGAACACAGTACCTATGTTAGACACAGGAAAGTTAATCATGAAGTTCTGCCTTACCCTAGTAAATTTGAAAAATGTAATGAGTCTGTTTTTTTCACTGCTTACACTTTTTCCCCTTTTGCTTGAAAAGTAAACATAGGTTAGTGTCTTTGTGCCTGAAAAAATAGGTTTGGAAGGCTGGACTGAGGAAAACACGTATCATTCTTTCAGGCATGCTAAATATAGTTATAAACTCTTCCCTGTAAATCCCTGTTTGGCTTTCATTTATTTATTTCACCAGCCAGATGCTAGTTTTTCACTTACGCTACGATAGAAACATTATCCAAACACCTCCTCAAAAACTAAGATCGACATTATTGCAGGGCACTCTGCGTTAGTCCGTCAGCCGTCTGCCTTTGAAGGCTTGTGTTCAGCCCCTCCGTTTTATAGTGCCAAGATTCAAATATGGGATTGCTAGAGGAAATTAATTACTAGTAAATTTAGAACAAAGGAAAGAACCTGCAATTTCACAGCATGTAAAACACCTCTTGGAATTCTTTGCTTTCTTCTTGGAGGCCAAATGTGTCAAATTCTTGGAATTATTTTAAAGGGTTTGGTAACATACGTAGCTATCCAGAAAGCCGTAATAAAATCTTACGCTTAAGGATACAAATAGCAGGCAGAAATGTATTTTGTCTTTGGCCCCTTTAGACCACACCAGCACACTGTGCACTGCAGAGCACTGGAGTTTGTGCTTTTCTGGCGCTGGGGGGCTGAGTATGGCTGAGGGCAAAAAGGGAGGTTGAGTGGAACACAGCTGTGATCCAGGCTGGGAGATCCTCCATTGGTGTGCCCTGGCTCTGAGCACTGCAGCTGCTGCCCAGCTCCCACCAACCTCCAGAAGCCAACCAAGGGCAGCAATGGGCTCCAGCCGTGTATGGCTTCACACTTCAGTACCCAAATAAACGCATCTTTCTGAGCTTTATGGAACCCTCTTCTATCTTCATCCACTTCTTAGGTGTCTATGTTTGCTCATAGTGCTTCATGTCACCTCCAAGGTGGACAAGGCAACCTCTTCGATGTACTCTGCATAAGCCCAAGCCTTCGATTGTTTCTCCTATTGCTGATTCTCATTTCTCCCTCTCTGGAAAACTTTACTGATTGCCTCTAAACCAGTCTATGAAAATATAACCACAGCCAGTCGTATCATCTTCTGGCTTCTTCCATCACATGTAAATGTACACGTCCATGATCCACAGAGACACATCACATTCATCCTTAAAAACAGTCATAAGTTTGGAAAAGACCACTAAGATAATCTAGTCTGGCTACCAACCGATCCCACCATCCCCGTGTCTACATCTCCACATTTCTTGAACACCTTCAGAGACAGTGACTCCACCACCTTCCCAGGTAGACTGTCTCAATGCATTATTCCTCTTTCTGAGAATAATTTTTTTTCTAATATCCAACCTGCGATTCTGCCACCACTGTTTTAGTACTCCTTTCTTTTTTCTTGTTAACTGGCGTGCTTTGTCTCCCTTAGCCCTTCTGCTCCATTTGAACTGTGCTTCTGTTTTCTTGTTCTCTGCAGCCCCTAACATTCACACAGCTGTTAAACACGTTGTGCAGTCAGTTTAAAGAGCAGCAATAGACACAAGGTCTGCTTCATGTACTTGACTTCCTCCTTGGGCTTCTGTACACAGGAGCACACTGCAATTAGTCTGGAGAGAACTCCATATATAAAATGCATAGACACTGAACACCAGCTCCTCAAAGCCGACTGTTAACATCCCAGACTTGCTGGAAACATAGTTGTGTCTTGCCAGAAGAGTTGATTTTTCACTGCTACTGGAAATCTGTTTGTTGTAACATCTGAGATCTGTCTGTGCTGCCTCAAATCAGTGTGAGATTGCAAGCCTTTGCCTTCCAGTACAGGGCTGATCCTTCACTTACTGACATTGATTGTGCATCCAGCCACACTCATGGACTTCTGTGGGGATTCTCTTTGCTTCATCCAAAGTGAGATCCAAACTGAAGTGCATCTTCTGTTTGGTGAAATATCATCCTCATAACTGTAATCTGCATGTTTTAAGTGTTCACTCTGGGAAGCATGCTGACACCAGCCTAAATATAAATTAGTTGCTTTTCTGTTAGAAGACTTGTAGCACCCAGTTAGCTTTGTATTTCAATAGAGATTCAGTAGAGAGGTTATTATTGTGGAAACAAGGTAGAGTAACTTTAGTTAAAATCTATTCTCTTTGAGGGCTTGTCGTTATGACTCCAGACTTTTAAAAGATTTCAAAATACATTTGTTTTTGTAAAAAATGTATTTTAACAACATAATGGCTGACAACCCCACGAGTTGCAAAGAATTCCTTTGATGGTGAGCGACAAAGTCCTCAGCAGCCCTGGTAGAGATGCAGGGCTTCCAAACCATTAGTCGCCCTTTTATTTCATTTATTCATTTTATTTAAAAGCTTCCCTTCCCAAAATCCACAAAGGAAGAATAGAAAACAAGCATTAATGTTTTCCACTTCCTTCTCTCTCATGTTGTTGTTAACAGTAATTTACAGTTGCTCAGTTACATTGAGAAGGCTGTGATCTTTCTACCTAAAGTAATAAAAATCAGCGTGTAGGTCCTACTAATTTACTGCGTGCCATAAAGGCTAACAATTTGTACTGTACTAAAGGAATATTGGCAAGGTATTTACTAAAAAGTGTTTAATACTGATAAAAATTCCTTATCTTAAAGTATTTCCTTCCTCATCTCCTTCCTTGTATGGGAAAATTGTGGCAGCATTAGGCATATTAATCAGCTGTGCTGTAAGGCAAATTTGAGAAGTACTGTACCTTTATGAATGTGAAAAACTGCTGTGGGTGCAGCTGCTTCATGTGCACATCTTTCTTTCCTTCTCTGACTTGGTTTGTGCCACTTGGGCACATTTCTACCATACGCAGCTCAGAAAATCTGAGTACTTATGGAGTTAATGGAAAATTGGCCATTTGTTTCAGTAGGGCATGAGTTTATCTCACATGTGACTAATTTTCTTTTTTTTTGGGGGGGGGGGGGAGCAGTTCAAATTGGAATATGGCTCTTCAAGTCACAAGAAGTACTGGGTATTTTTATAAAAATCAGATCCTAAAGATGATCTTAAAGATCTTTTCCAACCTTAATGATTCCATGAGTGTATGATTCTACCACAAAAACAAATAATTTTGCAGGAAACAGTCGACACAAAGAGTAAAGCCAACTTCTCCACTGTATTACCATGTGACAGAATGTCTCAAAAAATGCAAAAGGTACCAATCATCTCAACTTATAAGTTGGTGGCCAAATACTAAATAGCTAGAAGCCAGAATTTTGAAGGTTCCCAGTTAGAAAACTGCCCTATTTAAACTTTTCACAGATGAAGAGGCAAATGAGAACAACCTATTTGGTGGCATTTGCAGACATGGCCATGCTAAGCAGTGTTCTGTCATCCCCTGCAGCCTTAGGTGAGTGTAAGAAATCAGTGAGACCCTGAAAGTGGAGGAGAAATCACTGCTTGCTACCACTGTGAGTGTACTACCTGACCTGTCAGTGCTCCCTGCTTTTATAATTGTGTTATAGGTGAGCATTTGTCTCGCATGTAGCTGGAAAACAGATGAACTTAAATATCCTGGTGCTCCTATAAGAGATCCTCTTTTGTTATCCTAAGAGCTGTGATTGTTGCTGAATGGTTTCTGCAGCTAGGCTGCGGCTTGGTCCAAGAATGGCAGGGTGAAAATGCTGTACCATTTTGTATGTACTAGTTATTTATTTTTCAGTTTCTCAAAGCGTGAGTTTCATGAGCCAGCTTTGTCTCCAGGGATTTTTGTTGGTTTTCCACAATAACAATATTTAACTCCAAATGGAAGACATTGCCTGCTATTTTCCCACCCCAAAAACACACGTTGATTAAATTCCCATGGGCAGAGTTTCTCTGGGGAGGAACATGGTCTGAGGCCTGGTTCTCTGCATGTTCTCATCTGAGGCATTTCCCACAGATAGTCAGGCTCACTGCTCTGCAGTGGGATGGTGCATGCTGCTCTGCCCTGGGGTCAGGCCAGAAACCTACAGCTTCACTGTGGTGTTCTGCCTAGACAACCAGAGAGGTCCCTGAGACCCCCATGAAAGACCAAACCATTCCTTCTAAAAGAAGATTTTCTTCTTATATTCATTCTATAACCAAAACTAAAGAGAAAAAAAAAAAACAATATCCAGGCTCTAGGTGAAAGATCTGTAATGGTGTCCAAACAGGATGCATAAAAGGAGTCACAGTGAACACAGCTCAGGCTTTAAGTTGGAAATTCATCCTAGCATGCAGTGGTATAGCTATTAAGTTAATGCTTATTACTGTGGGAAAGAGTTTATGTCTGAATGTGTAGTTGGTGCTACAAATTTGTCTGTTTCCCTTTACAGCATGTCCCTGTGAGCAGTGATAGTCATAATCAAGGTGAAATGCAGACTTCACTTCACATAGAGCTGCATCGTCCTGCCTGGAGGCTTTTCTGATAATGGGAAGAAGAATACACTCCAGATTCAACTGGCAGTAATTTCATTTGCCATAACTTGTTGAAGTGCAATTATCTCATACCTGGCAGCCTAAATCTTCCATTGATCTAGGCTGAACTACTGTCCTTAATTTGAGGTAACAAATAGCAAGCTAATCATAAACAAATAATGACCAGAAAGAAAATCTGAACTGGCTGAATAGGTTATTTGCTGTGAAATATTCACTCAGTTCTCTAAATAACATTTGGTTTCTATCCAGAGAAGGAATGGTTTACTTCACTGAACAGGTGAAATAGAATAAATAACAAGACCCTAATACACTGAATCAAATGGGAAGATAAAAGCTGTGATAGATGTGACCTTTGGAGAAACGTTCAATTTTGTTTGTCACTGTTTGGAAATAATACTTAGCAGGAGGTAAGAGCCAGGCAGCAAAATGTCACTGTTTTCTGTTATCACCTTAATGCAGAATGCAAGTTTTTAACAGACCCAATACATTTAAATAGATTGCTTGTTTTCTTTGAGGATTCACAGAGCTTTTGTACATCAGATCATGAATGAGAATATCCTCCCACCCCTTCTTTTCAGCTTGTCACTCTCACACATAACTTGAGTATAGCTTTCATGCATGAATATGTCTCCAGGTGATTTTTTTAGTGTGCTGATGAGCTAGCCTTATCCTTTGCCTTTTTCTTCTGATTTAGATCAAAAGGGTGACATGCATGAGTGGGTCTCTTGCAATGTACCCACAGTGCTTCCAAAACATTGCTAGGTGACAAATCTTACTTCTTCACTGTTAGTTTGCACTTTCAATCTGCAGGAATTTTGCTGTGTCTTTACTCACCTTATACCCTCCCCAAATTAAACCTCAGTTCTCATGGAGACCTTCCCCAAAAGAGCCACCTGCTAGCTTACTACTAGCTTACTTACCCCCTCAGTTACCACAAGCGCATGCTGTGTACTGACATGCAGAAACAAGCTCTGAAGGAGTGACCTGCTGTGTCCAACAATTTCTAGACCAAGTAGCTTTTAAATTAGAGTTAAACTGAGATTTCAGCCAGACTGCTCATTTGCACATCAACATCCTCACAGCCCTCTTTAGCACTGCTGATATCCCAGTGTTGCTTTTAGGATAAGCTTTGATATTTAGAGATATGCGCACATTAGAA
The DNA here is from genome assembly GCA_023055505.1 of Callipepla californica brunnescens. Lineage (NCBI taxonomy): Eukaryota > Metazoa > Chordata > Aves > Galliformes > Odontophoridae > Callipepla > Callipepla californica. Next base: position 2,866,530 of record JALIRH010000064.1, read on the forward strand.
AGCTGGATGTGATCTTGGCAAAAGTTCCAGGAGCATTTTGGCCAGCTGCGCTGAGCCCACGTTAGTAATGCTGCTAAAAGTGACAGCCTGGAGGGTGCTTACCACATGCATGCACTATCACAGGCAAAGATATGCTTTGGACAGCCTTGAAGTGACAGATTACATCAGCAGGAGCACAACTTCACTGCCAGACCGTCACCTACATGCCAGCACCACTGTGTTGGCCAAGGGTCTCTCTGTCCCAGTCCCCCCCAGCCTCACCGTGCTTGCAGCAGGGCCAAGGCCTCAAAGTGTGGAAGGCACACATAAGAACTCTGCTTAGAAAGCATGAGTCAGCTGGGTGTCCAAAGAGGAGGCCAAGAGAGGCCTGATTATGGCAGGGAGCCTACCAAGGCTGGCAACCTCTGCAGCCCAGCAGATGGACGAGCTCTATCCCTGTGACCAGCACACAGTCCTGAGGAAGTCAAGCAATTAAAGCATTTCTGATGGTATCAAGCAGTTCGTGAGGAAAAGTGACAAATTCATTCTTCAGAATTCTTCTAACGGCCTTTTCTATCTCAGTCACTCAGCTGCTGATTTTCATAGTCAGACAACAGCATTCTTGAATCCTTGTCTTATTTGAATTCAATATCAAACAAGGACTTTGGACTTCTGAAGATCACAGAATCATGGAATCATCATTGTTAGAAAATACCACTAAGACCATCTTGCCCAACTGTCGACCCATCTCCCCCATGCCCACTGACCATGTCCCTCAGTGCCGCACCTACCCAGTTCTTGAACACCCCCGGGATGGTGACCCCACCACTTCCATGAGCATCCTGTGCCAATGCATCAGCACAGGGTGACATTTTTCCTGCTCTTCTGCATTCTTTGTGTTTCGTACACATTTTTCTAGTTTTCTATGGACCTGATCCTGTGAGATGAGAACACCCAGTGCCTCTCACAAGTTTCTGTGTTTGACTTTTTGAAAGAATCTTATCTGGTCCCTGACATTTGAGCTGAAAACTGCATAGAACGGCAGTCCTCATAGGCAGTCACTGAGCCAAGATGGGCTGTCCCTGGGGACAAAAGCCACGAAAGAAGTTTTTGGGGGGTAAACATAAGTATTGCTATTTCAGTTTTTTCTATCAGAGAAACTTCTTGTTCTTAATCCCACTTGTGTTATATGTACAGAAATAATCTCTTCAGACTCTGGAAATGTTACATTTCCTTTTAAAAGCCCAGGGGGAACTCAAGCACACAGTCAGTGCCTGTATTCTACAGGTCTCAATTTCCCGACCGCGTTTCCAGCTTTCAAACAGCTGCTTCTTCCATTTTCCTCCTGTTCTTCCTAAGCAAGGAGTGACTGGAATGAAAGAAATTGAAATTAAAAATAATAATAATAATAATAAATTAGCCTTAAAAAAAAAAAAGCAGAAGAAGAAGAGCTTTGATATTCAAATAAAATAATATCTTGACATTGAAAAAGTGCTAGCAGAATTATATCTGCCTTATGAACCACGTTATTACCAGTTCAGGGCCTTACCCTCAGTAAGGAACAATTCTCAACCATCCTTTGAGCATGGAAATTTATGTTACAGTGTTTTCCTATTTAATTGCTCTGATTTTATTTAGATAGAAGGTTAGAGTGTTAGTAAACACCTTCAAAGCAAGTGGAAAAGATTAGCTGTGGGATAGATGGGAAGCTGTTTTCTCACTGGGATCTTCAAAAAGCAAAGATTTGTAAAGCCTTCAAGATAACTGGGGACAGGACTCACTTCTCCTTAAATCAGATAGGGACCTAATTAGAGATTTCTGAAAGCAACAAAGCACCCTGCAGCAGGCAGCTTCCCTGCTGGGAGAAAACTCACTGAAACATAAGGATAAGGCTAATAGCAGCTACTAAGAAGAAAGAAGAAAACATGTCTCTTTAACTGTTTTAAACCCTCAAGCAATTGGACATCACTGGTCAAGGTTTAGAGGAGACAGTCTAACTTGTCTGATAGGAAGATAGGAGACACAAATCTGTTGCCAGAGGCTATGGGAAAGGGTTGGACAAAAAGACTGAGGTGGTCAGCAAATGAGCAGAGGGATGAATTATCCTTACAGTTGCTAAACTCGGTTAACAAATCTGCCTACAGACTTGCTTCCTCATTGGGAAAATAACCTTTGAATGGATCTCTGGAGCAGGAGAAAAAGATCAAGGAAAATGTGTCAATTTGGGCTAATAAAGGAAGCAGAAGGGCCATAAATGGAGCAAATTCCATCCCTAGGCAGCAAGCTCACTTTTTTTCTTTCAGCAATTGACAGTGGCCCTCAAGGTGTTGTTACACATGATGGGCTCTAAGACTTGATACTGCATTTCTTATTACCATTTGCATTTTATATGACCCTTTGCTTTTGTGTATGAAGCCATCTTTGGGTAGAAATGGGAACACATGGGAGAAAATTATCTATGCTCCATCTGTTTTGGATCATTCAGATTCTAAATATATATTTTTATGAATGCATTTTTCCAAATGGAATGCAAAGACTAACCCAAAATTATGATTTTGCATTTTATTTTTCTATTGCAACCAGTAGAGGCAGAAGTCTGGACACTGAGGAAGCTTCAGGGCTAAAATCCAAACAGCATCAGTTAGAAACAGTCTTCCACAGAAACAGGTATTCATAGCTCAAAAACAGCATTGCTGTGTTCATCATGAGTAAAGCAGTCTGGCACCATGGGCCTTCCTTTGCACTTTCTGTGTGCATAAATGATAGTAATTGTTTGCTCAGGTAAAATTGTGATTGTTTTAATAATTTGCAGCACAAATAATAATGAAAATTTCCATGATAGGAAGTAGCAAACAATGAAAATTACTGAAGTTATTTACCACTAAGCTCACTTAGCACTGAAGAGGTGATGAAGCTTGTGTGTTAGGTGATGTCATTATAGATGAAAGCAAAACTTTCCCTAATAAATGTTGAATACTTTGGTAATGGTGGCTTGCTTAAGTAATATATGCATGCTCTGCTAGTTTGATTTTCATAAATATGATTGATTCAGATGTTTACTTTACTACCACAATTTTTATAACCTCATTTAATCAAAACTACATGTTTATTATTTCAATTTTACATATTTTAGTAATTGGATTGTGTATCTTAATAGCACAGTAAGGTTTTGCATTGTTCACCAAGGAAAAAGCTGACTATATTGTTTCTTGTATTATAATATTCTTAATTTTTCTGGGCCACACTATCTTCTTACGACATTACTTTACAGGAAAAGTATATGATCAGTTTGAAGGGAATGAAATGAGATTGACTTCATTAGTTCTTGAATTTCAGCACTATTCCTGCTTATCTCTTGGATCCTTCTTCTGCAGCTGCCTAAGCCTGATAGTACGGTTGTAACTTCTAGTTTCGTGCCAGTGGACTCAGTGCCTGTGTTATTCTCATGGCCTTCTACTTGTAAAATGAAAATGCCCAAGTTCAAAGCTTGCAGCAAATGTTCAGATTTATTTGATCTTTCCATTTTCTTATCACAGATACAATACACAAAAACAATTCATTCTTAGCTTTTGTTTCACTTTCCAACTTGAATATTCGAATAGCATAAGTGATTTGGAGTTCCAAATTCGAGGCCTCTAGTGAAAACTAGTGGTTTTCCTAGTTGGACAATCAAAAATGAGAATTCCCAGCTTGCTACTCAGTCTTGAAAATCTTAGCCTTTATCCAGTGTAAACCTTGTTGCTTGAAACATATTTTGGTCCTCTTTGCCGATCCTTTTGTCTGCCCTTAATATCAGCACTTTTCTTCATTATTTGCCCTTCTGTGATAGGACATATATACAGTATAAGTATTGCCTGGGATGTTTTCCATCTCTGCATATTTCTAGAAGTCTGGTGATTAAAAGTTATTTAAGACATAAGTCTGAGTTGTATCAAAATGCTTAAAGAATGTTTTTGATACCTTTCATCAAAATATGCATGCTGATTCAGAACTTTATTTTTGCTGATGCACTGTATGAAAAACAAAGAGTAAACTGTCAGTGTTATTACTTGAATCCAGGTTTTCTTTGGAGAGAGATAATTCAAGTACCACTTGAGATGTGCATTCCTTTTTTTCTTCATGTTTTATATTACCAGAGGGGTTGTTATGTTTATTTTTGAAAAAGATGATGTGATCAATACATGAATTAATGTAATTTATGAATTAACCTTCATGTGCTAGCAGCTTAACTTTTATGCCTCGGTGGTATTATGTTTTAAGCAAGCTTCTTTCTGGGCTTTTTGTAAGCAAGATATCTGAAAGTAGATCTGGCAGGTTGACCAGTCTGGCAAGAAGAAAGTGTAGATTGGGTGGAAGAAAGTGTAAACTGGGTGGTATGCATCTTTTCTCCGATACTCCTTCCTACTTTGCCACTCCTTACACTTTCCAGCATAGGCATATCGTATCTTACAGGTTAGAGGGGATTTGTGGCCAAGGAGGGCTTGAGCAGAAAGGTTCTGTGGAATGTGCCAGTGCTGCTGAACAAGGCGTCCATGATTTAGTAGGTGGCAATCTCTCTTTGGAGTCGGAATTGAACTGCTGACCCAGACTGGAGTTTAAAGAGTCTGTGCTGATGGGGCTACTGTCTTTCAGGGTGTAACTTAAAACCAAGGTCCCGTTTGCTTGTGGTCATTAAAGACTTCTGGCATACATCCTCTCCTAAACCGCTATGTGTTATTGCATTAAGTGCTATACTTCAGAAGTGGATTAAGAGATCCCATTGTATGGTTTTTAGAGCACTTTAGGATCATCTGGGATGAAAATGTACTATATAAATGTAAGTTACTATAATAATAAAAAGATATCACTCTCTTCTTCACCTTTCAAACAGGAGCACACCACCTTTACAAAGAACAAAAACAGCTTGAGATTTCTTTAATATGTAAACTCAGAAGATGGTGACCAGATGTGGGTCAAGATCACCTTTAAATCAGGGTTTGGATTTCAAGTTAAAGGCTGAACCTTGGCTGAGGTTCAGATTCTGGTAGAGGCAGATAAATCCCCTGAGGGTCTCCAATGAGATTTCACCTCAGTTGTGAAAATGTCATAAAATCACCTGTTCTACTGCAATTCTCATGTTTGCCCTCATCATTAAGAGGATCCTTCTCCCCAAGTTGTAGAAGAAAAATATCTTTGAGTAAGACCTAGTTCTACAATCTGGGTGGCTGGGGTTTTTGTCTGATAGTTCCAGGGGTCTTGATTCTAATGCCAGACATAGAAATAGGTTTAGAAGCAGAGAGGAAAGTGCTTCAGAACATCCAGTAGTTTTACTGATCCTTATTTAGCACAACTTTTCACGTTCTCATTGGTCATTTTTTAATAGCCACGTCGTATGCAAAACTGTGTAGGTATTTAGACTGTTTTTAGGCTTAGATCTAAACTATATACACGTCACTTAAAGATATTCCCAGCTAGCACTTTGGGAATCCATCAAAACACATGCCTTCAACCTATTGCTTTCTAACGTTTCAGTAATCCATTTCGCCAAGTACTTCTTGCCTTTGCAGAGATCGGTACATTTCTGTCACATGGGCTGATGGTACTTGTCTGGGAAATATAGCAGTAGATAACATTATCTTTAACCACGGGATGAAACAGTCCGCTTGCTTCAAGCTTGCCCGTTTGCTGTAGGATCTGGGGCAGAGAAATTGAAGTTTTATGACAGAATGGAAGTACTTGCTAAGTGGCAGTTGCAAAATGGGCCCTATATAGGTAAGTGTGTCCAAGAAAATTTCCAACCTGAGTTTAAAGACAGCTGTACCATAGTCTTCACCAGTGCTAATGAGATGTTGGAAATAATACGGTGATCAGCTCAGGTACAAATACTGTCCAGTGTAATAACATGGTATGAAATCAGAGAGCTTTTGAGAACAGAAGATGGAGGGGTCAATTCTGCCATCAGTTTTATGCATGTAGAGCTGGATGGAAAATATAAATTCTGTTTGGGGAAAGAAAAAAAAAGTAGTGTTTGGCATTTGCTTTTCTCTTACCTTGGAGTGAGGCTTCAAGCTCAACCCATTTTACAGGACAGAAAAAAATTCCAGCTCAGAAGATCCAGTGTTTCTATAACTGAGGAAAACCCATCCATTCTCATTCTGGATCGTCCAACTTTTACACAGTATTTGTGTAAAAGACAGCTTCTCACAAAATGTTCTGATGGGTGGATCTGTATTTTTTCCACTAAAAGCAGTTTTAAAAATTCTTTACTTGATTTTTCTTTTATTTTCATAGATAGGTGAGTACGTATGAAGATAGGTTACAGACTGCACAATATTCTGTAGAAGATGTCTGTAATAGACCAAAAATTACATAGCTCGTTAAATATACAACCTAGAGCCCACTGAAGACAGTAAGAATCATTCTGAATGATGTGCGGCGGTCTTGTTAGAAAGTAATTTTACTTTCAGCCAAACTTTCATCGTTGTGACCTGTGTTTGTATAGGTACAACCTCAGAATATTTGCATAACTTTTTCTATGTCTCTGGAGCCACTCAGAGTATTTGAGCCTGACAGCATCACAGGACTGGGATCGGGAATAACAAAATATACCCATGTACTTCATGTTTTTCCAGAAAGAGAAACTCACTTTCATTGAAGTACTGTAAATTGATCTGTGTTTTCTGATATAGGAAAATTCATCGCTTTGATCTCCATGAAGAATTCATCTGAGTTAGACAGAGACAGAAAAACATGTAAATCTGACACTACAATAGGAACATTTGCTTAAAATGAATAACACATCTTAATAGATTTTTTTGATAGCTAAAATAAACTTTCTGCAGCACAGTCTTGATAGCCTGTTGAAAAATGAATCGGTAAAATGTGTTTTAGATCAAGAGTCAGCTATTTAAACACATTGCTTCTTTCTTTTTGATTCAATGTAATAAAAAGTTAAATCCTCTGAAGAGTCATTGCAGCAAACTGACTGGGTCTGTTATGGTAGAGTGCGTATTATCGTAAAGAACCAGTTTCATATAGATAATTGTCATGGCGATAGAAACTGATGCAGAGATGCAGATGCTCACGTTCTGCTAGTCCTGCCTGTGGTTGTTTGGATGCCTGTAATCAAACTGAAAGATGAGAGTGTGCACTAAGTTGGTGCAGAGTTGTTTCCTACAAGGGTTTATGCAAACAATTAAAAATATATATTATCAAGTAAAGCTTTCACTTCTTCATTCCATCTGTACTTTCTATGGCTATACTAAAAACAAGTCTCTGGAAATTGCAAATTTTGATAATAAAATCCAGTAGTCAAGAATATGCTTAGCATATTTATTTCAGAAAATTTTAAATGCTCATCAGGTGATCAGAGTTCTTTACAAGAATACAAAATTGGAAGTTTAATGCACTGCTATTGGTCATCACAGCTACGCAGCTCTCAGTGCAGGACATCTGCAGCTGGTTCCCCCTCAGGCTGCCAGCTGATACATTGTCAATTAACCAGCAGACTGACCAAACACATCTGTGCTATGCTTTGCCTTAGATTGCTGAATCACATTGTCTGGGACTCACAAACAGTGATGACTAAGTGCATTAAAAAAGGCAAGATGGTAGCCCAACAAATACAGAGAAAATGCCCCCCTGCTGTGGAAAGGACCTTTTTTTAACTCTTCTGTGCACAGCTCCATTTCTGATCTTTTATGCTGAATCCCACATGCTGTTAATACAAGTGTTCTTCTATCAGCACTATCAGAAAGCTGCATCCTCGGTTCTTAATCAGGCAATTCAGAGAAATCTAATACGTAAATACATTTTAGATGGTAAAGAATTGAGGGATGATGGTTTTTTAGAATAATCTGCCTTAACCATTTGTGAAATAAATCAGTGAACTAAATTTGTTCACTAGCTCACATTTCATGAAAGTATGAGACTGGGATGAAAACTGTCTGATAGAAGATGTAACCTTTTTGTTAGAAATACTCATGTGTTCAGGAGGCTGTGAGGGAAATATAGGTAACAATTTTGGCTAAATGGAATGGGAACCTCGCTACATGCCTTAATTTGTGATTTTCTACTGAGAATGTGATGCTGCCATAGCAAGAAACAGCAAGTGAGGTGGGTGGCTGTCTAAAAAAACAATTTAAGATGATGATAAGCACGGCAATGATGAGAGGATATGCAGGGGTGAGACTTTCCTATATCTTAACTCCAGAAACATAGATTAATGAGTTCCTTGTACGCTGCTTGCTTTTGCAAAAGCTTTGGATGAGAAAAGTATGAGCTTATGAGTAACAGAAGAGGGCAGTGAAACAAGACAGTAAGGAGCCTAATCTTTCAGCTGAGATGGGAAGGCTTTGTGAAAGGTCTAATTTCAGGCCAAAAATATTACAAATCACAGAGATTATTTCTGTAAAGAGAACATTAGTTTTAAGTCTACAGGGACAACTTCTAATAATAACACAGGAAAAAAAACTAACAGAAAACATCCTGATGGAATCAAAACCATCAATGGGCAAGATGTTGATAAAATTATATCTTCCATAATATGAATTTATTCTTTGACGCAAAGAAAAATAATCAGAAAAAATATGTTCTATTGCCATGTCCATCTCTTAGGTACTTCACAAGCTATGGTTCTATCTCTGTGTGTGTGTGTGTGTGTGTGTGGCATTTGGGCCTTTCAGTTCTGAAGTTAGCACTGTTACAACTGTGCTTTCCTCAGCCAGGAGCTGGGTCAGACACTGGGAAGGATTTAAACCCAGTGTTGCAGTAGGGACACTTGGGTCACAAAGAGACTTAGGTAGTGTTTTGGGTAAAACCTATCTACCTGCATTTGTTAGATGGATCTGACAGGTTTTACTTGGCAATGTCTCTTGGGTTCTGCACACATGTGCATATGCCCACGAGAATCTCATCTGCAGGTTGATCAAGCTCATCATGGATCCATTCTCCTCTGTGTGTTGTTCCCTGAGACCAGAATGGCACCCTGACCCAGGTCTTTCAGAGTAGAAAGGCAAACATCTCAGGTCACCATAGCGAGCTATTATAGTGCATTACCCACCCGGAAAAATTTGCTGTTAAAATTTTAAATGCCAATGGGGCTAGAGGAGAGTTTCAAAGATCATATTTGTGGACTTGGATGCCACTGTGCTGCCATGTCCTTAGTGGGTCTGTAACGGGGCCCACAGCTCCTTTTGCTGTCTGCTCACCAGACGGAGCAGGGCAGCACGCAGGCCGGTGGCTGTCCCTGCTCTCTAATTGCTTGCACGCTCGCCAGCACCAGAGCTCTGGCTGTGTTGATTGCCGCTTCTCCAGACAACACACAGACATGCTTCAGGGGAGAACATGTGCCAGGGACTACTCCCAGCAGGCAATTTCGACTCAAATACCCTCGTTTTGAGGGGGTGGGGAAGGGAAAGAAGAGACCATGATGTGTAAAGTTGAGCCATGCTGTGTGCTGCTTGGCCTCAGGGCTGGGGAACGGGCCCTGGTTATTTTACTTACTAGACATTTCCTGTGTGTCTTAATTCTCCGTCTGCTCAAGAGCACTAGCAGGACTTCCCTGTTTTGCAAAAATAAACGCTTTTTTAATGTGCTGCAAGAATAGGTGCTATTTTAAGTATTTGCCAGAGATGAATCCAATATTTTTGCAGCCTGCTAGGAGAGAGGATACACAGTGAGAAATCTCTGCACTGCAATCAAGATTTTGACTGGGTTTCAACATGTGATTATCTTATAACCTGTAGTCGCTAGAATTCAGTATTTCAATTTGCAAATCTGCTATGGTGACAGCACTTGGTTCAACATTCAAGCTTGGAACTGAACTGGAGAGGGGCTCAACTGCATTGTTCTGCCTATTGGGTCCTCCCTTTCTGGACAGTGTGAAAGAAGTCAACAGTCTTGCTTTTCATTTTCCATGGCCACAGCCAAAGAATGCATGAAAATTATCCAAGAGAGGGGGAAAAAAATGAGTTTTGCTCTAGCTTCAGGGATCCAGGATACTTGCCTTTCTCATCAGAGGGAGAGCAACTAGACTGATATACTATTTTCCATCAATCAAGTCAGCAAAGCCAGGCAGAGCACTTCCTTTGACATCAATGCAGTGGTGACAGTTGTAGAGTTAATGCATTCCTTCTTAATGGAATACCATAAATCTAGATTCAGTGCTGCCAAAATAATGGCTGCCGCTCCCACTGAAGAAGCCAGCTCTCTCCCTGCGTTCCTATGGGCTTGAAACAGTTCGGTTATAGATCTGATATTAATAATTTACTTTTATTACAAAGGATCTCTAAGACACTCTAAGGAGTGGTTTACCTATACAGAATGATACTGCTGCTTCTTGGCTGAGCATGCCACAGCTTTTTAGTAATTGCATTATATTTAACAGCTTCAGAAGAATGATTTTGTTCTGATCTGAAATAAATTTAGAAATGAACAATTTATATTTTTCTGAGAAGATTTCTCAAGTATGTCAGGGACTCTCTAAAACACCAACGGCTTCCTTGGTTTTAGTGTCTTATTTATAATGAATATCTAAGGCAGAATGCACGTGTGACAGTGCTGCTACAGGGTGAAAAAAACACATCAATTAATTAATTACCAGTATTGTATTTGCGTACTGAGGGGGAAAAAAATAGCAGGTATACTGGGATAGTCAGCAAAGGATCGGATCAGATTTAGAGGTGCTTTGGAGATTCAAGTAAGAGTCAGAAGACCACAATCTTGGAGAGTGGCTTTGTGACTAATGTACAGCCCAGTGGCCTGAGGATGGGGGAACAAAGGGCACAATCTGCGTTGACAGCAGAAGTTCCGATGCTGATAGCAGTGCAGTGCCTGCAGAACATCTTGATTCTCTGTCTCCTCTTCCACAGGAATGTACTCAGCCCCCAAGGGGGTACTATTTGAGACTGTCTAACTGGCTGGAGTTAAACAGCTTTATGGCACTATTCAGGCTCAAGGCTTTACCTCTCATGAGTTTATTTCACTCTGCAGGGATCATAAAGCACCTTTCAAATTACCAGCCAGTGCTGGGGTGTAGCAGAAACCATTGTGATACAAAGTCTGTTTAGCATAGGATGCAAGTGCAGCAATGCTTTAGCCGCTCCCTGTATGGGAATCTGGAGACAGAAGGTAAATGGTCAAAGGACAGATGGTGCAAGTAGGGGACAGAGGTGGCCCTAGGCACTGGTAACATGCATTTCATAGAATCATAGAATGGCTTGGTTTGAAAGGGATCTTAAAGTTCATCTAGCTCCAACCCCCCTGCTGTGAAGGGTTTACTAGTCAACTTCCTTAGGATGCATTCTATCCCTTTATCCAGGTCACTCATGAAGATGTTGAACAAAAATAGACTCAGTACCACCCCTGGGGAACACCTCTAGCAACAGGCCTCAAACTAGACTGCACCACTGATCACAGCTCTCTGATCTCTGCCACAGTTTGCCTCACCATCCTCTCATGTATAGCATACTTTCTAAGCTTACTTTCAAGGATGTTATGAGAGACAATATTAAAAGACAATGTTAAAAGCCAAGGTACACAACATCCACTGTTCTCCTCTCATCTGCTTAGCTGGTCATGACATCGTAAAAGGCTACCAAATTTGTCAAGCATGATTTCCCTTGGATGAACCCATGCTGACTATTCCTGTTAACCTTCTTTTCCACTTGCTTGGAGATGACATCCAGAATATGCTGTTCTAAAATCTTCCTAGGGACAGGGGTGAGGCTGACTTGCCTGTACTTTTCTGGGTCCTGCTTCATGCTCTGTTCAAATTCTGGAGAGACACTGGCTTTTCTCCAGTCTTCGGGTACCTGTCCCATTCTCCATTATCTCTCAGAGATGACAGAGAACAGTTTGGCCATCACTTCTGCAAGGTCCTTCGGCACTTATGAGTGCATCCCATTGGGGCCCGCAGATTTGCGTGCATCAAGTTTGCCTAGACAATCTCTGATCAGAGATTCTTCCTCCTGATCTGGCAGCTCATAGTAAACACCTACAATGGTGTCATCCATATTAGTGAGCCCCTTAATTCTCATCCATAAGATCTCAGCTTGTTCAACATTCATCTCTAGGCAGAGCTCAATACAATCCAGTTTTTCTCTCACATAAATAGCAACATCCCCACCTTGATTTGCTGGGTAGTGTTTCCTAAAAAGTACACAGCCATCCATGACAGCATTCCAACCATGACAGCTGTCCCACCATGTCTCCATGACTGCAATGAGATCATGACCCTGCTACTGCACGCAGATCTCTAATTCTACCAGTTGGTATGTGTTGACATATAGGTAGTTCAGAGAAGAAAATGGAGCAGAGGATGCTCAAGCACAACATGTTCCTTATTGGTCCAATCCCTGATTTTTACCTGCAAACTCTTGGCCTGATCTTGGCTATTATTCAGAGGCAGTTCCTTGCAGTTCTGGGGCTGCCCAGGGCCACATCCAACCTGGCCTTGGACACCTCCAGGGGTGGGGCACCCACAGCTTCTCTGGGTAATCTGTTCTCGCACCTCACCACTCCCTAAATAAAAAATATCCTTCTCATATGTAATTTAAATCTCCCTTTTCTTTTTTAGTTTAAAACCATTCCCCCTTGTTCTATCACTATCTGACTGTGTCAAAACTTAGTTCAGTTCTGGGCAGGGCTTCCCAGGGATCATCAGAGGCCCCCACAGCAAAAACCTGTACAAGGACCACACTGTAGTCCTTGTACTGCCCCAGGGCACTCATCAACCTACAGGTAGTCATGGAAGCAATGCCCTGAAACGGAAATTCTTGCCCTTAAGCTACTGTGGGCCATCAAATCTGGTATCTGATTTAAGAATACTTGAGTGACTGTAAGAAAATCTCAGCTTTTGTTTTGTTTGTAACGGTATGCCTTAGGTCTGCAAAGAAAATGTGCAGGTTGCAAATAAAAGAGAAGCAGAAGGTAGCCTAGGGGGTCCAAGCCCTGAAGGTATATAATGTGTTGATTCAGTTTTTGGAACAGATTTCTTGTTTATTAAATGGTCCAGCTGATTTTTAGTGGGAAGAAAAAGGCTTGATCTTGGCACATGTAAATCATATATATTCAGCATGCATTTAATTCATAAATAGAGCCAAAATTGAAGGTCAGGTCTGGAGAGGGACAGCAGCACCTACCTGCTTTGGGCTGGGAGAAAACTGATCATGGGGCATAAATGGAGGAAGACTGACACGGGCTCTGGCTGCAGACCCTTTGATTTGGGTGCAAATTGCCTGGCTTTTGTTCCAGACTGATGAAGACACACCATTGCTCACGATGCTGCTCTGATCAGAGAGTTTGGCTTCTGGGCCAGAGTGGCTTACATCCATCCAACTAAGAGCATGGGCTTATGTGGGCAGGGACACACCAAAGCAGATCCTAGGACTCTTCCCCAAAAGAGCCACAAAATAAACACATGAGTATTCACTGTTTTTTAAAGAATACAGGATGTTACTAAGCAGAATAATTTGAAGTGGCTTAACTACTGTCTTTTTTTTTAATTTGCAACTAATGCATGAAGGCATTTCTAATTGTAATTATGCCAGTGACCTATTGTCACATCAGCTATTGCAAACTGCATTTACTCAAACAAAAATTTAGTGGTGTTTTTTTTATTGCACTGAAAAAAAAATCAAGTGGGCAAGCTTTCAAGAATCACAGAGTACAGTACGTCTGCATTTAATTATGAGGCTGGAGCAATTAACACTTGGGCTCTGCTTTCTTCTGTATTCTATGGCTCGTTGTTGAGAAAACACAATTCTCAAAATCTTTCCATTTAAAATGTATTAAGCCTATTTATAGTTAGGACAGAGGGGTTTACATACAACTGCTTAGGGCTGTCAGGTTTGGGCTAAGGCTTGGAAGACCCCAGTTCAATCCAAAGTGTTCTTTGAGGCAGCTATTTATATTGGTTGATGTATCACTGGCCTGCTGGAAAGCAATTCCTCGTGTTAAAGCAGGGACTCCATTAGTTGTAAGGTGCCTGCTTTTAGAGCTGCTCCTCAATCCTTTCTCAAGTTTTATACATACTGCATGTGTCTAATATGATTTATATCAGTTTTGTCCTCACACAGCCAGAGAACCTTAAGCCAAATACCGAACAATGTGTAGCTTACATGGCTTTGCCCCTTGTTCATGAATTCTTTTAAACATTCTGCCTAATTCAACACAATATTTCTTGAGCATGTACTTTAGGGTAAAACATATGATTCAGACCCATTGAAGTAAAAAAATAAAAAAACATGATACATAAGACCTCCTTTTTTATTATTTCCCCTCACAACTTCACCTTGCCACACTTTCTTAATTGCAAAACAGTTTTGGCTTGAACTTCTGTGTCTCAGTCTGCTGTACTGTGACCTAAAGAACAGTACTTACACATGCGGAAGTTAACTGGTCCCTTAGGAGCACTCTTGCACTGAAGAGTGAAGGAGGAGAAGGCATATTTGCAAATAGCTATATTTTCTTTCTCCTACTTTATTGCTTCTGTTTGGGATTTTTAAAATATCGTTTTACCATACAGTCATTTTCAAAGTGAACATAGCATGATTGGTCAAAATAAATCTGATTGGTTTTTTAATTTTAATTTTGGCTATGACATTTCAGCATTGGGGACTGTGACCCCCCCAGAGGAGTAACAGTCAACTGGTTGTGGCACTTCTGGCATTTCCTAGCTTATACTCTGATTAACTCTGCTGTATTAATAAGTCCTTTTAATACGATTTTGTGAGAGTAATTTCCTAAGGCTTTCAGGTAACTTCATGGAAAAAGAAACTTTATAACTTCATCACATGGCAACACGCTGACGCTCCTACTGGTCATCAGCAGAGATGAACCCTTAGACCTCCAGTTGGTGAGCTCATGGAGTGACCAATAATAGTAATGTTATCCTTCTGCAAGACCAGTACTAGGAACAGTCATCAGTTTTCATACTTCAGTGCTGGCAGAGGAATAGGGAGACTTGAAGTAAGATCTCATATTCCATTCACGGCTTTGGAAACATCTTCCTCGCCTTCTCCCCTTCTAAAGCGTGGACCTTGGCCAGGTCTCTTGTAGCCTCTCTGTCAGACTGCAGAATCCTCCTGCCACAGGACCTTCACTGCACAGAGCAACCTCTGTCATCTGCCTGGTACCTTCACAAACACCTCTTCCATTGCCTGTTGACATCAGTGTTGCAACCAATGCAATGTCTCCTTTCTCTCATCCCATGATTCTTTCTCAGTCTTCACACCCTGGCTCTTTGTACAGCTTGTTGCCTTCTGTACTGTATTGTCTTCATGGGTACTTTTTGGCATATTTCCTGGCTGACCTCCAGTACCAAAATCTCTGAAAACACTGGTCCACCTTCCTCTGTCCTCCATAAACTCAGAAATGACAGTTTCTGCTGCTGAACTGTGCTTTCTTAATCTTTGTCCTTACTTTGGTGCATGATCAACACCAGCCCAGAGGTAGGATTTTGGGGGGAAATATGCTGATATACATGGTTTTTGAATCTTCAAGGCGCTTGCTATGTTACTGAAATTGATGTCTCTAGGG
Source organism: Callipepla californica brunnescens (assembly GCA_023055505.1). Lineage (NCBI taxonomy): Eukaryota > Metazoa > Chordata > Aves > Galliformes > Odontophoridae > Callipepla > Callipepla californica. Next base: position 2,882,028 of record JALIRH010000064.1, read on the forward strand.
TTAAAATGATCAATTTTCCAGTATTATTTTTTCTACCTCTGATCCTTGTTGTTTCATTTGAAAGTAAAGGTAAGATAGTGATGATGGAGGTACAAACTAGGTTAACACAATAGAAAGGAAATCTTTAAGTTTTTGCAACTGGACTCGCAGTGTTTGTTATCCAGCAGAGAGCATAAAGTGCACATGGATTCCCACATACAGCACTTTGCACAGTCCTTTGATCTTTGACAGGAATCTTCAGACAGCCTTTGGACTGGGAGACATTCTCTTATAGCTATGGATATAATTTTATTCTGGAGCAAACACTTGATCCAGTTGTGGGAGGTTTTTTTATTCTTAAAATGACACAAAGCCCTCAGAAGGAGATTAAAGTACATCTTTGTAGCTTTGTACTTGTGGGAATATTACCCATTTGTTATTATCTGGAATAAAACAAAATAAATATGGAAATTCAGAGAGTATGATGCATAGTAAGCAGCCACAGACCTGTAAGACACGTATTACTCATGAACACAGGATCAAACAGCTGCTTTTCCTCACTTTTACAAAGAGCTCCTGACATAACTATATTCCTTAGTGAACAATTACTGTATTTACTGCACTAGTGACCTTGATGCTGATTCCTCACCTCTTTCCACAGTTACTTGTTAAAATTCAAGCAATGATCAGGACGTTTTGTCCTATAATGTCTTACCACACTCTTTTCATCTCCAGGGGGCTAAATCCAGAGAAATTGGACTAGATGATCTTGTAGGTCCTTTCCAACCCAATATATCTATGAATCTATGAAATTCCTTCTCTTGTTTAATACTCTATCTCATAGTTAGTGAGATCTTGTGGCTTGTTTGTCTATTTAAAATACTTTTTTTTTCCCCAGCCTGTGAGACATAAAACCACAGTTTGCAAATTGTCATTTCATTCCTCCTGTTCATCATGTGGCTTCCTTATGCAGAGCCTCATATCTCCTGATGCACCAGAGTGTGATCACAACTGCCACCTCTTGGATCCACAAGGGACAGAGCTACAAGAAAGGAGAGAAATTAACCTCTCTTTCTTTCTTTCTCTGATTACAGCTGAGAATGATTTCAAGAAATCGCTGTTGTGAAATGCGTCAACATACTGTTGATGCCTTGGGCCTGGTGAGTGATGATCAAATTTCTGTTTAATTGACCAGCAGCCAATTTAGTTTTCAGTCAAAATTTGAAATGTCTCTTGTTTCTTATAACAACCAGCTCACCCTAATAAACGTGAACCATAACATCCCCCAGTTTGAGATTAACTCTGGAAGACACTGCACACTGAGCAGGCAGGAGGGGATATACTCAGTGCCACCTACCTAATCCTTTATGTCATTAGATCACATGACTTCTCTGAAGCTGATCTGACTGTTCATGAAGTTATATCCTGTAAATGCAGAAATATATGTAGACAATATGTTTTATCATTCACTGAAGAAGCAGAAATTAATTATACACAGTGATCTTAACTCACACTTTCATTACTGCAGACTTAGGTCAATGTGAATCCATTATCCAACTCAAACTTAGTGTGAAATGCTCTTCCAATTATTTCTCTACTTTATTTTCACAATTAGAGAGAACAAAGATAAACCAAATATCTTGGCCAGTCACAAATTTATCTACCCTACTTCTTTCTAAGAAAAAAATCTGCTTTAACATAGTAGAATATTATATGACACAACTAAGAAAATGATTGGAATTAGTTAAGATTATAAAAACATTTTGTGTCCTTCATTAAACTAAATTAAATGAAATTGAAAGGAACAGTTGAAAGATCAAGGTCAACAGCTGTTTCATTTTTGGCTATTTTATGTCTAGTTCACAATCATTTTGTATATTTTTCTTAATGGGTAAAAGAGTAAGAGCGATGAGAAGAAGATGGAATTTTTCAGGGGAAAATTCATTAATTAATTCAAGATATAGTGTATGAGAGAAGAACAGACAGAACAGGGTTCTCTCAGTAATAGCCTAAGAATAAAGCCTCTAGCCAATGTCTGGGGTAGGGACAGGCCTCCAGAATTTTAAATTTTGGACTGGTGACACCTTTCCAGAAACCTAGCACACAGTGCCTTTGATGGAAGTGGCACTGGCAAGAATGATCCACAGCATACCAAGAGGTCATGTTTTGTCACATAGTCCCTTCTGGTTCACAGCACCTTAGTTGGACGTTCTGCTAAGGCTCCTAGTGCAGTCAGTAAATAAAAAGGCAAGGACCTTTCCAGTGGGATTTTTGTGGGATAAGAGTAGTTTGCTTTTTCTTAATCCATAGGGAAAGCAAAGTTGTTTTCTTTGCCTCAACGCACAAAGAGTTTTTAGGGAAGTCAGATGATGTCTCACTTCTGGCCAGCAAAAAAGATTAAGAAAGATAAGAAGGTAAGTTCTTCTGTCTTCTTAGTTCAACTTCTGTCTTGACTGCTAACTGGGGCCTGAACCCTTCGGAATCAAAGGTGGAAAAGGTATGGCAGAAGAACAAGGTCCTTCTCTGTGGGAACTCTTTAAGGCTCCCCCTCATTATATGAAGTGGAGGAATCCAGTTACCCTTTTTTTTTTTTTTTACATTACAAACTGTTGTTAAAAACCAAAATCAGACAAGAAAAACACACTTTCTCCTGATGCTCTATTTTCTCTTCCTTCCCCTTTTCATGGCCCCACCTGTACTAACACAGTCACACTTTCAGTAGCCCTTACTGGAAGCAATGCCAGTTTTCAGTTTTTATTAAGAAGGCTATATCATGAGTTTATAATAGTCCTTTTATACTGTTAATGCTACTCATTCTACTGCTTCTTTAACATCCACTGCCCAGACCTGGCTTGTATTCCATGTTCCCAAATCTGAACGACAGAACACCTTCATTAAATTGATGGTGTCATTTCTTTTCCTAAGTTTCTGAAGCAGTACAGCTGTGATTTTGTCCTAATTTCACTGTCACCCTTAAGCATCGTTCAAATCCATACTTTCAATCACTGCAAAGGGAGAAAGTTGGTAGGGAATTTGCAGTTCCCTGTGCCCACAAGAAAACTGCTGCGGTACACTGCCTTTGCACTGCCAGTGGGAAAAATCATGCCTTGTATCAAACTGGGTGCATTCAAGTCCTTGACACACCCTGTATAAATTTTATGCAGCCATTCTGGTGCTTGAAGAAGAGTTGTGAGTTTCAGTACTCACTCTCATCATAAAACACGTTCCTAATGGTTTTCTTTATTACTTTATCTGCTTCCATGCATCCCTCTCTTGCTTTTGGATGTGATTCAGCTGCTCACTGTTTCCTGCAGCCTGGTGAACATATCTGACAGAGAGATCAGACAGGGAGGAAGGAAAAGAGAAAACATTTGTTCTTGCCTATTCCCTGATCTTTGGTGGTGGGTTGCAAGATGCTCTACTGTGCAGATGATTATAGAGCCAGATTTTCAGAAGTATTTAGTTTTCTAAAACTAGAAGTGACTATCATTTTTCTCAGAGGTACCTTGCAATTTAAATTAAGATTGGTATGAAGGCTAGCAAATGTATTGGCATCCAAACAGGAATTCAGGCCAAAATTACAATTCTAAATGTTCAGATGCTGTTCTGTGAGGTACTAAACTTCCACTGGTGCTGTGCATTGCTGCCACAGCCCTACCCTGAATTTAGCCATACACTTGTATTTTCTGCTATTCACAACCTCAGAAAACTTGTCTGTCTGGAAAAAAATGCCTGAAACAAATATTGATTGAGTTTGTGATACAAGCCACTCCTTAGGCATACTGTTGCTTAAGTCAGGTCAAAGATTCATCATGCTCTTTGTAAGGTTAGCAATATCAGAGAGAAGACATTTGTGCAGTGCTGTTCTTACCTGGAGATTGCTTTTGCTCTGGGGTTACACGCAGATGTACCTCTCTGCCCTTACCACACTAATGAAAACAAATAGTGTGGTAGACTGTGACCTCTCTACATGCAGAAAGCAAGCATCACTGTGTACATAAACGGCAATATATTAACATCATTATTGTATTTAATATAGTCAACACTACCACTAATCAGTAAAACCACCAGCAGCATTTCATTATTGTATTTAATATAGTCAACACTACCACTAATCAGTAAAACCACCAGCAGCATTATGTTCTTTTCTAAGTGACGGATTTGCCAATAGAATAAAAAGCCTCTCTATCTAGGCATAGCAACATAAATAAAGGCATCTTAATAGGATACCTGAAATAACAACAGGCAGAAAGGAGATCTCTTTTATCAAGAAAAAAAAGTTCAGTTATTGACTAATTTGCTGTAAATCTGTCTTTTCCTTTCTAATCAATTGTTAACAATCAAAGGCCACCTGGCTTAATTGAGTTTAATTTTCAGGAAGCCTGATCTGGCATTTCTTGCACACTGCTTGCTTGAAGTGAATTAAGAACTAGGGAACTTCTACAAAAAAACTGAGAAAAAAAGAAGAAAAGACTTTACATTAATACAGCTTCTTAAGCATCCACAAAAAAATGTGTTTTTTCAAAAGCAGACACAAAATATGAAACTTAATGGTCGTTTGATGAACTAGCAAAAAAAAAATAACATGACTCATCTTAATGTTGTTAAAGAGTGAATTCACACTCCCAAAATCACAGCTGTACCTGTTTTTTATATCTGCAAAGCAATGTTCTGTAACATGACCACTTAGTTACTGACTACAGTGGGTTTGTAGAACTGCTATCTTCAACACATTCCTTGGTATGTGAGTTATGGCCTTAGAAAGGTTTTAGAGGATTTCACTCTGACAGAATAAATGTCCCTAGTGCTGTTCAAGAAGCGTTTAGATGAGGTGCTAAGGGATTTGATTTAGTAGCTTGGTGGGTAGGAATGGTGGTGTGAGGATGGTTGGACTAGATGATCTTGTAGGTCCTTTCCAACCTAATGAGTCTATGAATCTATGAAGTGAATATCCTGGACAACAATCTTCTTTGGTACCAGGAAATATTTTATTGAAAGATTAACTAGAGTACTAACAGCTTTCTCCTTCCTCTGTGGAAAGACCTCCTGTTCAGATCGTGCTCAGTTTTCCTTATAGAAGCAGAAGAGCAACCTCAACCTTTGCTTCTGATGGGACATGACATAGTTTACAGGGGGGTGAAGTTTTTGGGAACCTGGTTCTGGAATCATTGCAATAGTCTGACTAGACATTGCTGGTGGATTAAGTCTTTGTTTCATATTCTGCTAAGTAATTGTAATAAATATTGATAGGTGTGCTTTGTTATTAATTTATTTCGGGCAGTGTGTCTGTGAAGCTGCAGAATAACCTTGACGGGAAGCAGTGCTTACCAGGCATAAGTCTTTCTGCTGAGGGCATGGCAAAGACCAGGGGACCCTGTCAACACAGCTGAAAGGTAATGCCAGCAGTATAACATCTTCGGTGCTACAGAAAGGTAAGGTTTTGTTTGAAGATGAAAATGTAAAAGTATACTTTTTATCTGATTTCTCCTAAATGATATTATCAAAGCATGCACTACCTCTGGGCACTGTAAGAGTGAAATAAGCCATGTCATTCCTTTGCAAGGAAAGGATGTGTCATTCCCTACCTGGTTTTATTCAGGATTGAGCCTGAGGTCCGGGCTTTCCCACAGCACTGATTCCCCAACCACTCAGGCTGTGCTGTGTTGGTGTGTGCAGTGCCACAGACTGATCCTGTCTCCCTAGGCGTAGAGCACTGTTTGGCCTAGTCTTTTTATTAGATCAAGGCTTTAATCTCAATTTCAATTTCCTCCATAAGACTTGTATGCAAATATTTTCCTAGCTCTCAGAGCTATTATAAATGGGATTGTCCTCTGGGTGGTTGCCATTCAGCTTGGCTGCCTGTTCTGTAGACTTTACTGGTTGGCATCAGAGTTGTTTTTCATGTACAGACTCATCTGCTACTACAGCAGCCATTTTTTCCTCAGCAATGCCAGACATTTTTGCATGTCAGAGATGGAAACCTTTCTGTAGTGCTTTGTTCTTCAAGGTACTTCACATACATGCATAGCACCTTTATTTGCAGCATCACTGAGACTCTGAATTATATTTCTTTCTCCTTCTCCTGAACCCAAGAGGAAACACTTCATGCAAAGCTCTTCCAGTCAGTAGTTGTTCCTGTGTTGCTTAGTGATCAACTGAGGGCTTGATTTTTCTTCTCTGTAACTGACAAGATCAGTCCCTCAGCCCAGAAATAAATTACTCTTAACTCATACATCATCTCATAGAATACCCTGAGCTGGAAAGGACTCACAAGGACCAGAAAGTTCAGCTCCTGGCTCCACATAGCACCACCCAGAATTCAAACCCTACATCTGAGAGTGCTGTCCAAATGCTTCTTGAACTGTAGCTGCCATGGGGCCTCCTCTCAGCTCCTCTGCTCTGGGCTGAGCAAACCAAAGGGCTCAGCCACTCCTCATGCCTCCTGCCATCTAGACCCTTCACCACCTTTGTACCTTGGATGCACTCTCATAGTTTTACGTTGGTCTTACACTGTGGAACCCAAACCCACACCCAGTGCTCAAGATGAAGCTGCAGAGCACAAGCAGTGGCAGTGCTGTGCCTGGGGCACCTCAGGGTGCAATTGGCCCTTTGAGTTGCCAGGGCTCTCCAAATGGACTGTTAATCTAAATGGCCAAAATGATCATTATTTATATTAAGGTTTTATTAATAAAAGGACTAATAAGTGAGTAATGAGTTTTTATTGTAAGGACCAACAGGTTAATTGTTTTCAAGTAACCGTGGCTTAGATCTGTTTATAATCCTTTATGTCAATATCTATCAAGCACTTATTTAATTTAAGCCATAATCTGGTACGTGTGACACATGTACATATGTAATCACTACTTTTAGTCTCTCCATTATGGAACTATACCACCCACAATGTTTTGAAACAACAACAAAAATCAAACTAAAATATTATGAAGCTAGTAAAGTTTCATGGAAAACCTGCTCTTGAACTTTTAGCTGTTTCTTGACTGTAGCGTGGCCTTTTTGAAAATGAGTTGCTTGTGGCTTCTCACATCAAGTATAACAAGTGCATTTTGTATGAGGCCTTCCAGCTGCTGAGTGTTTCTACAAGGGATGTGTCATTCCTTCAAAGGCAAACTGAGCTGAGACTTCTGCTTTCCTCAGAGAATCATGTTAGTTGCACCCTATCTACTAGATATCTATGTGTAGTTTTTGTTGATAAATATATACTATAAGAAATAGTATCACTGGACTTTCTCCTTCTCCATATCAACTTTACCACAGCAATGTATCTCTGAAACTTCTGCATGCATAACAAGTGAGATGGAGTTGGCAATGGAACAGAATGATACTGTATTACCTGAACAAAGCTATTACTGATGATCTTTTGATTACACATATACTTTGTATGTCCCAGCTCTGGCACACCATGGGTCCCCCTGTACCAGACATGCTCCTTTTGCTTTATATCTTGTGTGTCTGAGTTCTTGCAGAGTCACCCACTTTTACCCAAACAGTGCAAATGAACCATACTATACTGAAAAATCTCATCCATACCATTTTTACCTCTGAAAAAGGCCTGGATATAAACATTCATCCTCACTATGAATAGCAAGCATCTCTGCTCAAGCCAGCATGGTACCACTGCGCAAATGGAGATGAGACTTTGGAGTCACTTTTATAGAAATGGAATGGCCACAAGTTGCGCCAGGGAAGACTTAGATTAGATTTGAGGAAATTTTTTTTCTCTGAAAGAGTGGTCCGGCACTGGAATGGCCTGCCTAGGGAGGTGGTTGAGGCACTATCCCTAGCTCTGTTTAAGAAGTGTTTAAATGAGGTGCTAAGGGATTTGATTTAGTAGCTTAGTGGGTGGGAGTGGTGGTAGGAGGGTGGTGGGACTAGATGATCTTGTAGGTCCTTTCCAACCTAATGTATCTGTGAATCTATGAATAAATGGAGCGGGTGAAACCGAAATTTTCACAGTGCGGATTTTGTGCCTCTGTCCAGGAAAACTGTCCAGCGTTGCTGTACTACTCACTACTGCAGATTTCCAGTAGCTGAATGGTAACATTTACTCCTACCCTAGTAGTGAAGCAGTTCATTAATTGTGACAGTGATGCTAGGGCTCTGAGGCAATCATTGTAGTGTTTCACAAAAAATGAGGTGAGCACCTCAGTATGTTCACACCAGCATAATCTATAGAGGCTTTATTCTATGCTGAAAAGACAATTCCTCCACTTTAAGGTCATTCCCATAATTTGCTCCTTTCTAACCAGACAGAAGTTTATATTAAACAAATGCTCACTTTCCTTCTCTTCTCTCTTCATATCAGTCACTGTCAGCTTGATACAGAAAATATGGCTGTTAATAGCTTGCAGTGGAGCAAACATTTGCATAACTGTTACCTCAGAGCCCATAACTCTGAGCTAATTGGCTGATGGTGATTAAAATGATTAAGTGACTGTAATTTATATGATTAACCAATTAAGCCATTCTCCTGTGATTGGCCTAGGGTAGGCTCTGGGATGTGGGTTTGTTTCCCAGCATGCATACTGGCAGTGTGTGATATTAAATATTCTTTTAAATACTTACCATTGTTCCTGCCAAGAGCACTCAAGGTACTTTAAAGGTAGTTAATTACTGCACATCACTCGTGTAACGCTGAGAGTCATAAGTTGAAGGCAACACATGAATTATTAACAAAATAAATCTAGCACCGCTAGGATAACACAGAATTACTGAAGGCAGTAACTAGGACAGTGAGTTTGATCATCCAGAACTGATGGATGACTGACTGGTGTAAATGGATATCATATTGCTGCCTTGAACAAAAGTTACGCTGATTTACCCCAGCATGACATCTAGATTGTGATCCTTGAAAACTGAAAATCTATCAGCATGTCTGGGAAAAAAAAAAAAAAAGGCAGGGGATAATAACTGGAATTTCTTTTTTGTTAAAAAAAGTGAACTGACTTGGTCAATTTGTAACTGCTTCCATTAAGAGGGCATTTGTCAAGGAAGCGTATGTTTTTTGAGTGAGAGAGCTCTGGTTCTTGAAGGAACTAGGCAGGTGGGCAGGAAGCAATAATTAAGCATATTCTTTGTTAATCTCCTGCTAGGTGCACCAAAGGGAAAACTTGCTGTGGTTTCATCCCCCTCTTTCCTTCCCCCTCCCACCTTCCTGTGGGTTGCTGTTGCTGAAACGAGGGACTGCTGTGCTCCCAGCTTTTCCCCCTCTCACCTCCTACAAGCAGACAGTTTAATTCCATGCTTCCTGAGGCTAAACACATCACCTTCCTTCACATTACTTTCAATTTCTGCTGCTGCGTGTCCTGAAATCTTAAATCTGTTGCTGGTTAGTCTGGGCTATCTGTTCTTACGCTACAACACACTAGGCTTTTAAGAGATTAGAGTAATACACTTTTGCAGTATTCTTCAGAGCAGACTGCGATTTCCTTTGTGTTTTCTCACTTTGTTGATTAGTTACTAAGGTCAATATAATAAAGATTGCTAGTATTTTACTATCATGTCAGTTAACTAGTTCCGTGCGCCGGATTGTCCCAAATGATGGCCTTGGCAAGTGGGCAAATATCACACTTTGCTGTTGTAGCTGCTCCTGCTACTTAACTGCATTAAGTGTCGTTGTGATGCTAACTGGGTATTCCCAGTGCTTGGGTGGACAGTTTTTTAACACATATTTTGGTATTTTAGGATAACAAATGTTTGAAATGTCGATTCTTGTTTTTAATCTGAATATTCTGTTCAAAAAGTCATTGGCAGGTTGGCTTCAATGTCAGAATGTCTGTTTTACAGTATGCTGCTGTGAAATTAAACAATTTGACAGTGCTCCTTTGCTGAGCCTACGGAAAGCCAGAAATCAATTCTCAGTGCTGCCTGCTAGATGACATTGTCTCCATCCTGCTCACAGAACATTCTCAGAAGGACTTAAGGGATGTCTGTGAAACTCTTCATGGGGTTTTGATCCTAATTAATAGTATGGCACACGTGTGTTCTTGTGAGTCTGTCTGTCCATCTACCTCATTACTGGCGGGTTGCAACCACTTTAGACTTGTCCCTGGGAAGCGTTATGAAAGCCATCAGCTCTCACAGAAGTGAACAGCTACTACTTAACACAATGAGAACAGTAGTTAAGGTTTAGGCTGGGGTGCAGGAGCTGCTGTTTCAGATGCCATGCATGACCTTGGCCCATCACCTCACCTCTCTATGCATCAGTTCCCTGCAGTTAAAAGGAGGCATCAAACTTTCATCACTTCCAGCATAGTTTGAGGACAAGGCCATTAATATACATAATGCACTCGCGTACTACCAGGATGACCTCCATAGAAAAGCTTATAAATAAACATAAATAAGGACCTGATGGGTAAAATGCTGGGCCCTGCCCAGGCTTCAGCAAGACTTAAAAGGACCACACAGAAAATGCATCTTAAAATAGACCATTTGAAGGTCATAGCCTCCTACCCTTACCTGTCAAGACCTGAGCGGAGGCTTTGCCTGCGAAATGATGGCCCTGCTGATGACATCAGCACTCTACATGCAGGTTTTGGCAGGTGTTAGCCATTCATTTCACCTTTGCAACTGTTCATCCAGGAATTTCTTAGGAGTCATGACTCACTGTGTGCTTTTGTGGCAGCTACCACTCAGCTGTATGAAAAAAAACCTCATTTCTGCTAAAGATCTGCTGCCATGATATCAGAACCTGAGAAAAGACAGAGCCTCTGACTGACAGGGCTTTTTCTTAGGTTGTTTTTTTATTATTTTTTTTTTGTGGGGTTTTTTTTTTTCTTTGTCAGATAGTAAAATATTAAAAGATTTTAAAGTTTTAAAACTCATTTTTAGATATCTGTCTGCAGCCAAATCCTGTTGGCCTAAGGGATCAATCAATGAAACAATATTACATAGAAATGCTGAATTCATGTTATCCTGGATAATCTATATCTCAAAAATGAGACTGAGCTCTTAAATGACCTGCACATGGATTTGATCTGCTCCTCCCTTTTAACTTGCACTTCAGTAGCCTGGCTTTAAAAAAATTAACTGTTTCAGTAATGTGGGAGTCCTTTCATTCCTACAGTCTTCTGATTAGTTCCAATAAAACTGGATAGTAATAAAGTTAAAATCCATTAGTGGGTACAAGACACACAGCAGAACTCATGCTGGTATTTAAAACAAATGTAGAGCCATTATAGTCTCCTGCGCAATACTGCTTTATTACAAATATTTTGCACTTTTTTTTTTTTTTTTGCTTATTTATTTTTATTTTATCTCAAACCTCAGCAAAGTGAGTCTAATTTCCCCATTAAATTCTATCAAAATTATTCCAGCAGAGTACTGCTGTAGTAACTCAGAACATGGCTGATGAAAACTGAACAAAAAGAGATACCATGAATAAGAATTCCACTGATTTTGAACACCTAAGGCTTAATCTACATGTAAGGTAGGGCAATAGAAGCAGAAATTGGTGGTACCAAGGACCCAGTGCTCATGCCAGAATGAGAGACAAACTGAGAAGCCTCAGACCAGCACCTCTTCTATGCAATAAACATCCATGAGTCATCAGAGTGCTCTGTGCCCTCTGGAGGAGAACATTCAGTCTGGTTTCACGAAAAATGGTCCCTCTTTTGTGATGACACAGCACCCTTTAGGAGCTGAACAGCGAGGTAATGATGCTGAGAAAAGTGGGGCAAAATGGCTCTCTTCAGTCCCTGGTTCTACTGGTGCTTCCTAATCATCAGATTACAACTCCCTTCAGAAACACAGAGCGATTCTGTGGTTGTCTCTGCCCTAATGTTATGTTGGCACCAACTCTGCTTGCTAACTCAATAAGGAGACATGACTTGATGGGCATTTCCAGACTCCTAATCTTCATTAGCAGGGTCAAGTCCCTTGCAAAGTACTTGGTTTGTTGTTTTTTTTTCAAAAGATTATTTATGGAGGAATCACCCATTTTCTGCATCAGACTAGCCCCCAGGAAGAATGGAACCAGAGTGGATGTCCATCCCTGCCCACAGGGTTCAAAAACCTCATCTCCCCCATCGTGTCATAGAATCACAGATTGGTCAAGGTGAGAAGGGACCTCAGTCCATCAGGTTCAGACCCAACTCAAGCAGGGTCATCCAGAGCAAGGTGCCCAGGCCTAAGTCCAGGTGGCTTTTGGATATCTCCAGAGAGGAAACCTACAGCCTCTCTGAGCAGCCTGTGTCTCTGCTCTGTCATCTGCACAGCACAGAAGTGTATCCTCATGATCAGGCAGAAGATCCTGTGTTCTAGTTTGTTCCCACTGCCTTTTGTTCTGGCACTGAATATAACTGAAAAGATCCTTAGCAGCCAACAGGGCTGCAAGGGATATTTCCAAAAGCTTTTAGCATCCCCAGCTGAGGAGGAAACCAGCTCTGGCTCTCTCTTTCTCTGGTGAAATGCTCTAACCACTAAACACCTATACAAAAAGACAGGCACCCCCATTCCTCCACCAGCAGCTGGGTTTTAAAAGGGAAGACAGATTAACACAGTGCATAGATGAAGTACAAACCTCTGACAAGTGGTTGGATCAGAGGGTTTCCTCACAGGAAAAACGGTAGACTTTCTCCTCCTGAGGAATAATTGGAGGCCTGGCAGGTGTGCCTGGTGCTTAAAATAAAATAAAAAATTCCATGACTGCACTTCTCAGTGAAGTCCTCTTTTCCTGGATGAAAATCAATTAACTCTTCACTGTGCCTTGAGGCTAACAGACAGGAAAGAGATTAACAACCGGAAAAGAGACTTCAGATTTATTGTACAGCAGCACAGGGCTCCCCGTACTCCATCCACTCCATGAGCCGTCTAGGCCAGGCTCCCGTCTGTACCATGAAAGTCCAAGGCGTTTAAGCACATACTTAACTTCAGGCGTGGGAAGATTTTCAACAGCCTGTAAGTCTGGCGTTTACCTCTCCTCCTCCCCTCCCCGTGGCTTTGAATGGGAAGTACACACCTCGTCGTTCTCTACCTCGTTGAATATTTCCACTCAACATGTTTTCCTAAAGAGCATGAGCTGCTGGGCTTACAGAGTAACTGCTCCAGTACAGAAACTACTCTTTAGACCTCTGTCATCTAGTGGCTGGCTTTTGTCCTCAGATATGAAGGTTTATTTGCATGCTTAAGAAGAATATTTTTAAACTTCTGTTGAAGGTGATGCATGCCGTTCTTTTAGGCAATATATGTCTTCCCTTGGTTAAAATAAGTGTCCATGTCTTGTACACATGCACACATGCACACACACACAAAGCTGCCCTTTAATTTTATTGACTACCTTTCATTTTTGAATTAAGACTAATAGTAGACAAAAGTACAAAGTATCCCATCTTCTTTATAGTAGACATGATGTTATATCCTATTATAAGGTGTTAAATTCATCTTCTCAATATGAAACTTCTCAAAATAAGCTTTTACATACTTCTTATCATCCTTAGCTGTTTATAAGCTCTCCAATTTCAGTTATGTCATCTTTGAGATATGAAAACAGAAGAATCCTGATAGGATTTCTATCATGCCATAATTCCAGACTCAGTCTCTATCATTTTTGGAGGTTTTTTTCCTCTGTTTCAGGTGGTGCTGACTTGTGATTGCAGAGTAGCTACAGTAAGATCAGAACCAGATCAGTTTGGGTAGTTCAAATTAATCTTTTCTGTATTCAGTACTCCATATTTTATCACTTAGAATTATTATCAGCATATTGCTTTTTCATCTAATTTGAAAAGGACCTTATCTCTTGTTACTAAATCTTTCTGTCATTTCTGCAGCATTGCTACTTTGATCTTCACCCTTACAAAGAGTGACGTTTCTTCCTCCTCTACCTCTGCATAATGTCATATGTAGGGAAATACGGTCTTCTACCTTCTCTTTGGTTTCTTAATTGATAAGATCAGCTTCCTCAAATATATGCTGACAAAGCCTGATCTATTACGTGCCCTCGTGGTCCTCTTTTGATATATTGATAAGCAGTGAAGATTGGAGCAATAAAACATCATCTTAATGAGCTGTTTGCACAGATAGTAGAACCTCAGATGCTGATACCTTGTTTTGGTTCAACTAAAGCACAAATTTTAGTGGACAATCTGATCTCAATTTAGAAACATCAGGTGGCAAGAAACTCCTTCCTTTATTGTTAGCCTGTTTTAAGAACTAGCTTGTTCACCTCCAAATCTGCACATTTCTAAGTTTCAGTTCTGCTTTTGTCTTCTGCTGCCAGGATCCTGATATACATTTGCTAATTGAGGAGTGTTATAATTACTCAGAAATTCTTTCCTTTAATGGATATTTATAATGAAAATTAGGTTAACATTTAAATTTTGCCTTCATAAACTAAAATAACGAATTTCTTTCATAAGTCAATCTTCCCAGCTTAAAACTGTTCTTAAAGATGTTCTCTTAACCCATGCTTTGGTATCCTTATTGAGGAAAGACACTAAAAAAGAAACATAGCATAATACAACTGAACCGATACTGTATTTATAGACAGTATCACACTCTTATTCTCAGTTATATATCAAAACAACACAATCTTTTGGTGATAGTTTATACTGAGAAATCACATTTAATTATCTGTCTGCTGTGACCTCTCAGTCCTTTTCAAAATCATGTTTCCCAGTATTAATAACATATTTTCTCTGTGATTTCTTCCTACATATATGACCTTGTAAATGACTATGTTATACTGCATACTTTTGCACTGTTTCCAATTCATCACATTATCAGGATCACAAAACTACCTGACCTGCCTGTGTCATAGTAAATGAATTCCTCCATCCTTATCAAAGATGCTTCACAGTAGTACATTCTGCATTAAATTAAAAACACAGGTTTCTAGCATACACTCAATTCCCACAGAACTCTGCCAGAAATATTCTCATGTGTTCTTCGTAATTTACTTAAAATTCTGCTTTGAGATAAAACAGTTGCATAATATTTAACATCAAATGACAAGACTGCAAGAAATGTGGATGGCCTGTATCAATGAGGTTAAAAATATATAATGAATTTCAAAAAGGCTGGAATGAGAGAGGAGAATCAAAAAAGGTACAATAACAAAAATTTATTTGCTGAGGTAAGGACAGTTTAATAATAAAGAGAAAAAAATAAAAATGAAAATTAAAATTAAAAAAAATAAGAAAAAAGAAAAGGAAAAGGAAAAGGAAAAGGAAAAGGAAAAGGAAAAGGAAAAGGAAAAGGAAAAGGAAAAGGAAAAGGAAAAGGAAAAGGAAAAGGAAAAGGAAAAGGAAAAGGAAAAGTGTGATTCACAGCTCAGTACATTGCTTACTACCAGTCAAGGAAGGCCCAGGTAGTCCCTAAGCAGTGGCAGCCCCCAGCTGACCCCCTCCAACTTTATTGTTCAGTATAACACTACATGGTACGAAATATGCATATTT
Source organism: Callipepla californica brunnescens (assembly GCA_023055505.1). NCBI lineage: Eukaryota > Metazoa > Chordata > Aves > Galliformes > Odontophoridae > Callipepla > Callipepla californica. The sequence goes on from JALIRH010000064.1 coordinate 2,897,414, forward strand.
AAAGTTTGGCTCCTGTCTGTTTTATAACTAAAGCTATATAGCTTTGTATTGTCAATGAATTTATACTCTTGAATGTCGAGATGCTTTACCTCTCAATTTTTTTCCTACTCCTTCCCTGTACTGCAGCTTTAAGTACTGGTTCATTGAACAGATTTTTTTTTATTTTCACTAAATAAATTTCTTGTTTCTCTTGTGCCTATACTCTGAATCCTCCCACTTGCACGAGTCTTATCCCAGCTGGAACAGGTTGGGAAGAGCAATATAGGCCATATGCCTCCTTCTCAAGCACACATCTGGTGTATGCACACCCATAGTCCACTGCTCTTTCTCTTCTGGGTGATCCTGTTTGGAGCAAGGAGTTGGACTCAATTATCATTGTGGGTCCCTTCCATCTTAGGTTGTTCTATGATTCCATGATCATTGTCTCTCTTCGCTGTTCCACTCATGCTTAATGTATTTCCCTCTAATTTTTTCAAATGGCCTAAATGATGCAGCCTCTTCTTCAGAGTCTTTATGATGCATCAAGATGCAAAAACACAGAGATCTTATTTACTGCAGAATTGGTTCAGATTTACCTTTTGAAAATGTCACCATGATTTGTGATGAGAACATGATGCTTAGCCAACCACATCTGTCTTAGTTGAACCATTTATCTTTTCATTAAGAAATAGTAGACCACAATCTGTGTGATTGCCTGTAACAACTGCAAGAGAGGTTTGAGGTGGTTTCCCACTTTGCAACTGGCACTTTATCTTGTGTTTAATAAGCAAAACATCTTATTGAGAAGGCAAATACACTTTCTTGGTATGCACAAGATAGTTTGAACCCTGATACAATCTTTTGTGAAACCAGTTTTACAACCAACATTGTTCAACTGATTACATATCTCTTTTGTAGTTCCATTCCTCTTAACTGACACAGAATCCAGGTTTAACCAATGTGAAAAGGTAATTTATTTGGGCAAGATCATTTACTGATATCAGTTGAGAGGACGCTGGGGGTATTGGAACTGGACCAGTGCAGGGAAGGGTGGTTCATCAGCCATGCCTGAGGAATCTCTGCAAGTGTGTGCAAGTAACACAAGTGCCCGTGTCGTGCCCTTCTGGATTTATCTGAATATCATTTGTCTCTTTCTTTTCATATACGGAGTGTGTAATTTATACAAGATACTGCTTAGCATTACAGTATTTTCTCATTGAAGAGGGAGGTTATATTCAAAACTTTGATGTGAATGGAGGGTGCTTTATGAATTTTAGTAAGTTGAAAGTAACAGGGAAGAAATGCAACATTTGGTATGTTTCGTGAGCTATGAAGAAGCAAAAGGGCAGGGTATAGGCTTCCATGCAAAACAAAAGTAAACATTATCAGTATTTGACCTAGTAAAAGGAAGGGCTAATGACAGAATATCCAAAACTAGAATGTCTAAGTGGCAAAATGTGGTTGCAGCACAAGACTTAGCTCCTAATTTGATTGCACTTCACCTGCTTGCAAAAGGTTCTTCCTAATCTTTTATTATGAGATTTCCTCCTAACCACGTATTCCAGCCTTATCTAATAAAATATATGTGACATTCTTCAGACGATTTCTAAATTATGGCTCCTTCACTTTGAATTATTAGGCCACACCAGCTAAAAATACAAATTTTCTTAAGAAAACTCATAATGAAATTTGACTTGAAATTTTACATTTTAACTAACTAACTAAATTTACCTATTACCATTTTAACTAACTAACTAAAATTACCATTTTAACTAACACAAGTAAAAAAGAATGTGGGAACAGTATTATTTACAAACACTTATATTTCTGTTCTGAGATTGGACCTTCCCATGATCTCCATAGCTTCTCCCCATGCTGGATGAGATGTGTGCTTGCAATCAGCTCAGCCAGCCCAGATAGTTCATAGTTTACATTTATACATTCTGAGCTTCTAACTGCACAGCGAGTAGCTTCAGTGGGCTATTTAAGAGTAATGAGAAGATGTTACAACTTACTGCTTGTTTTTTTCTAACATCACATACCTAGAACAAGAGAGGTCAGAAATGACTGTCCTCCCTCCAGGTCTCCTACAACCTCTGGTTGCATGGGTTACTTACTGTGGCAGATGAAGATCAATTAAAGTGTCATAACCAAGTTGTCAGAAGTTCCCTGAAGAATAATGACAAAAAATCTTTCTTGGATATACACAGTGTATTTTAAAAACAGCAATGCAACCAGTGTGACCAACATATACTCTATTATGATAGAGAGCCAGGATTAATATCTGAGGCAATCACTGCAGTGTCTACTCCTGCAATTATCTGTGTGTATGTATATACATAGGAGATGGAGCAGGGATAGTGGTGAAATGACGCACTATGCTCCCTAGCTATGTCACACTTGAAATATGAAGCACTGTCATGGCCGATGGCTTCCTTGTGCTGCTTATACATTATCCTGCCTGTGCAACAACCAAGTTCTGTGCAACATTACTTCGTTATTTTAATTCAGTTTATTGCAAGAGTAATCATCATTTCCATCAGTATCAATCACCAGCAATATTTCCAGTGATATCCAAAAGTGATGAAGGTCCTAATTGACAAAAAATAATAATGCTCCTGGCTTGAGTTGACACATCATTGGACTTTGCTGGGTTGCCTTAAATACTCTAGGGCTTGCTACAAAAAGAACTATTTATCTATGACAAAACCCTGGTCTACATTATATTTGTTTTGACATCTCATATGGATATGTTCCTAAAGTCTGCAATATTTATCCTTTGGATTATGGCAGCTACCATGTCTGAAACACTTTTTGAAAGGAATTAGAGAGATCTTACTCCTCTGCTGCAAACTAATTTCCCATATAGCCTTAACTAATATTAATTTGAGTACTTTATTTGTTCTCTTGAAAGAAAGATAGAATATGAAGTTGTTTGAATTATAGAAATGCTTTTCCAATTATTAGGGAAAAGTTGGAAGAGACATCTCTCCACTCACAGTTAAATAATCCTACAACATCAAGACCTGATTGAAATGTACTATTTAAATATGTATTGCACACAATCAGCAAACTTGGTGATTTTTGTCATTATTCTACTTTGGTTTAAACACTCCTCTGATTTGTGCTATAAATGTTCTTAGTTGGATAAAGACATTTCCAACATTTCAAAAATTGTTTTCTTATTCTCATTTCTTTGAGTGCTTGTTAATGCTCTGAGACTGATCGTTTGGAATTCAGAAGGAGGCTGTATGGGAACTGTTGAATCACGGCCTGAACCACTGATTGATCACCTGAGGTGAGCACCGAGTCAGCTGCAGGAGCACAGGTGAAGGCAATGCACCTGTGTGACTGGAAAGGGTAGAGCCTGGCTCCACCTCTCCCAGACCCCATTTAAGGGCTGACCACCACTGGGGAAGGATCTCTTGTTGGAGCTCCTTCCTCTAGTGACAGTTGAGTCTTTCCTAATTTACTGGTTGTCTTTATCCCATCTGGATAAGCAATGCAAAAATATACCATCCGCTTTTGTTCTTTTGTGTGGATACTATTCTTTTGGGTGTATTTATCCTACTGAGGCACATACAATTGTTCCAGAAACACAGCTCTTAAAGTGACAACATAATTTTTCCAAGAAGTTGCAAAATATTAATATACAGACAATAAGCCAAGATTATCTTTTTATTATCACTTATTTAAAAAAAAAAAAAGGGGGGGGGGGGGAAGAAAGAAATCTAGGGCTGCTCCTGAATGTCTATCTCCCTCAGCACCAGCCAAGATCAACTGTAGAGTCAGTAGCAAGCAGTTCACCCTTCCTTTTTTTCTCTCTATCCTTCTTTCTCTTCTCTGCCTTACAGAAGGTATCCACTGAGCAGATGTTGCTGGAGCCTCTGTTGGATTTATTGCACCAAATTAGGCAAGACTGATGTTTTTCTGAATAACGTTTTCAGAAAGTTGAAAGCTTTACAATCAACATATACTGATGGGTAGCACAACGTGGAAGCTCTCTTTAATGAGCAGCATAGAACACAGCACAGACATTTCCAGGACAGGAGACTCCTGTAAATACTCTGAAGTTAAACCTGTTGGAGGATGTCACCCAAAAGGTTGTGTTATACAGCACTTACACCACAGCCATGGAGCTATCCTCCAGGCAGGGCTGCAGGGCCTCTCCATTCTTATCATACAAACGTAATTTTACAAGCTATGATATATGAAGCTGAAGGTTTCACTGACTTTCAGCATACTTCATGGAAGTAGGTAAGTCAGGGTAGTTCTGAATCCAAATAATTGCAAGAAAACCAAACAAAACAAAAAAAAACCAAGCTTTTTGAAATAACAAGTAGTATAGAAACAGGAGGCAGACCAATTTAAAGGAATCATATCTCTCACCTGAATTAAGTGATTATTTCTTTCTCCATCACTGTCAAGGGATGCATGTTTGCATGAGACATACAGCTCTGAAAACAATTCCCACATTTATTTCTCACCCCAGCATGCACTTCATGTATGTTTTCTTCATCTGATTTTTCTAATGCCAATATTGTGTACCTGGTTAATTTAGGAGTCACATTCTACTGCATTTAACTGCAATATTATGTCTAGTGCTGGGTTCTGCAGTACTAAAAAGACTGGGATCTCCTCAGAAGAATTCAGAGGGCTACAAAGTTGATAAAGGACATGGAACACTTCCCTTATGAGGAGAGGATGAGAGACCTTGAGAAAAGACTCAGAGGAAATCTAATGTACGTCTATAAATATCTAAGGAGAGGAAGGCAAGGGGATGAGACTGGACTCTTCTCAGAAGCATGTGGTGATAGGATGAGGGGAGATGGCCACAGACTGATGCATATGAAGTTCCACACAAATGTGTGTGGGAACTCCTTCACAGTGCAGTGACGGAGCACTGGCACCGGCTGCACAGAGAGGTGGTGGAGTCTCCTTCTCTGGAGATGTTCCAGACCTGTCTGGATACCTACCCATGCAACCTGGGCTAGGGAGCTGCTTTGGCAGGGGATTGGACTCAATGGTCTCTAGAGGTCCTTTCCAACCCCTGCTATTCTATGATTCTGTGATTCCTCTGTTTGTTTTGTCTGTCTGTCGATATCTATGCCTATTTGTCTATCTATGGGTCTGTCTTCCTCTGTCTTCCCATCTGTCTGTCCAGCTTTCTGTCTGCTTATTTAGCTCCCTTCCTCTCTATCTATAGCTCCCTCCTTACTGAGTCACACAAAAACCCTATGTAAAAGTGCAAACAGTTCTGTTTTATACAAACTTATCTTCACATCTCTGAATTGAAGTTGCTCCCTTTCTATCCTCACTTAGTGCTTCATCCCACCTTCACAAAGATATCTCACTCTCTCAGTTTCTTCTCCTTTCAGGTGCTAGATATGCCATGTATAATCTTCTATATATCATGTTACAGTGAACCACGCTCCTGGTGCTTTGGGCTCTTTTTAAAATTACATTTTACACATCAGTAAACTTGTAATGTAGGAATTGCTTTCTTAGTGTTATTTATCTCCCTGAATAGCAAAAGAATTTGTCAGAGTAATATGAATGTTATTTATCTGAAGTCTCAGCTTTATTGACTGCTACATTTCACATCCTCTGGTACTTCTTGGCAGAGGAGTAAATAACAGTGCTATTAACCTCTAGCACTGGTATAAAAATAGGCAGTTATTAAGGGGTAAATATTACTTTGATCATTATTGCCCCAGACTGCTTTCTCTATAAAAAATGAAATCCTTTCTTAGATCTAAGAGAAATCCTGAATTTTATTTAAGATCTAGACAGCTATCTGACCACTTGATCTGGATAGCTTCTGGTACCTTCAGCATTAAAGAAGAATTATACCATTCCTCAGCCACTTGATGGGTAGTACTGAAGTAAGGACATATAAACAGTGAGAACTGGGCAAGTTAAACCAGTGTGCCTATGGCTGTGCTGATGTATGCATTGCCTCAGTAGCTGGTTAGAACAAATGCATCTAACCTCAGAAAATTACCACATAGACTTTGGAAGGACTTGGACTTATTATCATTTAAACAGCAAATGTCCCATACCATATCAGTGGAAAAATGAGTTAAGTTCTAAACCCTCAGCCCTTTCAGCAGGAGTTTAAAGGCACACAGAGCTCACTTCTTCAGTCTTTTTGCATCGAGCTGCCATTGATTTTGAAAATCAGTGGATGTAATATACCTAAATACTCTGGGGGTCAGGGTCCCAGAACCTCACCACAGGCGTTCAGTGCCTGGTGGGATCAAGGTTTTGCATGTGACCCTCTTAATCCCCTCAAGTGGTAATATTTCATTGCAGACAAGGCAGAGCAGTGTAAGTGATGTTTCTGTTTCTATGGCAATTGCAGCAGCAGGAAGCACAGGCTTTGTTACTCTAGAGAACTCCATCTTCTGTTGCTGGATGCAACTTTCCTCTTTAAAATCTTGTCTGCTTAACCCACAGGAAAAAAAAAATGAGGTATCATGAAGAGATTTTTCAAATTTCTTGTAAATGATGAAGCTTTGCATATAAATTACAAACATCAATATTGTGTTCTGTTGAAAAAATGTAAGGAATTGGCATACATAGTAACCCCTTGAAGACTAGTCCCTATCTCTTTTATTCTTAGGCTTAACTATTATGTCTAAAAGATCAATGCCAAGTTGAAAGTGATGTTATTTCAAACTACAGAACACGCTAAATTTCATCTCAGAGAGGATCTTCAGGTGGATACTTCACACATATTGACTTAATTCCTTATGACATTGGGGTTAGCATCTGCCTGGATCCATGGATCTGCTTGGGAAGGCAATTCAGAAATGGTCATTTTGAAAATGACATAGGGCTCTCTTAGAGTTTTCAGCATTCTAAACAGTTGGCCCCACTTACTGACTCTTCTGGGAAGTGGAGAAATTTCTGCTCTGTGCCTTCCACATAGCTCATTCTCATCATTATCGTGACCAGATGAAAAGGAGATGGAAAACAAAATGAACTTTAAGGAAGAAACAGCTAAAGCAGAGTGTTCTTTGTACACAAATTTTCTTAATGAGATTATATCTATTATGTTCTTAATTGCTGAAAATCAGATCTTCACTCATTCCAAAAAATATTAGTTACCACTAATGAAAAGCCTATGTAGTTTGCAGTCTTACTAAGCTTGCCTCCAGAGACACTTTTGAAGATTTGTCATCCACTTAGTCCCTTTAATTTTATCAACTTATGCTGAAAGGTGATTCCAAGCTTAATTCATATACATTGCTTTAAAAATACAAAACATTTTTCTCTGTATACAGAAAATAGGTATTTTTTTAATCTGCTAATAAGAATGCAGGAATTTAAAATGCATTCTACAGGACTTAGAATGGAAGTCATAATGAAGCATACTGTATCTTAAAACCTAATTTAACTTATTTTTAAGCAGGGAGCAATAATTCCAGAACTGTATCTGAAATAAAATTGACATCTGTTTCCTAAATAACTGGATCCCTACCCAAGTAGATTGCACCAGTGATCCAGATAACTGGATTGAGTATAAGGTGGCCCAGGTATGATATTTTGTACATTTATGGTTTAGCATGCATCTTATAATCCTCATTATAATCATGTGTTTCTTGTTGGGGAAAAAAAAAGATAAAAATACACCAAGGGAGAAGATTTTAAAAGCTTAATAGAACTTCTATTCTTGTTGACTTATAAATGTGTTCCTCTCTCCTTTTTTCTCTCATTTTCAGTAAGATCCAAATCCAAAATGCTATGCATTGTATTTTTTTTCACTTGCTATTAATCAGTTGTGGTTTTTCTCTCTACCCTCCAAATGTTGACTTTTTTCAGAAATAATAGGTCATGCAGAATGAGTTACTATGCATGAGCTCATCTCCTGCACAGTGGCAAAGAACTACAGAAGCTCATATTCAGGAACAGATCGCTTTCAGCTCAAGGGATTGCTATGCCCTGACCTCAGGAACAAAACAAAAAAGTTGCATATTTTCAGAGCTGTGGAAGTCACAGTTTTCCCAAATGCTTTTTTTACCCACATGAAACAAGGTGGTGGTTTCCAGCATCTCACAGATGGATCTTCTGTTCCCATCTAGTTGGAATCTCTCTCTATGCACTCAGAGAGACCACAGCACTGTTGCAGCTGACCTCACTGCCAGCTCCTGTTGCTAGAAATTGTTTCTCTAGTAAGGCAGAGCCAAAGAGAACAACCCTTGAAACAGACAGAAAAGGTACAGGAGCTCAGGAGAAAAAATATGTGACTATTGGGAGTAACGAAAGAAGATATGAGGAAAATCAAGCAACTACTGCAATACCATTTCTAAGCATGACAGGTATTCAGAAAAGCATCAGTCTATAATCTCATACATATTAATGGAACCCAAGAATACTAATAGTCCCCTAATAGTTTTGACTGTTTGTAGAATTCTTCCTAAGAACCTGAAAACGCATTTTTACTCTCCTGAGGCAGGTACACTCATATGGAACACTACCAAGGGAAAGATTCTGAGGAGGGACTCTGTCAGGGAATCTAGTCTAAGGACAAGGAGTAACAGCTTTAAACTGAAGAAGGGTAGGTTTAGCTAAGATATAAGGAAGAAATTCTTTACTGTGAAGGTGGAGAAGCTCTGAAACAGACTGCCCAGAAAAGCTGTGGATATGCCAGATGTTGGATGAAGCTTTGAGCAGCTGGATTTAGTGGAAGGTGTCCTTGCCCACAGCAAGGAGGCTGGGAGTTGGGGAGGTCTTTAAAGTCCCTTCCAACTCAAATTATTCTATGATTTTATGCTTCCAGTACAAGATAGCTATGTGTGCAATGGACTCAGCTCTGAATAGAAATTATGTGTCTGTCTGTACTAAGCACATCTTTGACTCTCTGATGAGAGGAATTAGAAGAGATTAGAGGCTTTTGTGTACTCAATTATTTGGTCAGTTTCGTTCATGGAATTTATATTTGGCAGTGAAAAGTGCCATAGTGTAGGTTCAGTAGAGAAAGAGAGATGAAAAGAATTCACAACAGTAAGCAGCTGTGCAGAAAATGACCACAGTTTACCTACTAAGCATAAGGAACATTTCATAAAAATTTATCATATCAGCAAACTAGCCAGCAGAAAAGCAAACAAATTTCATAATCACCAATTTCCCAAACATTCCTTAGTATGTCTGATAAATTAGTTCTTTACATCCTGACTTGCAATATGAATAATTTATCTTTTTAGCTCAGGAAGCATTGGTTCTAAGAAATGAACATTTTTTTAAAAAAAAAAAAATCCATCAGCTGCACACTTCCCAAGTGCTAAGAGCATTTCAGAATGATCTTGTCTTTTCAGAGTGCTTTTTTTTAGGTATAAGCATGGTATATTGACATAGGAAATCCATCTAACGAAGAATAATGTAGAAAGATACTACTTAAAATTGTGTACTGTGGCTTCCACTCTTTTCCTCTGTGCTATCTTATCATTGCAATTTTTATGATACAGGCAGAGCAACGTAACCAGGCCAGTCATTCAGGAAATAAAGTACTGATTCTATTGATGTGGTTGATTCAGAATAATAACATAGTCTACACAATGCATTACTTCTGATGAGCAGAGAAAATAATTTAGGCAGTTCGTTGTAATTTTAAACTTCTGCGTTTATCTGTATTGAAATAGAAAGGTAACCAGCATCCAATAAAAATACATCATTTACATCTTCCCACATTTAAATATATTATACACACTGAAAGTAGACATTTATTAAGAGCAAGTTATTTATTTCATACTCAGGGTTTCTGAAGCCTGCAAAATCAGCAGTATGTAAATTAGTAATTTTTGCTCATCTTACATTGTTTAATAGGTTAAACTGAGCATAAACTCTGTGGCAGCATTGTGATTTACATCTAAACTAAGCTTTGTTTCTGTTTTGGAGTACTCTTAATTCCTTAAGGGCGTCTCCAATTCCCACTGAAGTCAAAGAGAGCATTTCCCTTGATGCAAGATTAATGCATGAGATTCTGCACATACATTGTGTGTGATCTCTATTATGGATGTATGTGCCACCTCCCACGAATCTTGGGTATGCTATATTGTCTACTGATTTCAGAAACAAAAGCAAAACCTTCTTAAAGTAGAAACACAGCATGTGGTTTTATCTGAAGTATTGTTATCCTAAATATGTTAAGTAGTTTTGCACCTTCTTAAAAACAAAATAGTATCGTTATTTTCATCATTTTTTATGTTTTCTAAACTACAAAGAAATTGATCACTTCAGAAAATATTTTTGTTAGGCAAATCGTTCCTAACATGAACAAGCCACTTTGTTTTTGTATATCACATTAATTTCCCTCTAGAAACTCCAAACACATGTGTAATTACTTGAAGCAAGTTTGTTTTTCAGCTAGTAGGGAATTGCAGCTGGTTCTGCAAGAGGACTTTGGTACTGCAGTTACATTAAGTGCCTCCAGTGCTTCATGACCAAAGGGATCTGAATACATATTGTACAAGGGTATTTCCTGTCTGTCCATTGACTCTTACAGAGCTCCAAGGTGGGAAGGCTGCTCTTTCTCCTGTTGAGACTGATTTACATTGTGTTTGAATTCAACACTGTTCGGGATAGTGAGCTTCGGTCTTCTCCTTACTGTTAAAAGCTGTTATCAGCTGTAGACACCTTGGACTGGAGAGGCTGTCCAGTCATACACAACCTGCTTTCTCCTTCCTTCCTCACCATGCAGATTTAACCATCCTATGTACATCAGAACAACTTCAACAGAAGCGGATGAACTTCTCTCATTGCCTGGGTCAGTAGGGTTTTTCAGAGAGGATAGATTTACATGTCCCAGGGATCTGGGGAAGGATTTGGTCTAAAGACTTTAACTTCTCAGAGGAAAGCTGGGTTCCTGAGCAAAAGGGAAGGGCATTAATGCTGACAGCCCTTGCTGGCTGCACTGGACATGCTCAGGAAAAAAAAAAAAAGTCTGCATATATGATTTCATAGCTTTTCTTAATTGCAACTGATTTTTTATACAGTTTTCCACCTTAATCTAAGCTTTCTTCTGCTTCATATAGTTTGTATCAATTCCACGTTCTGTTCTTCTTAAAACATAAATCTTACTGTCTTTAACTAGTTGTGAGAAATATCATTACTGAAAAGTGCATTGGATTTCTTCAGAGTTTGCCTCTTTTTTATATAAAACCTTTCCACTGAAATAATGGCTAATTCTTCTACAAATACAAAGGCAGAATGGTGGTTCTTTAGCTGGATAATCTTTTAAGTTTGGATATACATGAATAATGTTAGGAGTTGTGTCGTTCTGTATCTTCTCCACTTCCTTCTTGGTGAGAGTTCAATTACAGAAAAGGTTTTTTCCTTCACATAGGAGAGTTATTCACTGTATTTGATGTGCAGTCCATTAGGTCTTTAGTATTGCCATACTTAACGTTAAGCCATGAGTTTTCTGAAAACATATAAGCAGAAGTTGCAAATTAGCTATTTTTCCCCCCTGGATAAGCCTCTTGGACTAGTTTTTATCCTCTTTCTTTAGTTCACTTCTACTTTCTTATCTCTCTGACAGTTAATAATAGAACAAGTAAGGGAAATGTCACTCAATGAGAATTTGTTGTTGGGTTTATTTACTGTTTACAGAACTCAGATATGTGGTTAGGAAGACAAAACTAGTTCATCAGCAATTTAACCTTCCCCACTGCTTTGATATTTTTAAGCCAGCTTCCTAGAAGCAAATCTAGCTTGTTCTTACCTTCCTGCCTCATGTGAAATGATACCACAGAAAAATAACACAACATTTTGGTGTCTCGTTTTAGTGACAGAATATGAAGGTACAGTGAGGGCTGTCACATGGGATATAACAGTGAAGGAGAGGACTGCAAAGATAAGAAGATGGATACTTGTCTAAGAAGTCATCTTTACTTTTAGCATCTCATAGAATATTAATGCAAGGTTGCTGGTTTCAAGGAGACTTAGAAGTCAGTCATTCAGTAAACTTCTAAAGGTGGATCCTTAAATTTCTTTGCAGAATATAGTAAGTGGTATAAGCCCAACAGCTATAACTCTACACCACAAGATAGTCAAAGGCGATGTCACCACAACTTAGTGGTAATATACCTTTCCCTCAGAAGGATTTAATTAGCTATGTCACTACCCTCCCTACAGCTACATGGTTGGTAGTCAGCTCAGAAGCTGTTCAGAATGAGCTGACAGTGGCTTGTACAACAGAGAAATGTGTAGGTGCTTCCTTAGATGTTCCAAGATCTACTGACCAACAGACTTGCAAAAGTTAAACACACAGGTTTTGTTTCAGAGGTGGATCCTTTCTTTCTCTTACATGGTCACCAACAGTAAAGAATTCTAACTCTTGTATTCTGTGGGGTACTCTGTGTGTGTGCAGGTGTGTGTAGCCCTCATGATGTTTACATCTAAAAAGCAAACACCCCTGTTCCTGCCTTTCATTTGCAAAGCACAAACAAGGTTTTCTTTCTTATGAGAAGTCCGATGAAGAATATGTTTACTGAAAATTATAACCTGTATCCACTCTATGCTGAGTCACCTTGCAAAGCACAGCTGTGTATGAAAGAAATGTTAGGCTCTCAGCTATGCCTCAGGCCCCACATCTTGATCCTATTTTTCTAACAGTCCAGAGCTGAATATCTAAAATCTGGGAAAGTTCAAATCTGGATTCGGATTTTATGTTACAGCCATAAAAAACTAATAATAACAAAGTCATCGGAAACAGGATGCCTTCCAGAGGGCTGGCATAGTGAAAACACAAAATACAATTAGAAGATAATCTAAATTAATCCTTTGCACTTGTGCTCACTAATTGGAGATCAGCGATGTTCGTACAATAGAGCTGTTCTATGAATTTAAGGATTATTTTTACATTCTGGAGTTGATGACCCAAGCTACAGGAAACTCAATAAATTGAGCAGCAAGAAATTGCCAAAGTCAGAAAATATTCACACGGAAGGCCTAAATGAACTTTGGTATGAAAACTGCTCTATTAATTGTTGCACAGGTAACTTACTGATCACACATGCCTTGATGCCAGGTGGCATCAAGGTCACAAATGTGATGTCAGGATTGTTGATTATGGGAACTGCAGGTTAGCAAGTCTGACTTTATCTTCCATGCACCCTGTTAAAGGTTAGAATCATAGAATCATAGGAAGGCTTGAGTTCAAAGGGACCTTAAAGATCATCTGGTTCCAAACCTCCTTGCTGTGGGCAGGGCTGCCACCCACCAGCTCAGGCTGCCCAGGGTTCCATACATCCCGGCTTTGTGCACCTCCAGGGATAAGGCATCCACAGCTTCTCTGGGCAGCCTGTGTCAGTGCCTTACTACACTCTGAGTAAAAAATTTCCTCCTAACTTCAAACCTAAATCTTCTCTCTTTTAGTTTAAAACCATTCTACCTTGCTGTGTACCTATTAGACTGTCAGTGTCCCTCCTGTTTATAAGCTCCTTTTAGGTATTGGAAGACCATAATGAGGTTTCCCTGGAGCTTTCTCTTCTCCAGACTGAACAAGTCCAACTCCCTCAGTCTATCTTTGATGGAGAGGTGCTCCAGTGTTCTGGTCATCTTCATGGCCATCCTCTGCACCCACTCCAACAGCTCTAAATCCTTCTTGTGCCAAGGGCTCCAGGCCTGGACACAGTGTTCCAGACGGGCCCCCAAAACAGCAGGGTAGAGAAGGACAAACAAAGATATTTTGCTGAAGAAAAGCTGTTAATACATAACTTGGCAGGGAAATATGGAGACTTCATATTTATGCATGTTTTCAGACCTACTTGTTTGGAAGGTTTAGCATATCTTCTGTCATTAACCCTGAATTCATTTTCCTTTTCTCCTTCAATCTAGACATGAAGGAAAAGAAAGACACTTAAAATAAGAAAAAAGGAGAAGGATGTTGAAATATAAAATGCGTGCATGAAAATCATTTGAAGACATCAAGTTTGTGGTAAAAAATAAAGCACAAGGATATGCTTGATGATGGCAGAATTCAAACTATGATGGGCAGATAAGATGGGGAAAACTGTGAAAAAAATTATTCAAATTTAAACACGAGAAAAAAAAAATCAGCCTCTATGGAAATTAATCCTTAAAGGATGGAGTTAAAAACTTATTTGTTTTTCAAACAAAATCCTGCTTAAAATTGCAATTTGTGGTCTTATACAATTTTCCATTAAAAATGTGTACTTCTGATCAACTGTAGCAAATAGGAAGTATTCATATAACATCATACAATGTATCTCACATGGCGTTTGCAGTCTCTCTGCTTTGTTGAAACTCTAATCAAGATTACGTTTGCTTTATTTAGCGTAACAGTATGCTACACACTGTTTCCCCTCAAACTGCAGTGACTCTATGCTCAATTTTTGCATTGGTTTGAATACATATCATGTCCTCTTTTTCCAGTCCCAAAGCAAATGCAAGAGCCTTGAGAGTGGGATAGGGGTGGTGAGGGAGATCATAGAATCATAGAATTGTTTGAGTTGGAAGGGAACTTTAAAGGTCATCTCCCTGCAATGAACAGAGACACCTACAGCTGGATCATGTTGCCCAGAGCCCCATCTAGACTGGCCCTGAATATTTCCAAGGATGGGGCATCCACCACCTCTCTGGGCAACCTGTTTCAGTGCTTCACTAAATAAAGACTCTTGAGCTGGAAATGGTGACTCTTGGGCTGGATGCTGGGTGGGAATGCATCTCCATGGTTACTGCTCCAGCCCACAACTGTCGAGCCTATTCTCTGCTGAAGGATTGTATCCGTAGTCACAGAACTGTGTGTCCTGTCCTGGCACAGCTCCACTGCTCACATTAGAGCAACGGAGGTGCCCAACAGAAGTGTATTCTGTGGTTTCTGGGCAACACTGCATGCATTTTTCTCTCATAGCTGTCTTGCCCTTCCCCAAATTTTTTTGCTTCATCATGCAATTTTCCCCTGTGCGCTGGTTCTAAAATCTTGTCCAGAATTTATAGTTCTGATAAAAATGTATGTGCTTCCTCCATCCAAGGTGCCAACCTTTCAGTAAGAAGTTATCTGTTTATATTTATAGGCTGTTTCCTTGCCAAAAATATCACAGCAATGAAGGGCAGTTCTAACAGATCCCAAGCCTGTTGATTTGGCATATAAATGCTCCCGTGACTGAACTGGGTGGTTTCACACGATTCTTTTTTGACTCGAACCTCTTTTGCTGCCACTGATAGACAGTGAATGCTCACACTTCGCCTGTCAGACAGTGGCCAGATATTTTGTCTGGGGTTTGGGACCTGGCAGGTTACCCACCCCATGACTATTTGTGGTGTGCATAGCACACATCACACCCCCACCCGCCATGAAACTCAAGCTGGGGCCTTTATGATTTGTAAGCAGTAATTCTAGGAGCTGAGCAGCTATCAGCAAGCTAGCCCAAGCTGTGTTAAGCTTTCTTCGGTTGGAAGTTGTTCTATGTTATATATCACTCAACAAATCTATACGCTGTGGAGCTTTAAAGAACAGAGCCCTGCCTTAACTTGTAATCATTTTCTTTGAACTCAGATACTGTGAGAAATGCCAATAAATCCAGCAGAGACTATTTCTTACCAAGAAAGTTGGACTGTACAGGAATGTGGATTTGAACAACAGCCGCACAGATCCTGTGAGCAGTGGGGTTACTGGATGAGGTAAAGGGGCACACACAGCATTTCAGTGAGAAGACGACTAATTGCTCTTATCCAGATCACTGGCACTGTGCAAAAAACAGACATGTAAAAATGGAAACGTGTAACCAATGTGTCGTTGCATTGTGCAAACCTGCCCTCAAATTCTTGGCACAAGGGCATCTACTTGGGAGACACAGTGTGCTATTATACCTATGTCAGATCTGATGATGCATTTCACCAACACCGCAAGATTGCTGAAAGTTACAAGAAAGCCATAGCAAAAGGGATTAGAAAAGTCTAAGCTGCGCTGATCTGCAGATTTGAATGGAAGTGCACACAGAGGTAAAGTCATAGAACTTCAAGAATGGAGAAAAATCCTGACCCCTGGATTCATTTTCCCCCTGTATCTCTAGTGGATTCTAGCCAGAAATATTACATCTGATCCTCCTGCAGTTTTGAAAGGGTTTTCTAACTGAACATGCATCCAAATGTTGCTTTTCTGGCCTATGTTAAGGTATGGCTATGTGCGTTTATAGTAAAGCTGCATAGCTGTTCATATTCACATGAGCAATGCCTCTTAGCTGGCTGACAATTTAATGAGACATTCTGAATTTTACCTAAGGCATTCTCACCAGTAGGAAATCCTGTTAGATTTACAAGTGTCCATCTGTTAAAATCCTCCAGAGTCATTTTAGATGCTACACTGTTTGCTGGGTTTTGACCTCCTTTGCTGTGATTGTTCAATTAGTTCTGTAGTGTTCGCAGCACATTTGTGCTGTGCATCTTGGAAAGCGCAGTAGGGAAAGAACAGACATTTTTAAAGCTCAGCTTTGATGAGATTAAAATGCCAGCCAGGATGTGGCATAAACTTCTGCCTGCCTTTTTTTTTTTTTTCCAAGGAAATTCAAACTAATGCTTCTTTATTTTTCATTGTGTGGATTGTCTTGTAAGCAGAAGAGCTACCATTCCTAAACTGAGTTTGGTATTTTTTTATTACACTTCTTTTTGTCCCTTTAATGCATCTTGAAAGCATTAAGTGGAATCAAGTGGATTAAGGTTTCAAGAGTCTTTGAATCCATTCATAGACCTGCAAATGACTCTATTGACTGTTCACCTTCTGGTTCAGTTAAGTTATCTGTAAAATGGGTGTCATATGTTGAAGTGTGTGAAGAAAAACTGCAATATTTGAAAATCTTTGAGTGAAACAAATGTCAGATTCCAAAGCTGCCTCCCTTAAAACCTATTCCATTTTCCATACACATTACTGATCCCTACTCCCGTCCTTCGTTTTCCTCACCCCTGAAAGCACAAGAATGGAATTAAACCCCCACTCTCCTTTGGCTGAAAAACTAAAATCTTGCCAACATGACAAAGCCAAAACGTCTCTGTCTCGTCCTGCAAGGGACCTCTCTACAACTCTTATCTGCACAGCTCAAGCAAACACAGCAGCCATAAAATACACCCCCTTTGTATGTTCAGCATGCTCTGCCCCAAAAGTATATTGAGCAAGGGATACAACAATTGCATCATAAGGTCATAAACTTATAATTAACTGTAACTAAATACACAGAGCTGGTTCTTTCCTCTTCTCTGCAGCTCCCCCCGTGTGGGGGCTCAGCAACACAGCAGGACTCTGGGGCTGGCATGTAATTTTAAATCTTGTGGAAGATGACTGTGGCTTTTGAGGATGATACTGTTATGCGCAATTTTTGTGGTTAGAACAATGAGGCCAGCCCCATTGCTCAAGGAGCTATACAAGGAGTACTGCTGATGGCAGGAAATGGGTGGACACAAATGGGGGAGCAGGGATGTACAGCATGGCTGTCTAGAGCATGCCACAAGACAGCATTTGGCTGCAGAGAATGAAGTGGTTTGGTAAAGACTTAGAGGAGTACTTTCTGTCCGTGGAGGAAGATAAGGTGAGAAAGCACACGATACTTGTGGGGAATGCATCCCATTGGGAAGTGGGAACAGGGAGTGCTAGAAAGTGATGTGAAAAAGTGAGCGTATCGTGAGGGGGTCTGAAAATGAAAACAGGTGAACAGTTGGAGGTGGCATAGAAAAGCAAGAAGGGCTGTGGAAAAGAACCTGGCAACAGTGTTCTTGATTGCCAACAACCAGCTACAAATATTCTGGCCATGGCCAGAAAACAAGATAATCCTGCTCCAACATCCATGTCCATAGTGCCTGTGAGAAGAGTTGGGACTGAGCCAACAACACTGCTGTAACAGCCATGAGCCATGGATGAGAAAGGATGTTGTTTTGGTTTTCTCTGCATATAATCTGGATGCAAACACCCTGAAAAATACCTGGTAAAAGTGTCTGAGTTGCAGACTAGACTGAAGGGTGATGGTGTTCTTCATGCTAATTAAGTAAGGCAGTGTGGATTCTGGAAATGTACTGAATATTTCAAGGATCCGGGGGGTTCTTTTCAGATTGAGAATAGGTTTACCTTTGGGATAGTTCATTGTAAGATTCATATAAGTCATCACTATGTTGTTTTGCCTTTAAATTACAACAATATCTGCATGTTTTACTATCAAATATTGTGCCAAGGTTTCACAAGAGTGCTAGGAGTCTGCTCTCAGTCAATATTTCCTTGCACTGAAAGATACCTCAGATCCAAAACCAAATTTGTGCTGTTTAGAGAGGCCTGGAGACACAATGCCAAACTCAAACTAAGCTCACTGGAAGTAAATGGGGATGGTGGGAGGTGTCTTACCAGCCTTGGTCCTTTTATAAATGATGACTCTCCCTCTAGACTTTCTTACACATATTACTTTTAATCCAGACTACCCTGCCAACTGTGAACTCTGCTTAGATCTCTGGATATGTGATCTCTGAATTCGGTCCAGTGAATTTAAAAGAGACTAAGTAGTTACCCAGGCGCCAAAATAGAAAAGTTAAGTAGTAAAAGGCATTAGTAAGTGAACATTAATACCAATAAGTAACAGGCTATATTTTTATTTCAGATGCAGTCCCCAAGGGAGCATCTGAAGTTACATAGCTGTGCCAGTGCAGCAGGAGCCCCCTGAGGCTCCGTAACTCAGAGGCACGCCTTCTCCTCTCCTATTCCCTCAGGCAGTCATTTACCTCTGACCAAAGCCAGAAATAAAATAATACTCCCCCTTCCTCCCTCAGCCCCCTTGAATGCTGAGCAGCTCAGTTTAGCTGGTGAGTGAGAATGGACCCGAGGCTCTACTCATTTCCCACCCTCCAATTTCTAATCCCCGGAGAGGAAATAAGCAGATGTGTGGCCCTGCTTGTTCCATGCACCTGGACAGAGCCTGGATAATCCACGTGGGGCTGTAAGACTCCCTCAGGCAGCAGCACTCAACAGATGTGTAAAGCAGAGCATTTGGGCTTTGCCTTCTTCTGGCTCTCTCTCCATGGTGTTCCCTTTCTCCTGTAGCCAAGAGAGTTGTTTCACATATGAATCTGGGTACAGTGTCTCTTGCTTAAAGATCCACCATACCACCATCTGTGGAATAGTGAGCTTTCCTCCTCCCTCCCCAAATATTTTACTCTGAAGCTGTGTTCAGGCTCCAAACTGCTCATGTGGCTGCTAAGAAAAGTACTATCAACCTGTTCTAGGACGCAAGTCCCAGTTGAGAGGGAGTCACATTGCTGCAGAAACAATGGAAATATTTTGAGCAAAAATAACTATGATTTTAAAAGGAATTTATTGTGGAGGGCAGGTGGAAAGTGGAATTTGATGGAAGTCTCAGGGCACCTGTAACATTATAGAGGTGGATGGCAGTGGCCCAGAACAGCTGGAGCAAAGCTCCCACTCTGGGTAACCCAATTTTGTTGTACTCCCTTCTGATCTGCTCCTTTACCTCCATGGTACTTACCCACACTTGGGTCTAGTGTTTGACTCAGGGCATTACAGCTCTGTTTTCATTGTGACAACTACTCTGTCTTCCACTGGCCAGTGAAGTAGTCACAAGAGTTTTTTTAAACTTGTATAAAGCCACCGATCTCACTCTTATGTGATCACTGGAATATCCATTAACTACAATATCTCAATCAGCTTTGCGCTGAAAATGGATTTAACTAACATTCAAATTTAGGCTGATGACTGAGGCAATTTCATTTTAGTTTTAAGAATAACACCGGCTGATCCGTGCTCAGAAAATCCATTTGATTAATTCATGCCTTTAAACAAACAAATGAAAGTGTCAAAAAAGTGTAATTGACTGATGAAACAAAGATGTAAACAGGTGACGCTTGCAGATAAATAGCAAATTACAAATGTTCACTGAAGTTGGAAAAAAATACACATGGGGAAAATTTCTGTGCGTGAAAAATAAAAAAATGCAAACTAGGAAACTATCAAAAACATGGGAGAGTAGCTGGTCAATTAAGTACTGTGTAAAGATTTCCAATTTTCTTGTAGTAAATTATTTATTTAGCCCTTGCATGCCATCAATATATTTTACAAGTTTAATACCCAAATTATAGCTACACACCCATTTATGGCCCTGTAAATGAGTCCTGACTTATCAATGTGAATTCTTGTTCTAGGCAATGTCAAATTTAGATTGGATTTGGATGTAT
Organism: Callipepla californica brunnescens; assembly: GCA_023055505.1. Lineage (NCBI taxonomy): Eukaryota > Metazoa > Chordata > Aves > Galliformes > Odontophoridae > Callipepla > Callipepla californica. The sequence continues at coordinate 2,917,580 of JALIRH010000064.1, forward strand.
TGCTTTTACCCTTATCAAGAAGGTTTGCTAGTGTGGTATTTTATTGCTATATTTAAAATGGAAAGTGCTTTTAAATAGACTTGCCTGGATAGCACAACTGATCACAGCTCAGATATGTCATTTCCCAACGTAAAACCCTGCTCTAATCTAAGCAGGAGCCTTGGAGATGCAGCAGAACCCATTTACACCGAGTGCGTTCCTCTGCAAACGCAATCCTTTTTCTATGAAGTGGAAAAGCTATTGTGGCAACAATGATTTTAATCTTAAGTAAGGGTGGCTGGAGCTCTTAAGTAATAAAACCAAATGGTAATCTACACGTTTCCTGATACTTTGTAAGAAAAACAAGCAATAAAGAATGCAAATGAACAAGTGTAATGACTTCCTAAAGTACGTTGCTTTATATTTGGTTATGCTTAATGGCTCTTATTCACGTTTCACTTTTTAGTAAAGGTAGGAATATAGACAGTAAAGGCAAAGGAATTATCAGTGAAGGAGAATAATATGTAAGTGACCAACTAATCAAAAAGACACATGAAAATAAGAGTATTATTGCACAAAATGATATCAAGCACAATGAGTGCCTGGAAAACAGAAAGAAATCAAGCAGAAACATTACTTGCACTTAACTAACTAAAAGCAGGATGTGCCCCAGTGTAGCAGCCATTTGGAAGGTTAATAAAAAAGACATTTGTATTCATGACATCAAAGCTAGCTGAGATTTGCATCTCTGCACCAAAGGGCGTATTCTACCAAGAGGACAAAACAGAAAGGGAGCAAGTAGGCAAAAGGTTTGTAGCAGATGAAAAGAGTGGCCATTTTGTTGCCAGCTGCAGCTTAATACTAACCATTCTGGGCCACAGCATTTTTTAGGGAAACTGGCAGAAGATTAAAAGACCCTGGGGTAGCATGTGGACTGGGTTGAAGTCTGCCCGGCCCACAGCAGTGTGGGAGAAAAGCCCAGAAGAAGGCAGGGAGGGCTGAGTAGAGTCACACTCAAGGGATATGCAGAACTGGAAACAAGGAGAAAGGGACTGAAGGGAACCTGAATACTTACTGTCGATAATGTGCAGAGCTGTCTGCCAGATTTTTGCTCTCTCAAGTCCCATTGCTTTATTCTCATCAGGCTCCTTGGCCTAAGCAGAGAAGCACATCTTCAGCAAACCATGCTGCATCCCTATACAGAACGCTGTTGGGGAGAGGGTAACTGACACCAGCACAAACAGCCTTGGTTACAGACACATCTGCTGATACGTAAATAGAGGAAGAGTAAATGGTAATTGAAACAGAACAGCACAGGTTTGGCTCAGTAGGGCAAGAACAGCGGATTGCATGCAGCAGTTAAGTGGGCATGAAGATTGCACAACTGGGAAAGCAAACAAAGCCAGAAATCTCAGCATCCCACTGCAGATACAGCTCTCTAGCTGTTCAAGCTCGAGTTACCCATTAAAAACATATGGTTGAAGCAGACTAGACAAGCATGGACAGAAAGGGAGGTGGGAGCTTCCAGGAAGGCACTTTGCAGCCATTGTCATTAAATGCATCTTATGCACCATGAGCAGTCCGAAAGCTCGTCATCTTAGCTATCTAGAATCCTGAAGTTGTCCCTTCTTCAGAGGCAAGCTCCTTCAGAGAATATTTCATTATATGTCTTTTCACATTTGTCTTGCAAGGGGATGAAAGACCATCTCTCTCTCTACTGCCAGCTAAAAAACAGCTAGACTAAGAACCTGATTTTTTGGATAGGAGACATTACCAGATTTGGATCTCATCCCAACTACATACATATTTTCTGCTGAAGAGCTCAGGACCAGTGATAGCAACAGCCTGCTGCTGACAGTTCTCCTGGACCTGTGACCAATATTTCTGTTGCCTTTGCATCACTCAACTGACTTACTTTGAAAGTCCTTTTATTACAGTGGTGGAAGAAGTTGGGAAGATCACTGTGCTTGTTCAGCTTCATTACATACAATACCTTTCTTCTGAATCCACAGCTATTTCTTCTTGCTATTCACATGCTCACTTGCTGTTTACCTCAGCCTGATACAACTGTTTTCTATTGTAAAGTACTGATAAAAGTAATTGAAATAGATGATATATATTTCAGTAATTTTCTGGGTAGAGACATTCTTCTGACGCTTTTCACATGGTTGTGTTCTTTTGGGGGGTTGTAATATAGGTGAAGGCAGGTGTAATACTGTTTTCTGTCCCCATCTGAAGAATCACAAACATTCAGCTTTCAAATGAAGTACTGAAATGTTTTCAATAGAAGCAGAGATGGACCAACATTCAGTCCTTTTAATAGCCTCATCCTAATCAAGATCGTATACTGATCATGTATCCTCCAGCCAACTTGTTATGGACACTATCCTGTCACATGGACTGCACTGTAACTCCATCATAACTTGCATCATAACTCCACATTCCCGTTCAAATTCCATCATAGATGACTATTTTCCAAGCTTGCTCCTGCTCCCATTAAATTCAGTCATAATACTCCCATTGTATTCAGGGTTAGAAAGAATCAGTCATTGACTTATGCTATTATTTCAAGTTTGGGTTTATTCTGCTGCTCCTGTACCACATGATCTTGTTGTGTTTTGGTACTGCTAAACAATGTATTCCATTTACAGGACTGTTAGCACCTTAGTTGTGAAAGCATCATACAAGGCCTTGTCAGGATCTGGTTCTCTTAAGCGAAATACATGCTGCATAAATGCAACATATTGTTCACATGTTTTCAGTTAGTCATTTGTGCTTCATAATCAGCTCTTTTTCTTTTTTTCTAATTACTAAACATGACTGTATAAGAGTGGTCACGTTAAGACTAAAATTGTGCCATTGATACAGAGTAGGGTCAGGAAGGGGTGGGGGGAAATCTCCTATTGAACTGTAAATAGCTCTTACAAAGTGAAAACAACCTAATCCTTGTTAATCACAAATTAGGAAGGAGCATGCCAAAAATAGCACAATGATGGTGTGTCAAATCAAACCCCTCTGTGCAGGCAGACTGTACAATACCAGGTGACGATAACTGTTGTGGGAATACCCTTGCTCAGGAAAGCAGTACAACTCAGCGCCAAGTAGCTATCAATGGCTGGGTTTCTCAGCCACTAAAAGGCATCTGTGCAACAAAATGAACAATATGCTCCATTCCTCCTGTGTTGTTTGGTCTCACTGGCAGTACAGTATAGTTGTTGTAATCCCAAATCACAAAGTTGCCTTTACAGTAGTTACCGTGACATGAATCTAACAATGACTGTGCCAGATAATTCTCCTACACAACTTTGGAGCACTGTGAAGATAAGTTTATATTAACCATTCACCCTGTAGGTTCTGCTAAGACACTTCCTCTCAGCAAGCTAAAGGTCTCCTGAGTTTTCAGGCTTTGTGACAAAGCCTTCTGGCTCACACAGTTTCATCATTTCTAAAGTCTCAACTATGCTGAAATATTTTACTATAAGAAACTGCATTTTTTCCACTCCTAGACTCCCCTCAGAGTGTTTATTATATTAGATACATTACATAAGCTGGCACTTTAGGTGCTTTATGAGTTTTCCATAAACCCTTATTTACTAATGGCTAGCCTGACTTTGTGAGTCTACTGTAAGATTTGACCTTTCCTGGTAATAGGAACCTGGTTTGAATAATTTTTATAGTACCTTTAAAAAGAGGCATCAGAACTGCAAAAAAAATCGTCGTAATTACCATACAAATATTTCCCCTATATCATACTTCAGCCTGCTTTCTCTCACAGGGTGACTAGTGACTTTCCAGAAACTTTTAGTACATACCTTTATTTTCCTCAGCTGTGAATTCTGGGTTGAAAAGTAAAACCCTGGGAGTAAGACCAGAAATAGACTCAATCTGGCAAGGTCTGCGACAGGTAAAACTCGTTACCTTTGCTAGCAGTTCCACACCCAGCAACCAGGCTTGTTAACTCCATCAGGCTTACTTACAGCCTCCTTTTTCTCAGCTCAAGAGTTTCAAATGTTCAAAATCTCTTGCTACCTTTGTAAACCAGTAGCCCTGCGTTCCAAAGATGCTGGCACTAGCAGAGCCAGGGAAGCTGCCAGAATTTTAGTTTGAAAGTAATCCTCTCCATCCGGATAGGAAGATCTGGATAGGAAGATCTGGAAAGTGATCTTCAGTCCAGAAGTCCCACCCTGAACAGAAGTGCTACCGACACTGTCACCCCCACAAGAAGTTTTCTTGGGTGAGTAAGGTGGCAGGATTACATCACTGCCATATAACATGCTGGTGTCCCTTGGTTTTATTTTCTGGGGAAAGAGGTTTAAATTAGTTCTGATGACAGCCCACTGGAAGAACCGTTACTGGCACACGTGCAGAACTGAAGAAGTATTTAGAAACAAGCTAAAGGAAAGCTTTCCATCTCGCAAATAAGTGTGAATATTTACTAGGTAGGCCTGCACCTTAATGCACTTGCAGCTACTTTACAAAGATACACTACAAGGAGATCTGCTCCTAATTACCCTAAAATACAGCCACAGGAAATGGCATAAGGCTGTGATAGGCTTTGCAACCTCAAATTCCTACTTTTAATCGGCATTAGTCATTTTAAATTCAGGTTTTTTAAAGTCTTAGTAAAACTGACCTTAGGGAACAATAAAATGGCAATTACATATGACAAAGGTATGGAGCAGAAGCAATTCGTTATTACCTCAATAAAAGAAAAAAAAAAAAAAGATGGAACTGTGAACCTACCAGCCAAATTCCAAGAAACAGCTTAGGCTGTTTGACCTTAATGAAAGACGAACAAGCAAATATTTAGAGTAGATATTTTGGTGTGTCTCTGTGAATAAATTGATGCTTTTTTTTTAAATCTTCCAATTTACTACTGATACTGCTTTATATTGATTTAATGGCTTTGATCAGTCACTTTGGTAAATCATCATTTATTTGTTTGCATTACAAATCTCCTATTACATCATCTGAAAAGGAAGCAGTCGTGCAGAACAGGCTGCAGTGCACCTTGGATAGTCACCAGCTGGTAACACGTGCAGACTGCAGCACGCTTGGCCAAATCCCAAAGTAATGCACATCCACACTAGAGTACCTCAGTCCATCTGATGGGATGATGTGAAGTTTTATGGTGTCTCGTAATGCTTGATGGGATGGAAACTCAATAGGTGACTGCATGTTTGATGGAGCTCAGCAGATGACTACAGTAAGGAAGATAGCTGTTTTTCACACTGCTCTGAAGATTCCTGCAGTCATGTTCACCTCCGTGTCTGCCTGTGAAGCCCAGCCTGTGGAAATCCCTATGAATCTTGATAGCAGAGTTCAGAGAGATATTTGTTTTCTATTAAATGCTATCAGCCTTTCCCAGAAGCATAAAGAGACTGCGGTTTGTGAGGTTCTGCCCTGGTGCTTTTGATATATGTGCTGAGTGTTTCCTGCTGGTACAGGGCAAGGTTGCCCCATGCACCCACGCGGGAAATAAGGAAGTGAGAGTCTCCCTGGGTGGCCCCCGCACATCCCAGCTGTGCCTGAAGAGCAGAGCTGGCTGCCAGGGAGCCCCAAGCCCCAGCCTGGCACACCACAGGGGGCAATTTACTGGTGATCTGGGCCAGGAGCAGCCTGCTCTGCTCTCTCATTAATGGGAGAATCACAGGGGAAAGTACTGCTACTGAGCTCCTGCTGCCTGAGGAGGGAGTGTGCTGCCTCACAAGCAGAGCGAGACAGATCTAGATGGAGCTGTGCAACAGCCCTAGGGCATCAAAATCTCTTTACTCCCTTTTTTGGGGATGCTGGTGCTTTCTGGGTACTCTTTCTGAAAGCATGTTACAGCTTTCCAGTGAAACAGAAATAAAGAGACAAGAGAGAAAAAGACTTGGGATGAACAAAGAAGCTGCACAATGGCCTAAATAGGCCAAATAGAGATATCAGGATGGAGAGAAGCCAATTCACAATTTTTCATCTGTGCAGAGCTGGCAAGATTTCTGCTTTTAAGTGTGCAGCACTACCTTGAACCTTGGTTTCCCATTTCTGAGTTAATAAGCCTGCCCTGAGGAAAGGGAGTTGACTGGAACAGGAGCATGTGGGCTTTATATGGGTTGTCCCAGCTACTGAGCCTGCCCTGCAGCTCCCTAAGTGATCAGCACATTAATTAAAAAAAAAAAAATCCCCAGACATTTCTAAACCAAACACTCTTTGTTGTTTCTCCCCCTTCTTTGAGATGTTTGTTACCTTTCCAATACTCTTTGCAATAAACTGAGGAATCAAGCAAACGATCTGTAGAAATGATAATCCTGAAACCTCTTCGCTTGCCTTGACTGTGTACGTGTTTTGCCTAATACAGCAAAGCAAGAATGGTGTTTCCTTGACATTCAGAAACAATGCATGACACTGAGCATTCAGAAAAGGAATATGAGGATCAGTGGGATTTAAGTCTGTATTTTATCTTCTGCCAGCCCTTGGTATCCATAAGAAAATAGCAAATGCTATTTCACTCATTGTCTTGGTCTGCAGAGTGAGCATCTGCAATGCAAATAGCATAATATAAGAGTGAATCAAGACCAACAAACAGATGCTCAAAGCTGTTGTATGTAACTGTAACTTCATGTAGACTTCACTGAAAAGCCTTTGACAGACTCTTTTTTATGTTGGATTACTCAAGCTTCTTTTTGTGGCACCATTTCTTAAGAATGATGAGATTTTTTTTTATATCTTACACTCCAGTTATGATGCAGTATGGTTATTCATTAACAAATACGGTGATTTAAGAAAGTATTGACAGCCAGTTTGTGATGAACAGGTAGCAAAGAAAATGCTCTCCTTTAAAAATTCATCTTGTAGAACTCACATTTGGAGTTGACTACCTGGAGTTTTCAAAATAATAATAATAAAGAAATAAATAAAAAACTAGTACAAACATGTGAACATTGAGGAGAGTCTTAGAAATCATCAAAAATGAGGCTAAAAGGAACTCTGAAAATTGTCTAGTTCTTCCCTCCAGAGATGATGTTTCCTACAACATCCATACAGCACCAACAGAAATTCCTTACTATCTGTACTCTTACTTATCTATAATGCCTTGTTCTGTTGTCTAGTCTAAACCATCTTCATTTTAATTTAAGCCCAACACTCACTGTTTTATTACCAGTGGACACAGGAAATATAATTTCCTTTCTGTCAGAGATGCCTTTTACATCTTCAAATACTGCTAGCACTGCTTTAGAGCTGAAAAGAGGGAAAAAGGAATAGATTCAGTGGCAGTGCAAGATTTTATTGAATTTTTAGCAGAAGAAATCCTGAAATCCTTGCTCAGGATAAACTTGCAGAGATTCCAGAGAATTGTTTTGTTGGTGGTGTTTTTTTTTTTTTTCTGAAAGATTCACAACAGTACCCAAGAGTGGCTGCCAGACAACAAAGTGAAGATACTGTAGATGTGGCCATGGCTGCTCCTAGAACATACCCACCAAAGCAGTGAGGAGGAGGAGAACATGGGCACCTCTGAAGATGTCCTGTCAATTCCTTCAGTATAGAAAGAGCTCTATGCTCCTGAAACACTTGAGAGTAGGTAGAAGTAATTGGGACAGAGTCCTGTGAGCTCCTGCAAGAACCCAGCTAGCCTGAGAATCCTGCACATTTGACGGTAAGGGAGAAGGCCATAAGGATATGTGTGACGTACTGCTCATATTTTCAGGACCCAAAAAATGAACGAATTCAGGATGATTTGAACAGATTTATATGGTTCTGTTCTAAACCATTATTAATTAATTCACTGTGGATTTGTAAGAAGCAGTTGGCACTTGTGCTACAGGGAGTGAGCAAGCTATGTGTGACTACGAAAAATATTTTCTTTTAATGGTAAAGGAGCTTAGGGCATCACTTTCAGTTGGTAGTTTCTAGATCAGATCTGTACCTTCACATAAAAAGAGTTCCTTTAACAAGCTTTAAACAAGAACCAAACAAATTCAAAATGGTGGTCTTACATCTTCTTGTCTATGCTAAAGGAAATTAACATAGATAAGCATTTTTTGAGTAGCTTTTTAAAAATGGCACTGTAATTCTCCCTCAAGGATAACTACACAGCATTGTTGCACCTGATTTTGTTTGTGTTCCAGATAATATTAAGAGCCATTCTAATTGTTCCTGTTCAAATATGCTCAAGTCTGTGTGGCAAGCTCAATCCCTAGGGATTAAAGTTCAGATGGAGTGATAACATAAGGCTGGATCCTTATTTGACTGCTAGAGAGGAAAGCAAATCAGTTCCTTTTGCCACAGGATTCCACCCCCAACTCCTTTTATTTTCTTCATTTTCTTTAGTTTCTCATCTCTCTTTGATTTATACAGTCTCTGATCTACTGTTTTGAGAAGCCGCTGTTGTGGAATCCTTAAGTCATCTGTGACCTAGGTCACTACAGACAGGAGCAATTTAGTAAAAGTATTAATTGAAACTCTTCTGGCAAGCCCTACTTCTGCAGATGAAGTTACACATCAAACCTACACAGACTGCAACTCCACTTCTGAACAGAGTAAGATTTTCAATATCTCATAAACAGGCTCCTCAATCACCAGAATCTAATAAGGCTATAATCATCATTGACACTATAATGATTAAAATGAATAAAACCCATTAAGAAAAGTCATGTTGAGTTATTAAAAGTTTCGCTCTGTGTGATATGTAATCTTTTATCCATTTTTTATGATGAAATCTGTAACCATCTATCCACAAAAGACCATTAATTTACTGCTCTGTGGATGTTACCATGCTCTTTAGTTTAACAGCTTATCATTGATTTCTTGAGGGAGATATTATATTTGGAGAAATACACATGGAACAAAAGCCAGTATGTTGCTGTAAATTTGCCTCTGACAGGATGATCAAAGTATTTTGGTCTGCTCAAAGAGGAGGGCCAGTGAGCAAGTTCAGAAGAGCCCATGGTCATATCCCCGCTGTTGTAAGCAGACCCCGAGGCAAGGCAGCAGATCCATGTTTTCAAGAATCACAAACTCTTGTAAGAAAAGGTCATGTGCACTGCAGGGGGAAAAACAATAAAATTTCCATTAACTAGAGCCTAGTTAACCGGCTTATTGGCATCTATTAGAAACAAATTGCAAACAAAACTGATCCTATTATAAACTTCCCCTTGTTCCTTCAGTAAAATAAAGTCACTGAATGGCCCACAAAAGGCAAGAGGAATACTGTTTGTCAGATGACTTGCTTTATTTTCAAGGAAGTATTAGGTTTCACCCACCGAAGGGTCTACAGTCATGACTGGCAGAAAATTACACGGTTCTGGGAAATACGTGGATCAGTGCATCAAGAGTAACCTGGAGAGGGGAGGCAAAGCACTCCCGCTCACATTCTTTTAACAGTGACTTTTTTTCTAGGCAAACAGCAATAAAAAAATCTGAATGGAAGGATGTGTACACAAACTTTCAGGCTAAGTGGTGGGAGAGCACTCTTCCTGAAGTGTACTTTTTCTCATAATAAACTCCTCTCCAATATCTTTATTGCTCATCTCCTTTTTAATCTTATTAACAATAAAGACTCAAAATGTTTTGAAGAAGTCAAATAAAGGGTGTTGCCTTTCATTTCTGAGCATTCTTACCATTTACCTGAGATGACTAATAAACTGGCTTTCCCAGCATTTTTAATGCATGGGTTGAATCTTCAACTGATGCAAGTTCACTCAAAAGCAGTGAGAATACGACAACTTTACTTGCTGAGAATCTGACCCCATCTTCATTGTCCATCTTCTTCTTTTTTTCCCTTTAGGTGCTTAGCACTTCAGATGTAGCTATGATTCAAATAAAATTCCTTTTGTTTTAGCTGAACCATGTGCCCAAGCCAGTACCACAGAAACATAAGTCACTTTGTGGGGGAATAGAACAAAGAATATTTACTTTTCAGTTAAATTTTGGCAAGAGAATTATAAAAGCCAGATACCACCTTCCCTTCATCAAGAGGAAGTTAGGGGATGGAGGAATTTGGGAAATCATCTAAAAAGGTTAGTATCATTTTCCAAAGTAATAACCAACCCTTACTTGCATTTAGTAACATATCTGGCATGATAACCTAATCAAGTGCAATGACATACTCTACTTCCAAAAAGAAGAGGGAAAGGTAAGACCGCTCTCTGACATCAGGAGTACTTGAAGCCAGGATCCCAGATTAACTACAATATACATGCTGAGTTCTACTGTGGCTTCTCTTTGGTCCCTCTGACAATATTTTTCTTCCCTTGCAAATATAAATGAGGGATTAAAATTCTATTGCACAAATCCCCCTGATTCAGAGCTTCTTGCTATGGGGGATTTTTTGCATTGCTCAACCTGACCTTTTGCAGAGCTCAAGCCAAGCAGTTTAGTACAGTTGTTGACAGATTGAGTCCAATGGCTTAGGTGAATCTGAAGGATTTCAGTTCATCAGTCATACACTGATTGTACCCCGTAAGTAGAAAACAGGTATTCTGAGGTATTTATGGTGAACTATCCAACCATTTATCTGCTGAGGAGCGCTAATTTACTGCTCTGCAGATATGGCCATACTCTTCAGCATAACTGTTCGTCTTGCTGAAGGGCAGGGAATTTTTTTGAATCAGATTGCTCTGACAGGTGACCTATATTCTGTGTCAGAAAAAAAAATAAAAATAAACGGGGTTTCTGCCAGATCTTCCCTCATTCCAACTCTGGCCACTCGTTTGTCGAAGTCATAACACCATGAACCAGGAAACATCTTATAAAGGAGACTCAGAGTGCTGTGCCATCCTTCCTAGCATCCCAACCCAGCTGTCGCCAGAGCAAATGCCTAAACAGGGGCAGGGGACAGGGAGAAGGGTCCAAATTCCAGTTACATACCATAGCGCTGGGATTCTTTTCTGATCCTTGCAACTAATTCACTAAAACCCTGAAGCATGACTTGACTACAGTCCTGCATTAATACAGAGCTATAACTATAGCTATTACAAAAGCAAAGATTTCTGTCCTGTTTCTGGACTAAGCACTGAAGGGAAGAAATAGGAAAATGTTGGACTTCATAGATGTTTAGTTCCTTAAGAAATATTTCAGATCATAGTGGAAGATTTCTGTTGCTACAAGATTTAAGAGAAAAGTTGTCAGGCAGATGAGAACATATTTTACTAAGCATTTTGTACTAGGGAATGAGGAAAACCATAGGAAACTGTATTTATCTTTAAAGGAATGTTTATTTTACTACATCTTAGATAAAAGGTGAATTGATTGTTAAAATACCTATAACTTTATATATATATATATAAATGAATTTTAATTTATCTTCACGTTACTAAAATATACACGGGTTGCTCCAAAATAAATGCCTCCTATTTATTTTTATGGAAACTACAGCAGCTACTAAGAGCACACTAACACTATTTGATAGAGCAAGTTCCCAGCTACAGAACACTATTTTGTAACATAATCACTAGTATTAGTTGTGCCAGTGATGGACAGGAGCCTGCATGCCGCACTTGTCAAAATCTGCACCAGTGGAAGTGACCCACTGTTAATATCACCCCTGCTGAAATGCCCTATTTACTGCCTCACCATGCTCACATCCACTGTTTGGTCTCCATAAATGTTCATCAAGCATCAACGAATATCAGTGGGTACCATTTTTTCTGCATGGAAGAATTTAATGACACGTTTGATTCATCCACACTTTCATGTCAGACACCATTTTGTCAGACTGCCCCTCTGCTGCCATCTGTCACACAGGAACAACATGTAATGGAATATTGGTGGGAAGGTTCAACCTCTACTGCAATACCACCAACATCTGCTTCTGACATCACTGGCTGACATTATGAAATAGCAGGCATTGCTTTGGGAGCAGCCCTCATACGTCTTTCTGATGCAAAAGGCAGTGAACAGTTTGTTGCATGGATACACCCCTACTGTTAATCTGAACTGTAATTAACTATAACCTTTTGAGGGAGGAGCTTGCATCTGAGAGGTAATGCTTGCAGGAATTATAAGAAAACCAGTCCCTTCAAAAATTTTAGTAAAGCGGTTTGTTGGTGAGGGGTGATTATGGACTGATGAGTCTGCACTCACACAATTATTTCAGCAGTGAAATCTTGCTGAGTTTGGCTATTGAAATTTTATGGTTTCATAAATAGTATAATGTAATTCTCAGCAGGTAAATGTTATATTTTAAGGGCAGCCACCTTAACACACATAGAACTATCCAGTGGCTGAAGGTCAACCCGCCAGCTGCTAAATAATCCACAGAATTACTTGATAGGAAAGTAATTGCAGCAGCTTTGTTCTTTTTATGAAATTACAGTTTACTGAATAGGCAGTATTTTCACTGTAAATATTTCCTACAAATGTATCAAAAGATTAGGGCAGAAGAAATTCGCTTCTCCACACGAAGTACCACATTTTATGATAGACTAGTCATAATGGTTGATCACCATTTCCTTCCAGATGTTACAGAAAAAAAAAAAAAAAGTTTTTCTTGTTCATTTTCCAAATGTTAATTTTGGAAATTTAACCTTGGCACTGTCTTTAAAATGGTGGTAAGAATATGTTGTTGCGGATTCCCAGATGTGACCACATCAGGAGGGCAGGCTTCTAAATTGAGGGCTTTTTTTCCAAAAAAGGAATGTCTACTCTTAACTAAACATGATATAAAATATGATGAGAAACGGGAAGAACCTCATCATGTGCAGTGAAAGTGCTGCGCTATCATTTGCCTTCTCTCAAAGCTGGACTATAAGGAGGAGTTGCAATGGAAGCATACGGGATTCTTTATAATATCTTCCCAACTCAGTGAGCTCTCCTCAACTTGCTTAAATTCTGCAGTTATTCACTCTTACTCTTAAGAAATAACAACATGGATATGAGCTGGCTGGATCTGGATATGATCTCTTCATTGGCCCCAGTCACAATTTGTGCAGTAACTCCTGACCCTCATCTGGTGTGACACTCTTTCCACCCTGTCTCTGACTCAGTATTTAGAGACAGAAGCAGCCATGCTTAGTTTCACCAACAGCCCAGTAAAGTTGAAGAAGTCACTCTAAGAGCTGGCATCCCTGCTCAGAGGATTGTCATGCCACACTCCTGCTCGCAGAAGCCAAACGATAACTTCCTTTAAGGGATATTCCTTCAAGCAAAATCCCTCAGTAGCCCAGAGTACACTCTTTCCAGACCAAAAATGACTAAAAGTCTTCTGGGGACTTTTCTGTAAGATTGCTCTTATTTCAGAGTGGTCTGTAAATTTGTCCGCGCTTTTCACCATGTTTAAAAGTCATGTTTGAATGACTATTTGCTCCTTTGTAAAGAACATAAGCATTCCAAGGAACTGCTAGTAGATTTCTTGGTATAGTTAAAATGCAGTCATTAGAAAAAATGATCTCTTTTTCAGTTAAACCCTTTTCTAATTATACATCAGTGCCTAATTAATACTTGGTGTGTTGTCTCAGCACCTAGGTCTTTGTGTAAAAATAGGAAAAATGTTTTACTTTGGAGCTCACATAATTGGTAAATTAATTGCATTCAGATATCATTCTCACATATAATAAAATACAGAGAGCCTAAAATGAGAGCCTAAGATGTCTATATCATTGTCTCAGTAGTGAAAAGTGGATATGTTTGAAGGACTTAATGGAAAAGATAAGAAAGCAGCAAGGTCTTAGCCAGGGCTTCCATTTCAGTTTGGTATTAGACTTTAAAATGTGGGTCTAATGGGTATAAGGAAGAGTGCTACAGAGTGGTTATCATGGTGGTCTATGGCACATCTAGTCACAGGGTTGTAATAAATGCCTGTACAACCCCACTGGAGATCAGTATAATTATTAAGTGGGTTAATAACCAGGAATCATTGTTTTTTTTCTTGTGAAGATTCATTTTGCATAGCCAATCAGAATTTATTATTATTATTATTATACTTAGAATCTATTCTGTTTTCAATTATCTGAAAATCTTTGCCTCTGCTTATGAGCATATTCAACCTTTACATTGCCTGAGTTTAACATAGAAAATTCTTTCTCCTAAACAGCTTTTCTGTCTACTTATCCAGGTTAGGAAAATAACAGTAAAGATTCAGAGTAATTCTGTTTCGATCTAACTTGTTCTGGGTTATGATGTAATATCTCCTAGGGATTTATATCAACAAAACACTTCAGTTGAATTTGAATCCTTCCGTGCAAATCATCACTGCCATCACATGCTATCTGTACACAGCAAAGCATGTGCCCTCCCTCTGAACCTCAAACACATGCTTATAATTTGAAGGGAAACACTGTAAATGGCTTTACAATGACTAGTTCTGCAAAGACAAGACCTCTGCTTGAAGAATGTAAGATGTTTTTTATTTTTTTCCATACAGTAAGGGAAAAAGCATTCACAACACATTAGTGTCTGCACCTTTGGCTTCATTTATCAAGATTTTTTTGCTTTCATCTTTCACTGCAAAATGACAAGGTTTTACAAGAGAAATCCTAGATAATATCTTTTTAATATATTTCAGAAAGATCACTATTTGCAACTGTTCAAATAAAATTTTATTTGAGCAAACTTCAATTTGGCTGACCTTCAGGCACCGGTATAAACACTGCAATAGAAATGTGATTATTAATAAAAACAACAACAGCAAGGTAATAGTAATTACGTGCTTTTAAAACTTCTGATATCACTATTGCATATAATTCCAAAATCAAGAGTTAGACCTTAAAAATCATGGAACCGTAGAATCGTTTGAGTTGTAAGGGACAATTAAAGGTCAGCTCCATTGCAATGAACAGGAACACCTACAGCTTGATGAGGTTGCTCAGAGCTCCATCCAACCTGACCTTGAACGTCTCCATGGATGAGGCTTCCAGCACCTATCTGGACAACCTGTTCCAGTGCCTTGCCACCCTTATTGTAAAAAACTTCTTCCTTATATCCAGGCTAAATCTCCCCTCTTTTAATTTGAAGCCATTTCCCCTTGCCCTATCACAATAGACCCTCTAAAGAGTCTGTTCCCTTCTTCCCCACAGACCCCCATTTAGATACTGAAAGGCCACTGTCTGGTTTCCCTGGAGCTTTTTCTCCTCCAGGCTGAACAGCCCCAGCTCTTTGAAAAATAAGGTGCTCCATTTAGAACTTGCAGTATTTTTAAACAAAACTTTTAGTCTTAATCCATATGCTTAAATGTATGCATCTCAGTTACAACTTGAAGCTTTCCTTCACAAAGAAGAGGACTGGAAACTCATTTGCTTCAAAGAAAAGCCAGCATCCTCTTAAGCCTACTGCCTGGGGCTGTACATAAAAAAATAGGACATAACAGGAATCAGAGCATCATCGGGAAAGCTGTGGCACCATGAAACCATTACATCTATTTGTTTTATCTCCAGTACACAGCAAGGAGGAACCTGGCTGCCCAGGAGAGCTATGAGCACTCCCAGGGCCTCGCATTGAGGCCTTCTGCTGCCTTCACCTCCATATGGAAAATGTTAGAGCACCCAAATTACTAAAGCAGACAAAAGGAATAAAAGGAGAGTAACAATGACTTTCACGTGTCCCATAAATATACCTTGGCAATGAGTCCGTTTGCAAGCACTGCAGAACTAGATAATTAGGTGGAAATTTTCAAATGTGTTCCCTTAACTTTTCATGCAGTGTTGCATGCCTGTTTTTCGTATGATGGTTTTGGCCTGTGTAAAACTCATGTTTTGGTGTTGAGATACACATGAAGGCAGGCGTGTGACCATTCCTCATGCAATTTTGGAGTCTGTGAAGAGAGGCCTTTGAAAATTGAATCTGCTAGTTGCTATTCTAGTGCAGAGATAAAAACATTTCTTTTTCCCTTGATCTCACAGGGTTTTCACAAGCTTCAGATGAAAATAAGTGTTAACTCCTCTAAGTAATTTTCGCAAGTTGTCTCTGGTACATTACCCACAAGATATAAGTGGGTTCATCTGAGAGCTGGAGACCCTTAAAGTGTCTATTAGAAAACTATACCAATGAAAGACTTTCTTATTGATTGCAATCATTATTAGCTCAACTGGTCTGAGACAGAGAATAAATACGCGTTATATCTCTTGAGAAAACAAGTTTCACAATTACACCGATTTTATTCGACAAACAGGATAAAATGACATGGATGGTCTGCTCCTCTTTTGAGATGCCTGTCCAGCTTGGAATTATTATGAGAGCTAACAGCAGCTCTCCACATTGTATGATTCATCTGTCCCTATAGATAGCCCTATACATCACTGCAGAGCGTGCTGATTAGAAGGGATGTTACTAGGATCCAGAGGCCTAGATTGCTGTTTGATACTGCATTAACATTTCACATTTATTAACTCAGCATACAAGCTATTGATCAGAAAATAAAATTAGTGGTTGCTCTGGCATAGTAGTGAAGAATAGCTCTTTGTAATATAAGAAATTCTCATTCTTGATTGTGTAACAGTAACCATTAAATTTCCTTATTATAAAGGTGTCTAATTAGCAAAGATTTTCATTTTTTCTCTATACCACAGGGGGCCAATCACTATTCTGAGCACACATCACTTAGGTGCATAAAAATTTGCATTGTGCTGTTGGTTTTCCTTTTGAGAGAACGCCTGTGAGTATAACAGGGTATTGATATGATTTCCTACATAGCATTTGAGTATAATGGGATATTGATATTGTGCAAGTGTAGGAAGGAATTTTATTTGAAGATTCTGTCTCATTCTCCAGCACTTCCAGCTCTGAAAACTTTGTTGTGGATATTGTTATCACAAAAGGAAAATGTCTTTGTTGTTTGATATAAAATTTCCCTGCAAAACAGAGATGTTTAATAGAGCTTTGCTTTTTTGAATATACTCTTGCCTCACATAGACTACAGATATAATTTAAAACTGTAGTTCTTAGATTTCAAGGATAACTACATCAGAAGTCATGACTCAGTTTACTTCAGCGCTCTCCGTTCCATGCAGTTCTAAGCTGTGAAATAGAAATGAGTAACTGGAAGTATATATGCATATACATCAAAAGTATGAATCCAACAGACTCTGACATTTTCTTCCGGACCACTTGTGCTGTGTATGTGCTTACACTGTAAGTACAAGGCTTGGGAGGCTGATCATTACAGCCAGTTTCTTGGTCTAATTCTGAGAGGCCACTACCAGCATCTCACTGCCCAGCTCTGCTTCAACTGGCAGGTTCAGTAAGTGCAGCACATGCACTGAAATGTGAGAAAACTATTTTGAGACGTAATAATGCAGTGTTCTTTCAGAAACAAACTTAACGCTATCCCAAGTGGTGTTTTCCAAGTGCATGTGGTGCCCGTTGAGTGGGAATCCATGCACATGCATGGTCTTCGTGTTCAGAGGAACGACATGGAGTATTAATATCCTGTGCAAGTCCTACACATTTTTATCTGTGTATAAATCAGTGTCCATCCTCAGAACTGTCTTGACACACTGACAATGCATAAAGTGTTATCTGTAATTTAAAAGCATTATACCCTTTTGGGTGTTGATCTGTGAGACTTTTTTCCTTGTCTTTTTTTTTTTTTTAATTTTTTTTCTTCTAGAGATATACACCTTCTTACATTTATGAGGGTATTAAACTTTTATTGAACAAGCAAGATTAACTTTGAAATGGTTGTATGGAGTGAGGCTATGGATGATTGTCCAAAGATAAGGATCTCAGATCTGAGCTCAAATTAGTTATGTACCTGTGCTTATTTTTTTGAAATGGTTGAATAGAATGAAACAGCATTATAGGTACAAGAACAAATTCCTCATAATTTTGAGTGGGGAAAAGAAAAAAGAGAAGAGGGGAAAAGGCAGTTTAGCTACTACAATATTCTTTCAGCCATGGTTTGCAAAGGCTGAAATAGATGTACAAAACCACAATCTTAACCAGTGGCTCCCTGAAAATATTTCAACTTAAAGTGAGAGATCAACACTACCGGGAAAAAAAAAATGTAGTCCTAATGATTAAACATTTCATTTCCCAGCTTGATCTGCTGTTTTGAATATGACACTCAAGTATTGTGTCTGAAACTCAGCTTTCAGCTCCCTCAGGAAGCCCATATGTCATCTGTTACAGACTTCTCTATTTCCTGCCATTCTTGGCCTCTGTTTGAAAAGCTGTGAAAATGCAGGTTTTCTCTCCATCTATTCATGCAGCAAACCCACACCCAAACTGAAGAAAGGGTCAAACTAGTGGTTAGATATATTGTCTTTCATTCTGGGGCTTCGTATCAAAGTTCAGCTCAGACAGCTGTGGTGGAATCAGACTGTAAGGAACGCCTTCTAACACGAGGACAGAACCAACTGGTTTATATAACATTAATTCAAGCAGCACAACTAATGATAATGATATGCTACAGTATTATTATGTCAGGAATGTATGAAATCAAGAGAGAACATTTCATTTTAAACTTTGCTGATTTTTCACATTTGCTTAGTGTTTTCTCTAATGATTTCTTGCACTATTTTTATGCCACCTCAGATAAAATGCCATCATACATGATATTTGCACCATTAGGCACAAAGTAAGCGCTGGCTATGATTAGAGGCAATGCTGTGAAGCGCTAAAAAATGTAAAGGAAATGGTTTTCTAGCATACTTGCAATGACTCTAAAGCTTGAGTGTCATTTGCTTTCCCTGTGCCAGCTGGGTGATGTTCTGCATTTCAGCAAAGCTGGCTACCATTTCCAAACAGATCCATACAGATTTCACATCATTCATATTTACATGAGAGGTCCAGTAAAAAGTGCATTCATACACACACTTATGCAGCAGAAATCCAATGAGCCCATCTAGGGGGAATTAAGTGAAACAAACACAATAATTACAATTAATCATCTCTGAACATGACCATAATGACATCCTTTTCAAGGAAAAGAAACCATTTTCTGTCATAAACTGCATCTTGTCAAACAACACCTCTCCTCTAGTACTTGGATTTTATGAAGACTCTTTGTGGAGCATAACAGTGATTTTGACTAACTGCATAGATAAGGGGTGCATAATGTAATTAGATTGAATTAATAAAACTCATGTTTTTACACTCTTCTCATGTCAGTATGGGAATTTTTCCCAGCTATCTCCTGATGCTGGAATCTAATAGAGTACAGTTCCACAGGATTAAGCCTTTACAATTATTCTGTTCATCCTTTGGACTGTGAAGAAGAATGAACAAGATTAATTTTGAGCTGTGTGAGCACTTCTTTCAGCATTTGGCTACATCAGTTAGAGTGCAGTAAGTAGAAAACATTGAAGAAGCTAAGACCGCTCAAATCAAGTTTCCTGTTATACATGTACCCAGACTTTTTCATGTTCTTATCCCATGTAAATTATTATTATAATTTTTCTTTGAAATTATGTTTTCTCAGTGTACTTGTGTAGAAAAGCTAACGTAAGTTCCAGAGTCTACCTATCAGTGAGGTCAGTGTTTGTGATACCACAGTGACTCTTCTGGATCTAACAGAGACATAAAAGCTATTTGGATGATAAATTGAAGTGATTACACTGCCAACACCTACCCTGATCTGAATGATCTTAGAATCATAGAATGACCTGGGTTGAAAAGGATGTCAAAGTCCTGTTTATACACTCCCTTGAAGTAAGGTGGGCCACAATGAGGTCTCCTTGGAGCCTTCTCTCCTCCAAGCTGAACAAGCCCAGTTCCCTCAACCTTTCCTCATAGGAGAGGTGCTCCAGCACTCCTATCGTTTTAGTGGTCCTCTTCCAGCACCTGTTCTAAGAGCTCTGTTTCTTCCTTGTACTGGGGGCCCCAGCCCTCGATGCAGTACTCAGATGGGGCCTCACAAGTGCTGAGTAGAGGGGAATAATCACCTCCTTCTCCCTGCTGGCCACCCCTTTCTTAATGCAGCCCAGGATATAGTTGGCCCTCAGAGCTGCAAGTGCACACTGCTGACTCATGTCCAACTTCTCATTCACCACAACCCCCAGGTCATTTTCCGTAGGGCTGCTCTCCCGGAGTTCTTCCCCCAGTCTGTATAAATACCTGGGATTGTTGCAGCTCAAATGCAATACCTTGCACTTGGCCTTGTTGAACCTCATTAGGTTCACACAGACCCACTTCTCCAGCCAGTCCAGGTCCCTCTGTATGGCTTCCCTTCCCTCCAGTGTATCAACTGCACCACTCAGCTTGGTACCATCCGCAAACTTGTTGAGGGTGCACTTGATTCCATCGTCTATCACCTCGATGAAGGTGTTGAAGAGCACCAGTCCGAAGACTGACCCTTGGGGGACCCCACTCATGACTAGCCTCCACCCAGATATAGAACCATTGATCACAACTCTTTGCCTATAACCAGCCAACCAGCTCTTAATCCATCAAACAGTCCATCTTTCAAATCTATGCCTCTCCAATTTAGAGAGAAGGATGTGGTGAGGGACCACATCAAAGGCTTTGCAGAAGTCCAGGTGGATGATATCTGTCATCCTTCCCCACTCCACTGATCCTGTCACTCTGTTATAGAAGATCACTAGATTGGTCAGGCAAAATCTGCCCTTGGTGAAGCCATGCTATCTGTCTTGGATCACATCTTTGTGTGCCTTAACATGGTAACCAGGAAGATCTGATCACCAGCCTGTAGTTCCCCAGGTCATCCTTTCTCCCTTTCTTAAAAATGATGTGTATGATACATCATTCACAGTGCATGAGCATTGATGCAACAACACTCAAAGACTAAATAAAAAATATTGTCTATGTAAGAAACATTAAGGTCCCAGATATTCACATTCTCTGTGCAAGAGATATTTATTCCTTAACATGAAAGGTTAAACACTTGGCTTACAATGAAGATAAAATAATTTTCAGATTAAAATAATTGGCAGTCCTCAAATTGAAGGTTATTTTGTAAGGTAGTACTGGAATCTTAAATTAGATCTGTATAAAAAAAGTACACTTATGTCAAAATCTTCTCATGAAATGGCTGAGGTTGGCGAGGACTTCTGGTCCACCTGTCCAACCTGAGCTACAGCAGACACAGAGTTGTGTACCCAGGCCCATGTCCAGGTGGCTTTTGGAGATCTCTAAGGAAGAGAGCCCACAGCTTATGTGCAACCTGTGCCAGTGCTCTGTCACCTGCACAGTGAAAAAAGCATTTCCTCAAGTTCAGCCTTTTTCTTGTTACTTTGATTCTTCTGAACACAAATAACTGTAGAGCTCAGAGTTCATATAAGCAGTGTCTCTCAGTGCTTCTGAGAGAAGGAAGTATGGACACTGAGCTTTCCTGTTTCCATATGAGTAAGTTCTAATATCCTTTATTTTCATAATTGTTTATTTTAATAACATAGCTGCTTCAGGAGACATCTGGAAAAAGATCTCACAAGCTGCCAGCACAATATAGACGACACCAGAATAGCAGAATGATACATGCAGCTCCTTCTGCTTTGAGTTTCTCCTCTCAGAAAGTAAAAATGAATTAAAATCTTAAAATAAAATAAATAGATATAATATAATATAATATAATATAATATAATATAATATAATATAATATAATATAATATAATATAATATATACAATACAATAACATAACATAACATAAAATAACATAAAATAAGGTTTTATTCTAATTCCCTTGAGAGGAAGGGAAACTTCCCTGATTGAAAACAGAGAAGAAATGAGGAAGAACATCATCACAGGCAAAGACATATAGTCTGGAGTAGTTAGCTGCTTTCAGTAGGCTGCTAATATGTCATCCAAGAAAGAATCCAACCCCCAAGTTCTTGATGAAATTCAGAGGTTGGTCTTCCTCTATTTGTGCTGCTGTAAAGCTAGAAACTAGGTGATTTTGTCATAATGTTCAAACAGATCTTTTAATCAGTCACTAATCAACAGCAAAATAAATCAGTAGAAGTTGGAACACTCACAATTTGTTTTCAGCCTCAGAGGTCCTAACAGCGTAATAGTGTCAATATCTTAAACTTCAAATGCAGTTTCACGAATGCAATTCATCAGAACAGGCTATATTTGGAGGAAACAGGTTGTTATCAACAATTATTTCAGCTAACTGTTGTGATTTTAGAAGAAACAATAGCATCAGATTAACATCTCAGGTAGGTCATATGAATGCATGCTGTTATTTACCAAACCAGAGGTGTCTGAAAAAAAGTTGTTGCAAATCAGTTTAATCTGTCTGGGACTGAAAACACAAATCCGTCTTGCTCTTAACTCTTTCTTTGTTCCACCATGTTCCATCCTTAAGGATGAAACAGAGTAACCATTACTTCAACCTGTATTTACAAATCTTTATGTTTTACATTGCTTTAGAGCACCTTTTAACCATTTGTTTCCTGACCATGTTTTGCATGCTCTTTTCTAGTGCTCCTGTATTATGCATGTATTTAAATGTCACTAATTCTAACATTTTTTGACCCTGAAAGTCTATTCAGAAAGGAAGTATGAAATAAGTAGAGATTAAGGCCTATGTACATTTAACATATCAGCCTGAGACTTTTCTCACTCCTGTGACATATTCAATGATGTTAATCCATATATTGTTTAATGGCAGTTAATGTTGTGTCACGCTTTTGTCCTTTAGTCTGGTATACATTGTTTCCAAAGAGGAAAAGTCAAAATAATCATTGTCCATAAGTTAGGCAGATCACCAAGAGTAAAGCTCATTTACCATCTGGTAGCTGGAAGCATTCGGCCTTTATAAAATGTCCTTTGTATTATTAATGTGGCAATTTGCTGATGATCTAAGGGAAAGATGGCTTTGGAGGCACCACCCAGCCTTACCAGGTTAAAAATGAACCACAAGCATCAAACCTGAAACAGCTACTCTGGATTCAGTGCAGATTAAGGATTAGGCAGTGGGATGCTATTTTGCATCTGAAGAGACTAACAACAGTATAAAGCAAAACACAGAGAGCTTGGTGTTAGCCACTTGGGTTTGAAGCAAAAATGTAACATCTAAGTTAAAAACACAGGCAGTTGCCAGGAGCATAGGTTCAGCTAAATCATGTGCTGAAATTGTTTTTCTGTGGAAACATTCTTATGTGTTACTTTATTTTAAACACTGATATTAGAATTACTTCTAAAGCCTTTAAATTTATCTGGTTACTCTGTGCTTATCAGAATTCATTACAAGATATTTTGTTTTGACCCAGGAAATGTCTTTTGCTTTTTTTTTTTAAGAGAAGAGATAAAAACATACCAGCTCTCAGTTTCCTAAACATGGAATTAGTGTCAGATAAGTGATGGTCAAAATCACCTCCTATCTGAGATTCTGGAATGAGAAGATGTTCTTTGGGCTTTAGGAAGGCCACAGCATCCAGTGGCAACTGAATGGTTCTGAGGTTGTTTTGGGTTGGTTTTTTAGACAAAAGTTGTCATATGCAGAAGGAACAGCTGTTCCATATATCTTTCAAATCTACAAAACATTTGCATTGAATCACAAATGAAACTCTAAGAAATAACTTAAGAAAAGCCTGAATTCCTCCCTTTTAGGATACGCAATCTAATCAGCACCCAGGGAGGAATGGATTAGAAATAGCAGGCTCTGTTTATTTTTGTCTGGGGAGTATGGAATGCACATTTATGGCTTTGTTTGAGAGTTCAGGAGTTAAATGTATGGTCTATAACTCAGCGTTATTGAATCTGTACTCCCCAAATAACTTACATCACCAAAAGAACCATTTAGAAAGAAAGTGGTCCAAGACAGAAATTCAAAACTAAGTTCATCTGTGTTTCCAGGAGTTGAGGCATTTCACTTGCAAACTCTCAGGTACTAAGCAATTGGTTTTGCTTCAGTTCTGAATTGTGTTTTCTGGTTCAGATTTAGGTCTTTGGATTTTGGACTTTGTAAGATTCCTGCCATCTTAAGCAGAAGTCTCAGAAATACATTGTAAAACTACAATCCCACTTTGCACTTTAAACACACCTTACTGGTACCCAAGCCAAAATGCACAGCTTATTTTCAAAGTTGCCATCATAAAAATCTTTATTTAATTAAACTGTAATTAAAATGTGACTTGTTGATAAATATGGCTCAACTAGCACTTCAACCTATCCAAAGACATCAAGTGTACTCCAGAGTTTTCTCTTCCCTGATAAGAAGGGAAAGAGAGAATACGTCAAATTGCTTGGAGAACCTAGTAGTTTTGGTATTGAATTTCTAAAAGAGTAACCTGCATTGACATAACCATGCTCACATGGGCAGCAGATGAGACTGGAGGCTGTCTGCACAGCTATGACGCATCAGTAGGTCTAGGGATCCTACCTGTACTTCCCAGAAGAGAACACTGACCATACCCTGCATTTGGGAACATGCTCAAGCACACTCTATATCCATGGAGATATGATGCTCTCTGCATGGTTCCCATATCTGTTTCTAATTCAACTCAAGGCAAACAGCAGAGCTTCTGCAGCATCCCTACTGCCTACCATTAGTGTCAGAGCTGAGGCTGGCTGTTGCTCCACCAAGGTGTGGACAAAAGCGTAAAACCAAGGCCACCAGGAAGCTCTGTCACAAGGGCTCCAAGTGTTGCTCCTCCAGGTTCTGCTTTCTTCTCCTCTTTTCTTCTTTTTGCCAGCAGAGGCAGGCCCCAGCCTTGTTGTTTCAAATCAGCTCAGTTCCTTTCTGACAAGCTGCCTTCACTCCTGCACGTAAAATCACACATGGGCCATGTGGAAGGACAGTATCCCCAAGAACAAATGGAAAGAGTAGAAGATTGCTCTTCAGTAGACTTCTGGTGTGGGACAATTAGTGCATTATATTCGTTGTACAGAGGATCAAGACAAGAAATGAGTTTTAAATGGCAAAATTTTGGAACTTGGACCAATGTCATCTATCAAATAGATCACCTTAAACTGATTTTTTAGTATTATTCCTGATCTGATTACTCCTTCCAATTGCAATGTCCCCCTTCCCACACAGCTTTCCAGTAGAAAACATGCTATTTTGTACATCTCATGTGAAAAATAGTAGCTTTTATTTTGCTTTCAGAAAATTAGCCAGGGCTAAAATCAGGCTTAAGATGGAAATTATCCCACAAATTGGATTAGATATACATTTTACTGGCAAACTCTTGAATGCTCCTTTTATATGTTTAAAAAATTCTCTGTAGATAACGTTCAGTCCAAGGGTGGCTGGAACAAATGATGGGAAAAGTCTGATCAGATGTTTCTGATCGCCATGAAACATGAGCTGTCTTTATCACTATAGAGAGCATTCTGGGGAGACTAACAATTGGACATGGATGCCATTTGTCCATGCACATGGAGCCAGCACCAGGCCAATGCACCGTACGAATTCCACATAATCCCTCTTCTGTAAGCTTCAGGGGTATACAGGCTTTGTCCAGACCATAGAGAGCCAAGAATTTTACCCATGGGAAGTAAAATAAAAACAATTCAAGACAAACTGTGAGGAAAATGTCACTGATAAAGGATTGCAGGAGCATGTTTGGAGAATGCCCCTAATTCATTGAACACTGGGGAGTTGAAATGTCAGTACGGGAAAGAGCTGGACCACTTAACAAATGTTGGGTCTGAGCCTTCAAACAATTACTTGTGTGAGCAATCATCAGCAGAAGTAATTCCATGAAACACATATATAAATATTTGCTAAACATGCCCAAACTGTTTTTCCACCATCAAGGGGAAGGACATCCTCAGTACCATCTGAGGGCAGCAGACGTTGTATAGGCAGTCTGCAGTGGTACTTTTTAGTTTGTTCTCTCTAAACAGCATTTTAAAATGTGATGCTTCCTCAACAGTAGAGGAAATAATAGAAGTGAAGGCAGAGTGTAGGAGAAGGTTCACATTCAGAGAAATCTTTCATATAAATTTGCTGCTAATTGCTTCCTTCTTCTTTAGAAACCAAATGATCCCATTGATCATTCCCAAGTGCTGAGGACAGCACAAGGGTGGTTAAATGTATCAGTAAAGAAGCATTTTTAATGAGACAGAAAGCAGGGTAAATCTTGACTAGCAAATTTCCCTAGTTGTAATTTAAAGGAATATTGACCATATCATCAACTTCACTGTTTTTTTATCTTAAAATTTGGAAAAAAGAGTTACAACCATATGATTATAGAGCTCTGATAGTTGCTGTCATTTGTTTATTTAACTGATCCTTAGTATAACAGTTAAAATTCCAACCAGGAGAAGGATGATCTAGTTGTTGTTTTTTGCTATTTCGCAATATCATGCTGTGAAAGTTAGTGAAATTGTCACACATTCACAATTTTGAAAGTGTTCATAATAACAAAGACAGATTAAGTCCAAAAGTGTTCATGCATATATTTTTATTCATGTTTTGTCAAGCTGCTTTAAACAACCAACCCTTGTTGTAAGAATATGCTAATATGTAATTAAACTGCGCTCACGTCATGCCATATGGTACATTTGAAACATAAAACACTGAGTTCTATTATTTGGGGAGGGTTGTTTGAAAAGGAAAGGAAAAAGAAAAAGAGAGAGCCCAGGGGAAAAGACAGTTTATCTGTCCTCCCACACTTTATAAGCCAGCTTTAGCAGTAAGCACTGTTATTCTGGATGAGATTTGACAGTTCCTGGGTTAATGGATCTTAATCTTTTATTAAAGATAGCGTGCACTGAGATGCAGCAAACACTTTCCCATGATTGCCTTTTTGTTTTCTTTAAATTAGACATAATTGAGTTTTAAAGAAAATACTTCTCTTTGCTATGAAACTATGAGCAGGTAAGCATGTACTCATGTGGGAAGTAAGCCTTGGAGCCAGTGGGAGTTATGCCACTGACTTCTTTGAGAGCAGACACTGGTTCTCTGCCATTTTCCAATCTGATATTAACATGCAAGTCAGGATGGGTGAGAGTGAGAGATAAAGAGAGAAATGCTGGATTCAGAAAGAGAGTTTGTCAGTTAGGTGCTTAATTACATAGCGGCATGCAGACAATGTTTAAGCAGGAGTGCAGACGCAGGCAAAAATGATGAATCTCTTGATTTAATTATACTTGATCGTTTGATTGTGTGGTCATTATTGGAAATGACCTGGCATTTCATTTGGGAACTTGAGAGTATGCTGTGAAGAGCTGCTGTAGAGTAAGGCGTTAGCTTCTTACTGGTAAATGTTTGTATTTTAATGTGCTTGACAGGTCACAAGTGAATGAGTGATGGGCTCAACTTAACCTTTGCCGAATGATCACCTACATTAAAAAAGCCTGCATAATTCATTAAAATAATTCAAATATCTATCTCAGTAGAGCATTCATTGTCTATGTTTCTCTTTAACAATAACAGTCAATGATGCTAACGTCAAATGGCTATTCAAAAGAACATACATGAAACTTGTCAGTCAATGTTTTTACCATAGCTCCCAGAACCGAAGGCCACAGATCCTCAGAATTATTTTAGTGTCTAGTCCTCCACCTCATTGCTTCTCAGGATTTGGTTATAGCTGCCTTCAAAATTTAACCCAATTTGAATCTGGTAGGGACCAGCAGAGAGGCAAAAAAGTCATCAATGTTATGCTCAGTGATGTGGTGAAAAAACAGCTCTTCTTGAAGTGAATACTTCAATCCAAGATTGTGGCAAGAAACCTAAGCTGCTATAGAGAGAATTTTAGTTTTCAGAGCTGGCAGGCAGTAGCCTTTCGACACAGGGTTATTTCACTCAGAAATATGTTTCTGGCCGCATGGGAAGAAATACTCTGAGTTAAATTCTCCTGCAGCATGAAGGGGTTGAAAGGCTTCTTTCTCATGATGTAACCTCTCAGGAAATCCAACCTGAAAAACAAAATAAAAGTACTCTCTCCTCTCCTTCACTGACAAGAAAATAACCATCTTGTTAGCAAGCTGAGAGTGTTGTATGTTTTACCTCAGCTCTGCAAAGCACTTGCTTATCTTAAAGCACATATCAAGAGTCATTCCTACAAAGCAAGAAAACAGGGTGTGTAGCTGAAAACATTTAAAGCCACCCTGACACTTGATAAACCAGTGCGAGTGAGAACCATGCAAAATTGTTGCTGGCACAAGACTGCCTTAGGACATTTTGGAACGTGGGATCCACCAGTAGCAGTGAGTAACGATGAACAGAGAGAGGTTTGGCTGTTTGTTCATGGCTACAGTCTTTCATACACATCCAGGTTAAACTCTTGACCCCACTGAAATCAGGAGTTTACTGGAACATGGCCAAGCCTTCACACATGGACTATACAGATAACAGCCATCTTGTCTGACAGTCAGTTGAGGAAAGTCATCCAGAAATCCCTGTGTTAAACCCAGAAGTTCTGTCTGAACTAAATTAGATCTACTTTAGGATGTTGTCCATTACTGATGTAGAAGTTTAAAATGTAGAATTCACTGCATGTCTATTAAGGTTATTCCAACAGCTAATTATTCTCTCTCTTAAAAAAATGAATCTTAGTTTCTATTTTGTTTGTATTCAGCTTCCAGTGTTGCCATATCTGAAAGACTGAAAAACTTAATTCTATTAAAATATCTCTACCTATTTATGGATCACATTCAAATCAGCACTTAATGTTTTATTTAATAAACAAAGGTGTTAAGCTGTCAGAACTTTCAACAAACAAAAAACATTATTAGCCTGCCACTATAGAAAAGTATTTTAAATGTTAAAACAACAAAAAGAAGCGAATTCAAAACTGGATCAGATTTGAACACAACCATGACAAAAGACTTGTATTTTTACATGTTTTAAAATAACTGTATTATATATTTAAACGGAAACCATTGCATTCTACTCATAATAATACAGCATAGTACTACATTAGCACTGAAGGAATTATAGCACAGCTTTTCAGGCAAGGAATTCAAGACAGAACATTGACTACTGTCCTGAAGAAGTAAGTGATCTTTAAAAAGAAAGAAAAAAAAAACAAAAGAGGATCTGCGCAAAAATGAAGAATCAGGTAGAAGAAATAAGGTGTTCCTTGAACTGAAAGATGCGTCAGAATGCTCATTCTAAAAAGAGAAAGATGAAGTCCCACTAAGGTCACTTTCTGCTAACGAATACTGAAATAAGAGAAGTCAGGGAAAGAAGAGTATGAAGTAAAACATAACGGAAGATACAAGATACACACAGGGACTCTGTAAATGAGAGTGAGGAGTTAGTGGTAGACTTGGAAAATGGAAGGAAGACAATGGCCAACAGAAGGAAGGAAGTATTTCTCTGGTGTATGTTCCCAGACGATGGTGGTTGGTGGTTTTCACTGAGATATTTTTTAAACGAACAGAGAAAAATAAAATGCACAGACTAATGCATAGCTTGTAAGGTTGAAAACAAAATTAGCCAAGACAGGACAGGAGAGAGTGGAAACTAGGAAACTTTGGTATCTATTAGATCTATTATACTAGAATACACAAGGGTTTTTAAGACACAGAACAGTCATAAAAGAGAGATGAGCTTGGACAATGTACAGAGCTTGGTATGGAGACAGAGTTCATCCATATAGACAGTTATGACTGAAGCTTCAAGAATTGTACCAGTTTAAAAATGCATGCCTACTTCCTCAGGGAAAGGGAAAAGGGAATATAAAGACTGATCCAAGGAGATAACAAAAGCACGATAAAAGGAAATTCAGGAAAGATGGGTGCTATTAAATTTATTAAGTGGAAAGGGAAAAGAAAAAAAGAAGAAACAAAAAGAATCCCCATTTTATGGGAAATAAAGTTCCTGGATAAGATGGCTGCCATGCAGGTAAGTGGATTACAGTGTGATTCAGAGGAGATTTAGAAGACAGAAGATGTATGTAATAGGAATCATATGGATAAAGCTATTTTGACCTTAATATTGTCAACATTTTAGGCAGAGAAGCTTTTGCCCAGATAAAGAAAATTCAGTTATCCATTTTCTCTGCCATGCTCTTTGATGTTTCACTGTCCAAAATTGAAGTCAGTTATGAAACACGGTCTCAGTGGAAGGACATAGCTACAATACATCATTCCTCATTATTCTAAAATTTCTAGAAAGTCTCAGCTCTGAAGAGCCCAGGATAGTAATGTTTACTTAACTTTTAGCACCATAAGAGGCTTTGAAAGCTCCCAAAAACCTAATGAAAATATGTAAGCAGGAGAAAATGAATCTATTTAGGGATGAGTTGACTTAATTATCCTAAGGATTATGTTGCAAAACAATCTCATCTATACATACTGTATGACAAATATGGACCTACAGCAAATGAAGAAGTTGGTGATGTTTTCTGTGAATGCATAATGTTTACAAATGACTAGATAGATCTATAGGTGAAGTACTTATCCAGTAAGAACAATTTAAAAAATTTGATCTGGCTGGAACTAGAAATAATAAACCTTAGTAATTCTGTAAGGAGTGCTGGAAGTGTGTGCTCTCATGGTTTATTACTAACAAATTCCCAGACCATTGTCCTGATTTACCTTTTAAGAAAGCACTAGACACTTATCAAGTATTGCAAATTATTTGGCAAAGAGAAGTTGTTTCAGTGAATCTTTGCTGTAAGTGCTAATATGAATCTTTTCCCTGCCTTCTAACTATGAAGTAAGTGCTATTAATTCACAACAGTCTTATATGCATGTCACAGTAATTTTCATTTATTGTCATCCAAAACAGATTTGGAAGGAGAAAATTAAGTCATCTTGAAAGAAGACTGATTGAAATGTGGCAGAAGTGCAACAGATTTTGAAGTGCATTGCTCTACATATTGTTTTCTGGATTAGAAGGATATATTTCCAGCACAGTATTGTTTGGAAAGTTTGATCACCATTTGCAATTTTAATAAACTGACTGAACAGGAATAACCTGTTCTGGTCTTCCATTGCATATGTGTATGTCACTTTGGTTTCAGCTTCGTACAGAAACTAAGGTTGATGGAACAAGTTGCTATTAGCAGTCTATGGGAGACTGAGATTCAATCTCACCAAGCACAGCTGGTAAAACTTTGCCACTTACTGCTCCCAGTGTTGCCTCCTCTCTGGACTTCAGAGAGAGAAGCAATTTCAGTTCCAGAGATTCTTTCAGTTAGACCTAATTATTTCAAGGAAGAGGATTGGTTCTGTTACTCAAGCACTTTAGAAATAAGTAAATTGTAAATCTATTCTTAAACACTATTAAAATGTCTTTGCAATACATTAAAAAAAACTTTATTATTGTGTACTGTGAAGCCAAATCTGTTTAAAAAATACTCGGTGTATCTGTCTAGATTCATTTAGTGAAATGTAACAATACAAACCATTCTACAGAGTAAACTCTTTGGGATTGAGAGCCTTTAGGCCATCATAAAAGTCGACCAACCAATGCAGGAATGTCTTCTGGAAAGAGTTAGTAAATGCTTTGTCTAGTCTAGTTTTCACTTGATAGTACAATGACAGTCCTGGGGCTTCCCCTGAGACGTGTTTTCATGTAATATCAGTTCACTATAAGTAATTTCTTTTTCTCATTCTGTTGCCCTATAAAAGTTTCTGGGGGGGCAAGGGAAAAATAATCAAAATGAATGAGTAAGACTTGAATCACATTTAATTAAAAATATTTTTGCCCTTGGAATGAAAAGGTATGGTGATAACTGGAGTCACCAGGGAGTCCTCCCTAAAAAGTGATGGCATAATATAATCTTATTTCAGTACAGATGCAAAACTGAACAAAGTGCGCAATTAGGTCTTAAACAAAAATGTGGTGTAGACATCAAAAGCGTGTAGCTGAAGCAACATATGAACACATGGCATCTTTGCTAAGTAATTTGCTCTTAATTGCCAGCACATTTAGTACTGGCATTTTTAGATACATTTTTGGTTCATTCTCTAACAAATGACTCTACACTAATTGTTTCTCCTGGCAATTTATTGCACAGCTGGGAGACCAAGTTGCAGAATTGCACACACACTATCTTGTATTGAATTCATTTCTTGAAAATGTTTAAAATTCCATGAGGTAGTCAAGAATTATTTTAATTGCATTGTCTACAATGAATGTGTGGAATTAATTAAATGTCTTCTGAGGCAGGTAAAGTACTGCTTTCAGAACCTGTTGCTTAGCAATGTTTCAACAATTGTAAAAACATAAATCAAGATATCTTTTAATAACGAGGATAACTTTGACATTTCAGGGGGTCTCTTAGAAGCATATTTTTATTTAAAATGTGAACATCTGCTAAGGTAGCAAACTCATCTGTATGCTGAAGACTTACCTTTTTGAGAATCTTTCCATTATGAAATACCTGTCATTACTGTCTTATACAAATCTCTTAGATCTCACAAATCTTTCTAGCATGTCTCTCCTAGGGGACACTTATCTTCCCTGATGAGAGATAAATGTTCATAACTCAAAAAAGAAAAAAGTTTTAATCTTAAGCAGACCAAAGACTAGAAGCTTACTAAGGAATATTATCTGTAATGGTAAAAATAGAGACAGATCTTTAGAAAAGGGGATGCTTACTGTGTGTTGGACTAGCTTTCAAGAAGCACTGACATTCCATTATAAGTTGGGAACAAATTACCAAAAGTTCTTCTTCTGTCTTAACTCATGCATCCACACCCCTTTGAGGAGACAAATCGCATCAAGTGTGATCAGTCAAATCACATCCTGACATCATGAATTGTTCAGTGAATTCTTTTTTTATTATTCCAGAGTAAAATGATCTCATAGTTTTCCAACTTTACATTGGAAGTAAGAGCTTCAGACATCCAGGAAGAAGCGTTTGCTTGAAGCTGAAATATATGTTAAGTCTGAAATGGGTGAAATCCTATCAAAGATTTCAAGCTTTTGCTTTCAAAAGAATTAAGAACCTTTTGTTACTATAAGTTATAATTTAAAGTACTACATGCTTTTAGTAGTCTATAAAATGCAATTACCATGCATTACTGCAAATGCTTGAAATCATCTGTATTTCTTTGAATGCAATTCACCAGGAAGCCCTTTGAAATATTGGCTTCATTTAGAAGACTTGTCTTGCAAACTGTTATTTTTCTGTTAAGTGTTAATGTAAACTCAAGAACTTGACTGTAGTAGAATGAATTCACCTCCTTGTGTCTGATCTTTGTCAGGAAAGAAGATCTGAGCCTATGAAACACTTGGACTGGAAATATTTTCTATTGTTAGTTACTTCATCAAACTGGTGGCAAACACAAGGTCACAGAAGCTGGTGCTGGAATTGAAGTTGGGAGCCAGAGCTGGAGGTGGAATTGGAATTGGAAAGCTCTGTGTGGCTTCACAACAGGACTGAGATGATGAATGAGGAAAAAGATGGGTGGCTGAGGGACCTGTCCATGATTTCACAGTCTGGTTGAAGGAAACATCATAAAACATCTACAAAAAAGTTAAGTCCTATCTATATACAGCTCCTTGGGGGAAAAAAAAAAAAAGTTTTTCTAAAAATTCCTATGTGTACACATGCACCTAAATTCTGTGATCATTTTCCAAGATGGTGCACCACGTAAAGTCTGGATAAGCGAAGTCATAACAAATCATTTGCACATGCAACTCCTTATTATATGCACATTCAGAATAGAAATGTGTGCGAATTCCACTCTTTATTTTTATTGCTTAATTTCATATTCATTTATATAAAAGTTCAACAAATCTTGCTTTGATCAGTTAACTGCATTCTTTTAAGCTAAAATACAGCTTCCTGAATATTATGTTTCATCTCTTTTTAGCCTATTAACAAAATGGTAGATAGCATGTGTAGTGGAAATACTAATTCCCAGCTTGAACCGGTAATCGAGCACCAGGGGAGCAACCCAGGGGACCTCAGGGTCAAGCAATGTACATGAGTAACCAGAAGGAGTGGAGCCAGTGTCCACCCCTTCCCATACCTCATTTAAGGTTT
Source organism: Callipepla californica brunnescens (assembly GCA_023055505.1). Taxonomy (NCBI): domain Eukaryota; kingdom Metazoa; phylum Chordata; class Aves; order Galliformes; family Odontophoridae; genus Callipepla; species Callipepla californica. The sequence goes on from JALIRH010000064.1 coordinate 2,951,276, forward strand.
GGCAGTGAAGATGAGGGTATCTCTTGCAAGAAGTTTTTGTCTACCTGAGGCCTTCTACAGGTGAGCAGCTCCTTTTGTTCCTTTCTGTCGCTGTTGCATCTGGGCTTGCTCTCATTTGCTGTAGCCAAAGATTTTCCCACCTTGCTGTCATTGCAATAATTTCCATCACATTATAGCATTACACTATGTGTGTTACTTTTTTATTATTACTTGATTCTTTTCTCTGTGCTTTTTTTTTTTTTTTTTTACATAGAACAAAAGCAACCCTTTTGATTTTTCTTTAAGATGGGGCTGAGAGCATTGTAATTTAATAGAACAAATGCAGCCCAAGCTAAATTGGAATGACTCTGTCAGTATTACTGAGTGGTGTCTCCTTAACCTGGAGTTGAATTTCCGTTGATTTCAATTGAAAAAGGGCCAAGGTCCTTAATGAAAAAGAAGTAAAACCAAATAGTTCTTAGCCAAACAGTGAGGTGTTGGGTGTTTTTTCCACAAATTTACCAGCTGAGATCCTAAATTGTGTAGATCAGTTATCAGATTGTATTATCCACTGATGTTCAGCCTCTGCTAGCTAAATCAACACCTCTGAACAGAAAGACTACAACTTGCTATAAATCACAGTTTAGTTAGAGGTGCCTGTTTGTGATCTGCATGCCACTGGGGCAAGAGTAGAACCTGACCAAGCAGAAGGGGGGAAGGAGGGACTGGGCAGACCTGTGCTGGTGATGACATCATATGGTAGAGTACACACGATTAGGGAAGGGTTAAGTATCATTTGCCTCCCCAGTGTTGATCTTTTGTGAGAGCAGAGAAGTGAAAACATTTAATACAATTTTTAGTTTAAAAGGTTTTTTAAATTACTTCAGCTTACAGAATAAACAATTTGCTGCTCTGATGAAAATTCACTTTGCTTTTTCCAGCCATATCATCTGGTACAGTAAAAGACATTATCTGTTCCTACCAAACTTACCTCCCTGATCCTCAGGACAGTGTAGCTACCCTAATTGATAAAGGCATTGCCAAAGCTGGCAAGCAGATGTTAGTGGCATGTATACTATTTACTCAGTACATTTAAGCAATCTAAAAGCAGCAGCCAACCCAAAAGTTAGTACCTGTGCTGAACACCTTCACTCTTAGAGTATTGTGTCAGGAAAAATCCCTTTATTTGCACAGCTGTCAGAATGGAAGGAGGAATATGGGTAGCTAAGGGCTTTTGCCTGCAGCCCAGCTAGGGAAGGTGCAGAAGGACCAGGGCTTAATCAAGGGACTGTTGTTAAATGTATTTTCTTCTGGAAATTAGTGCACAGTAGCTGGTATTTTAGTTAACCTTTGCAAAGTCATAGTTATTCTGGTGTACCCAATAATTTCTTATCGCAGAATTTTTTCCACATGGAAACTTCAGACATTTCTATTTCCAGAAACAGACATGAGAGAATTCTGTTCCCATTTCTCTGTAGAAGTGTGATTATATTTGTAACAATTAAAAATACAGCACCCCTTGGGGAAATGTCAGTGGTAATTAGCACTTTGATGTTTCAGAGAACACTTCCTTCTACAACTGGCTCTTGATAAATTGCTAGTACTTGTTTGACACTCTCAGTTCTCCTGTTTGATTAAATAATCATCAGGAAAATATCTACATCATCTTTTCATAGGCAGATGTCAGTCTCCTTTCACGCTGAAGCACAGCACTCTTGTTGTTAAAAACCACAACCACAATGCCATGTGAAAGCCAAAAACTATCCAAGAACCCACACATGTGCCATGTAAAGAGCATGTGCCAGTAGCAGCTAGGAGAACTATATGCCTGCACCCACATCTGAATGAATACTACATGTGGTGGAAAGTGCAAAAAGAAAAGTCTTTCCTTACTTTAGCAGAACTACATACCAATAATTAAACCTCTCTTGGAGCAGATAGACTTTCCTCAACTCTTGCTCATTACTGTCCATGTTTCAGTGCATTTGGTTTTTCCGCTCACCCTGACCATGTTTATTATATCATGCATCGCTGGGCAAAGGACCAATCAATATAAGTATTTCCCCTGACTTCAGTGTTTAGTGGATCAGACTTTTCATCCTTTGCTGAAAAAGGATCTCACTTCTCCCTGTGTTTCAAACTGTGCATCTAACATCTTCTCTCCTTGAAATCCTTCTCATGCAGATGTTCCGTCTTGTCCTTTATTGCAGGCACTGTGCACAAATGCTGACACATACCAGTAAATGCTAGCAGATATTAGCATGTCTTGCAGTGTTAAATAACTGCAAGCTTTACTGTAACTTTCATCTTTCTTTCATTCCAACACGGTTTCTAGTGTTGGCTATTTGAGACAAAAAGAGCCTCAGATTTTGTTGTCAAAATATTGAATGCTATAAAATAACACTACCCAAATTTCTTTTTTTTTTTTTTTTGTAGCTGAACATAGCTCTATTTTTTTCCCTTTCTTTCTCCCTTTTATTGCTAGAGATGCAGTTCTCTCATGTTAGAAATTCTTACACCTCAGATTAGAGTCTTCACAACTGTGATTCTTAGTTGGTTTTGTTTGTTGCTTTCACTATGTGAAGTCCCTTCTGCCAAGATAAGAACACAATACACTGCTTTCTTTTTTTATTTTTTTCTTCTTTTCCTGATCCCTCCAAGTAATGAAGTCTACTGTCCTTCTGACAACTTTCAAGTACCAGTTCCACGCAGAGAAAAGAAGGTGGACTGCCTTTTCTAAATGTGCATTACCACCAGTAGTTCTGGGTTATGGACTTCTTTGAACTCTTGATCCGTCATATCTGATGTGCTGTGTCTCTGCACTTTCAAGTCAGTCGGTACTTGGACAGAGGCTACCTACATATTTGACCATACAAATCACATGAGCAGATGTGAGGTGACCCAAACAAGGTACATAAATTATGTGTTTGGGACCAGGTTCAGTTGCCTGCTGTGCTAGATGCCATGTAGACATTCATGAAAAGGACAGTCCTCACTCCAAGTGTCTTCAGCATTGCAATGGAGGATGGAAACCAACCCACAGGAGGCGGGAAGAATGGATGGCAGAGTAAATATAAGACAGTGTTTGGAAGCTAAGAGAATTAAGGATTATTGAAGAAACAGCTTTGAAGTTGCCAGATCACGTAAGCAAAGTTAGGAGAAGGCAAAAATCTGATTGACTTCAATCTGCATTTCCTTATATGATTATGTGCCCTCTTTTGTGGTTTTGTTTGGTTTTTGGCTGAAATATTGTGTCATTTACTTAAGAGGTTCCTGACCTAAAGATCCATCACAAGTATTAGGAAGACCCTGGCATGGATTTTGCTAATACCAGGGCTAGATTGCTGGACAAGGAGCGTTAGCTTGTCTCAGCCTACTGCTAATGCAGGGGAACATTCATTATCTTGGGGAAACATTATAGAAAGCCATTGCGTAGAATATGAGATATCTTTGATGGAAATGTGGAATCAGTGTCTGTGTATATCACAGAGGATTAAATAGTAGAACAGTAGACCTACAAGATGAAAAAGACATCTGAGTTCAGTTACATGCAAGGAGAATCTTAGTGAAATTTACAGCCAAATCCAAGGAAGGATGCTGAATGTTGAGAAAAAGTTAGGTGGAACCTAAGCAATATTATCTAAAACTGCAATTGTAGACACTTCTTTGCGAAATTGTCAACTTCTGAACTCTGTGTGGTTTTTATGGTAAATTGTAAATTTAAATTGTAAATCTTCCTGGATACCAAAGCTTTATCTGCTGTCCTAGAAATATCACAAGGCAACAGCTCTGAAAATTTTGTTACCTGACTCCAAATCTAGAGCAGGATCTAGAAACAATCCATCCCCGTATTCTCCAGGGAAGAGTTCTAGGTGCTTTCTGCCGTCACCTACAGGATCTGACTTCACCTAAAATGCAATAGTCCATTTCAAAATGTAGCTGAAAAAGTAGGATTGCCTGCTTTTGAACAAATACACATGAATGTAGGTATACTTTCTTATAATAGGATTTATACCAACCATCTTACGCTTCACATGCAAGTAACCTCATTCCCAACCTATAGGATATTCTGAGATAAATGAACTTGTGTATCTACCTGTGGAATGTCATGACTCAGTAGGTCACAGGCTGAGAACAAAAGAGAGATGATGACTTTGTAGTCCAATCAGTCTTAAAATACTCCTACCATGCTCTTGAGAGCCATAATTTTTCAAGGGCTTATATGACAGCAAGTTTGGGGAGCGTCTCAAAGGGATGGTAAAAGGCATGTACTTGAGTAAAGGCCACAAATGAATAAAGGCTGCCAGATTTCAAGACAGAGGAGAGATGACCTATGTTTTTCCAAATAAAAGGTCAACTGAAATTTTTAGCATGGGAAGAACACCGTGGTTTTCTCCATACTCCTTCTTAGAAGGGATAGTTTATTTTCTGCTTAAATATATGTGTGCGTGCATGTGTGTATGTTCACCATGAGCTGTACACCCAACGTAGGAAATTTCTATGGTGTTTGGCAAAGTTGAAAATTACTCAAAGGATTATATCATGGGAAACATCAGGCAACCACGGTAATAGGGAGTGTTGTCATACTTGCATGTATCAAAATGTGGATGACAGCATCTTGAACTGGCATATTTTCTGATTTACATCTATAACCAAATCCTTCAGCAAGGAGCTCATGAGAAAAATCTGGTGAAAGCAAAATGCATAGCACAACTTTACTCCTTAGGAAATAGGTATAATAGGTAGTAAGATTGCCTGTGACAAAATTTGACCCAAGGACCAACAACCTGACTTTTGAGAGTATTTTCCCTAGATTTAAGATCTGATCTGGGACAAAGATCTCAGAAGCGGGAGCAAATAATGTGGAATTACCCATTTGGTGTCCCTTTTGCCTTTCTCAGCTAGTCCTGTGACACACAACTGTCAGAAGTCCTCTTGTGATAACTGGAAGGGGGCAGAGTAGGCTATAGTTCAGCAGCTTGCACGATGATCACAGAATCACAGAATTGTAGGGGTTGGAAGGGACCTCTAGAGATGAAACCCAGATGAAGTTCTATAGAATATTTGCGGAGATGCATGATCAAACAATAAGTAAAGTGCAGACACTTGTGCAGAGGAGCTGCAAGGAGAACTGTAGTTTCCACCAGTCTGATTTAAGGAGATAGGGTTGACCTGTCAAGGAGATGCAATACCTGATAGCTACTCATAAATTCTGAAGTTGGTTAGCTGCTCACAGTTTAGACAAAAATTTGTCTGATCTTTCATTGGCATGTATAGAGATGGTAAGACATCAAGTGATGTAACAGAGCACCTCTCTCTCCAATAGTGCAGGTAAGTGTTACATTGCTCAAGCATCTTCCAACTGGACTGTGTCATTTCCATACAGTACCTCTCTGATTTATGCAAATCGCAGTGTGCCACATGGTGAACATTGCAGTAATCCTCTCTGGTTCAATCTGTCTTCTGGGGGAGGTTTTGGGATCTGAAAGTGTTCTTCCTCAACACTTGAAGCATGAAAGTTAAATATTGTGTCTACCAAAGTTATATATTAGTTTAAAAATGGCTTTTCTGAATTTCTAAGTTCCTATGACTTCTTCTATTATATGTATTCTCCATGTAAAGAACAGGGAAGCTACATAAACTTCATTTGGCAGCTGCTCTCACAGACGTTGTATAGACTCAGACGCACATGCAACCATCTTTGAATAAGTAACATCTGTAATGTTATATTTACTCTGGTTAATGAATAGGAAGGCATTAGATCTCCTGAGTCTTTGAATACTGCAATTATGTTACAACTTATCTTTATTGTTTCAGCTGATTATTTATCTCATTTTCTCATGATTGTCTTAAGCTGGCTTCTTTATAAATTATATCTTGCTATTAACAAGAGTCATTAATTACCCTTACAGAAGGCATATGTCTGTAGATGGAGATATTGCACTTGTAAGATCTGCTTTATCCAGCTTTATCTAAAATGGTTTGCTTCTGCCATTTCAGAGCAAGATTCAGAGTTGATCCAGACACAACTATTTTTATCAGTAATATTTCAGAACTGCGCAGTGCTGAGGCTTGCACGCAGGCTATTAAAAGCAAATCATTTAAAATGCAATTATTTCAGAAATTTGAAGAAAATTGTTCTAGACCAAACAGTTTGGACTCCAAAGTCAGTGACTCTTCAAGTGAGTTTAATAGATGTTGCACAGAACAGACTGAATATAATGAAAAGAGTACTAAATTCTGAAGTTTGAATCAACTGGGATCAGAGTGTGAGTGGTTGTAATGCGTGTACTTTCTCACAGCTATTTTAAATATCCAACCTCAAATAGGATCTTACAGTACAGGTAAATTTAATCATAGTCATAGCATGATTTGGGTTGGAAAAGGCCTTAAAGCCCGTGTAATTCCAACTATGTAATTCCTGCCATGGGCGGGGCTACCACCCATCACCTCAGGCTGCCCAGGACCCCATCCAACCTGGCCTTGAACACCACCAGGGATGGAGCCATCCACAGCTTCTCTGGGCATCCTGTGCCTCACCACCCTTTTAGTAAAGAATTTCTGCCTAACATCTAACCTAAGTCTCCCTGCTTTTAGTTTAAAGCCATTTCCCCTTGTCCTATCACTATCAGATTGTGTAAAAAGTCAGTTCCCTTCCTGCTTGTAAGCTCCCAAGTACTGGAAGGTCACTATGAGGTCTCCCCAGAATCTTCTCTTCAACAAGCCCACCTCCCTCCCTCTTTCTTCATAGAAGAGGTGCTCCAGCCCTTTGACCATCGTGGCCCTCCTCTGGACTCATTTCAACAGTTCTGGAGCTTTCTTTTCCTGGGGTCCCCAGGCCTGGACTCACTACTGGAGATGGGACCTTACAAGGGCAGAGTAAAGGAGGACAGTCACCTCCCAGGGTACTGTTTTTCTTACAGACTGCAAGCCCACACTGCTGATTTGTGCTGAGCCTTTCATCCATCAAAAGTACTGTTTAGTATTATAGGCTTTACACAAATTCTCTTTGCATACTAATGCCACCATAAAACAATATAGTAGGGAGCTCCAGGAGTACTCAAGGCCCCAACAGCAAATCCAGAAATTGGTATTAGGTAACAGGACTTTCTCTGAGAGCATGGGGGAGCAGGAACACACATAGGAACCGTCTCTTTCTGCAGCAGAGCCTGCATCATCAGACAGGGCTGTAGGTGTTTCTTCTGTTTAGGGTTCCAACAGCATTCATGACTGTACATCTATCAGAATCTGAGGATTTCCTTTATAAAAGCATGTAACAAAACAGCTGTGTACAACCTAGTCTCCAAAGTTATTTGGGATCCCTAGCTACAACTCCATGCTCCCTCGGTCCTCTTAGCAGTAGTGATTGGAGCCCAACATCAGTAGAATAAAATATTTCTGGGGTTAGGCAATTGCTAAACAGAGTTTTGCTTGGGGAGCTGTACCTCATTCTGATAGAGTTAAGCCTGAGCTACCTCTGTTGGCCCACATCAAAGCCTAGTGTGAGAGGCAGAAGGGATTATAAAAATTATAACACTGGAAATTGTACAACAGGAGAAAGAAGCAGTAGGATGCCCTTACCTGCAATACTGCAACTGAATTCAAAAGCAATGAACGGTTAGAAGGACTGAAAGTTTTTCTTAGATAGGGATTTTTTGAGTGAAGATAATCCGTGGGGAATGTGACTCCTTGCACAAAGCAGCAGGAAGGAGATCCATGCAAAAGACATCTCTTTTAAAGAAAGAAATTCTGTTCAGCAGAAAGTACCTAGTTGTTGAAATGCTTGACCCATTAAGTCATCAGTCTGTGCAGTAAAGCCAAATCACATGGATGTTAACAGACTAACAGACTAAACAAAGCTATCTGTGACAAAATAAGGGATAAGTAGGCCACTGCAACTCTAATGAGAGAGACAAATTCAAAGTTGCAGAGGTATTTAAAACACAGCAGAAAGCGTGCTTTTCTAATCCAAGTATCTAATAAGTACTGAAAGAATGATGCATGCAATTGAAAACACATGCCCAAACTGAATGAGGCTGCAAGGGGAAGCACAGTGTAGCAACCAGTGCACGCAGTAATGCTTGAGAGATGTGACACAGCACGAAGGCGGTGGCACTGCTTTCCAATAGCAAATTGCATGTGTGAAAATGCAGCTGGAAGATGAAGCTCTGCTAATGAAACAAAAGTTTTACTAAGTTTCTTAAGTAGATCTACACTGGTAGGTTCTATGGCAAATTGGTTTCAGGCATTGGAAAGAAATGGATAAAAAGTGAATTACAAATATATGCTAGAGCTGAATACAACATAACCACAGCAAGCATGTGCCTGAGGTTAAAATTCAAAGCTCTGCACATTTCAAATAGCAAGATCAAAGCAAGTCCATTTGGTAAAGCCACTCTGGCCTGCCTGCTAACAGATAGAAGTGTTTGAAATCATGGAATGAAAAGTCCCAAGTGTGCTTGATTGAAGGGCAGTCTGCAATTGCAGATGATCAAATCAAGTAGATAACCTATCCATGGAATTGAATTCTAGACTTCCTTTCAAAGAATTACAACACGACATTGAAGAATACAGGATGTATTAAAGGCGTGTAGAAATCCTTATAATACTGAGGCACTTTCAAAGAGCTTAGAAAAAAAAAAAGCACACCAAATTTAAAATGAGTGAGTAGTTGCTTCCAGGGAGAGACATAGAAGAACTAATGAAAGAGGTAGCCAGCAAAGAATGAGAAGATGACAAAACAACTAATTGCCATCAAAAGCATTTTTTGGTCTGCCTAATTAAGGAAGAAAAAATCTTGTTAAAAGAATCTGCCTTTTTCTTTTCTTTTAACGATAATGCATTTGGTTGGCAAAGATTTCTGTATTTCTTTAGCAGACTCAGAATGCTTTTTGATTTTATCTAGATTCTGATGTAAAAAGCAATACAATTTGAATATTACACATATTAAATGGGGGGAAAAACATAGAACTAATAGATCAGCATGGGAGACAGTCCTGACCTAAAGGGAAAACTATCACAGAGCCTCTAGCAGCTTTCCTATGGATTACCACTGCTCACTACTTTTATCAATATTTTGAGGTGGGGGAATGAAGGAAAAGAATACACACATCTTTGAATATAAATAAATTGGAAAGACATCTCACTTTGACAAAATTACCACGATCACATGGTAAATGGCCACACATCTAATTCTGCATTTAATTTTGTCACAGAATGTGCAGGGGTGGCAGCCTGTGGTTGAAAATGTTTAAACCTCCAAAGGATTAAGAGAGAATCACTGACCATGAATTCCCAAGGTGATGTGGTAGCCCTTAGGAGTAGTTCAAATGGAGGCAGCACATACAGAGATATTGTTAAATATTATTTAGCACAAGTTGAAGAATAAAATACAATTTTCACAAGATACTGACAAATTGTGAAAATATTCAGAAGTGTTAAAAAGGAAAGTATTCAGATTCAAGGACTGAATTCAAGATTTGTCTTCTTGTATTCATATACCATTGCTTCTGATGGATCACTGCTAAGCATCATACTGAAGGTCTCCATGATGACACAGAGTGACATGACATGGCATGGCATGACATGGCATGGCATGGCATGACACGGCATGGCATGGCATGACATGGCTAAAAGCTTTTTGGAATGGAAAAGTTGCCAGAAAAGGGCTTGAACTGATGTAGACTGAAATCAACAAGTCACATGGGTTTGTAGCTGAACCAGATGCCTAATGCCATAGGATTTCCAAAGCATGTGCTTAAGCAGCATGCAGAGATTTTAAAAATGACGACCGGGTATCTGCTGGGTTGGCAAACAGCCAGTACAACAAGGAAGTCGCCAAAATGGATGTGTTAAAAAACAAGATTTAATGCATGATATAAGCAGAAACATTTGTGAAATAGTCCTGTAAGGATTTGGTCTGATAATCACTGCAACTAGGGTCAGAGGGTTAAAGAAAGGCTTTGGGGTTTTGGGAGGGAAGCAAAAGGAAAGGCCAGATGTATATCCATACTAAACTTTTGGAGATCTTTCCATGCTTATACATTACAGAAAGTAGGCTGTCTGAAATGAACTCAGGACTTTACTTCCGGTCTGAAGCTGAACATTTGCTCTGGTGGTGGTGTGACATGCCAGTAGGAGAGAGTCTGTGTGAATAGTATAGTCTATGTGAATTAGTACAGTGACCCCGGGGAAGACAGATGAAGATACAAACATGTTTCCAGATGCAAATGCAGTATAATAAATGGCAAACCTTGAACCAATGGAACAAAGAATGTGAAGAAAATGAATGTTTCAGATTCCTCTAGCAAAGTAAAGCAAAGCATGTGAGTAACATGGGAATGGAGCAGGAAATTCTCACTTGGGAAAAGCATCATTAGTGTGTGAAGTGCACATGAACAGAGCTTCACACTCAGATTATAACCTGGATAAGCAGATGGAATAGGTAAAAACAGTGAGTGGAAGGAGGGAAGACAAATTTGTAATTATAACTCACAACTAGAAGAGCTCAAATAGACATGGATTGATGTAGAGACAAAAAAAAGACCAGGATTGCTGATAGGGGTGTTTCACAAAGTGCTAAACCAAACCCAAGAATGGGATGAATTACCTTTTAAACATTTGTCTGCAATACCTAGGAATAAAAATAGTAACATCTGGACAAAGTCAGTACAGCACATGCGCTATTATATTATCATATGAAGGAAGCAGTAAACCATCACTGATAGTTTCTAAAAATCATAGACAGTTCTCCAACTTGAAAGGCATGCTATGAAGCATGGGAAAAATAAATATATGTATTTTTAACCTTGTTACAATTAATTCCATTCGAAAATTTTAGACTGGAAACTTGTGTGTGGCTGATGACTGGAAATTACATTACATCTATATGCAGGGCAGCTTTTTAATTGCAGAACAGTACTAGGAGTGAACAAAGTGATACCAAACATCTTAAGGAAAAAGATCACTGTACAGCGCACAGAGAGGTCTACAGTAAATAGCAAATAGCATAGATTAAAAATCCTGAAACACAGAAAGTTGAGAAGAGAAGCTAATGAAAAGAGGAAAATTCCAAGGGTGATGATATTCATAAGAGCAGCAAGAAAATGGTTGAGTTTATACCAAACTGATTCTAGCCTGAAGTTCTAATCTGCATTTGGAAAGGAGAGTGCTGTAATTATAAAAAAAAATAAAAATAAAAATATTTAAAAAAAAAGAAGATAAAGCACTTTTAATAAGGTTATTGACTGAAGAGGTTGTTTAAAATGCCTAATGGGATAGAGAGATAATAACCAGCAAATCTGCAGTTTTTAAAGAACTGACTGGGGAGAAATTTGATGTTTATTTGCAAGAAATCTTGGAGTACTAGTGGAATTCCGAAAGAGAGAATGTTCTGCTTCTATTCAGAAGGATAGGAAGAGGTGACTTAGTAACTGAACTGATTAGCATGTGGCCAATATAAAAGAAAATAAAAGCAGAGCTGATATGGTATTAATTTTAATAAAGAACATAGGAAAAATGCATAAGTGATGTCAGTCAAGTTTTAAGAAAAATTGTTCTTGACATCATACGTTTGACTTATTTTGATAAGATTATGGGTTGAGCTTATAGTTGTCTCATCGCAGGCTTTTGTAAGGAAGTTATCACACGATGTTCAAATCTTATTGTACATTATATTATATAGTGTCCCTGGTTAGTAGGTTTGTTAAACAAATCAATATCAAAAGCTTCATGAAATGGTACTACTCCAAACAAGAAGTATGTTCATGCCCACTGTCAAACAAATGTGTGTCAAGGGTTTGTGCATGTAGCACCTTACAGACCCTATAGACTGGGGAACATGTTTAGAAGACAGAGATGGAGAAAAGCGAGATCACACCAGAGAAATGTGAGAACACAACGTCTCATTGCAGCACTGCAGAACTGCTTTCAGACAAGCAGAGTTCTTGGCTGCCTGTACAGGAAATGTTAAATAGAAATAAAAGATGAAACATGAATGACAGACTACTGCTGGAACAAATGCTAAGTACTCTCATACATGCTTAAAAAGGACACTGTAAAATTGGGGATGGCGTAGAAGAAAGCCTCACTCAGAGATCAATAACTGAACAAAGTGCCTCTCACTGACAGATCACACAGATCTGGTTTGCTCATGTTGTCAGAGTAAAGGCAGTGTGGTGGTTTACTAAAGCATACAAAGTTCTTCCATGGAAAATACAGGGAAATAAAAGTTTAGTCATTTAGCTAAAAAGAACAGAAGGATAAATTGCCAAACATTTTCAATCAGAAAAAAAAGCAAGGTGGAGTCTCTTTTTCCTGGACTCTTCTGTTTGCTGTTGCCAAGGCTTTCCATGTTCTGATAAGTCAGATCACATCAGGCAAATATTTCAGAACTCTTTTACTGTCAAATGCATCACAATAAGTAGTTGGGCAAAATCTAACGGTTTGCAATATGCAGACCAAGCTTTCCTAGAGTTAGATAGTTCAGTTCATTAAAAAAAAAAAAAAAAAAAAAAAAAAAAGTAGTAAGTATGGGAAGTGGCGTATTGAAGGCACACTAAAAAAACATCAGTATGAGAAGATAACAGCAACTCCAATTCCTGTTGGTATGGAAGACTGCAGTAGTCATGACTCAAGTAGCATCCTTTGCTGAAGATGCAGTTATGCCAAAGTGAAATGACATGCACACAGATGCTCAACTTCACAACTTCTTTTCAAGGAGGGGCTGTTGTGAGTATCGTGTTCCTGAATAAAATGTGATGAGAGCTGTTAAGAGTTGATATTTTTGCCCTTATTGGAGTTACACAGCAGTGACACTGTTGCCATGTCACCACAAAGACGTGGGCCATGGTGTAGAAATGTTACCCTAGCCACCTACATAGGTATTGAGAAGTGCAAAATCAGAGCTAGGAGTACCTTTCATCTGGGTACAAAGTCTCTTGTTACTTTTAGATCTGGGCATTGTATGAGCTTCTGGATTTGCCAAAATTGCATGATGCTACTGGTCATCACTTGCTCCAAATCTCAGCTGACTGCCTCTATGTGGAGTTAAGTGTGATTTGGGTTTGACTAAAGAGTGCTGGGCTGGAGAATACCACTGGATATTCCTCCCAGTATCAGCGAGCTCAACACTGGGAATCAGTACATAACCAGTGTCCCTGATTCCCACACACAGACCTCGTGATCCCACACCAGATTCCCATAAGTGGATGTGGAGCAGCACTAGAAAATGAAGGTCATGTTGCTGTTTTTCCTGCCCATCTTGCACTGCCAGCTTAGAAATACTTGGACACATTCCTTGGGCTGTAAGATGCCAACTGGAAGCCATTACAGTACAAAAATCAGTAGCTGTGTCAAAGACACGGATATGAACCACAATGTTGACGTTGAGTAGGGAACTATAATTAGTGACGCTATTGTGTTTTATCCTGGAGGATAGAAGTTAGATTTGTTAAAATGTGCTAAACAGATGCAGGAATAAGTGCCTTGTTATCAGGTTCAGTTGCTCAGTACTGCAGTATAGTTGTTGTAAAAGCTTGCCTTTGTGACACAAATGGCATACAGGCTTGCAGGTGGGAAGCTGAGTGCCAAAACAGAGGGAGAAGAGAATGGGATCACGCACTCTATGTCCTTGTATCTTGCGAGAAGTATTAGCAGGCAGCAATGTTCTGCTCAGGACTGAGAAGGGCTGTGACATTTGGGCTTCTTCTCTCCTCCAAATCCTCACTGCCACCAAACAAGGAATGTGTTAGGAACATTATTTGGAGCCAAACCAACCCCCATCATCTGACTGAGCATTCTCCTGTTTCTGGAAAAGTCCCAGCCCACATTACAGATGGCTGCAAGGGAAGTATAAACATTGACAAACCTAGGTTTTTCCCCTCTTTTTTTTTTTCCTTCTCTTTTCTGCATGATTTTCTAGTTAATTTGTAGCTGTCAAAGGAGGTAAGTCTGTGCTCCTTTCTAGCTGAAGGTTTAGTAAACCAGACCTTCTGGTTTTGGATTAAATTTTACTTCAGGTCAGGTCATTTGTGGAAAGTGGTTTTGGAACCTATGACTCAATGTCTCCACATTAGAGAAAACTTCCCTCCCTAAAGTACACAGGCTTGAGTAAATGTTAGAATAATTGTAATTCATTCCCAGGAGTGATTCACAGTCTGTGTGAGTACAAGGCCACATATTAATTGTGTGGACCTCGTAATAGTTACTTTATTTGCTCTGCAATTCATCTTGAATCCTGCAGTGCAACAGCAGTAAGCAAACCTCTCCTAAGGAAGGAAAAATATGTTTTGGGGTTAGAACTTTCAGAATCTGGTCAGAGGCAAACAACATGGAAAGTATAACTGTAGTAGGGTGAAATCAAGTGGCATTTTCAGGCTATGACTTCTGGTGGCAATGCATGACATCTCTGGATCTGGTCTGCTTCAGGGAGCCAACTGTAAAGGTTATCCCTGATGTAGTATCGTGTTGCTGCTCAAGAAGCATGCAGCAAAAAAGCAGAAAAATAAAATGGAGATGAGTAATGGTTCACCTTACAAATTTTGATTAAAGGTATTTCCCTGTGTAAATCTGACAGCTGTGCTTCGAGGTGTACCCGGACACCAGAAGCAGCCTCGGGCTGGGCACCTTCCCTGGAGGCACCTCTGTTAATGGCTGCGCTGAGAAGTCAGCACCACTTTCAGTTCTACTAAATGTTTTTCCTTATTCATCAGAAGTCTCATCTTCCTCTGCCTTCATGCGATTATTTTTCCTTAAAATGCTTTATGAGTACTCGGGAAAGAAAAAAAAAAAAAGAAAAGGAAAGAAAAAAAAAGACAAACAGAGTTGCGTCAAGGTGAGCTTACGGTGACAGCTGTCTTTTATTCATCCTGTTTTTCCTAGCACAGCCCTTCTGAGGGTGCTTGTCAAGAACGAACTTCCTCCCCCCTGACTCTCCGCTTCTCTTTCAGAGCGACTTCTGATCTCAGAAATGTTTTTTATATGTTTGATGGATGAAGCGATCAATTGCTTTTTCGACTGAGCGTTTTTGGTTTGGAATAAATTGGCGGCGGTTCTTTCTCCCTGTCCGATTATGTATTTGTTTTGTCTCCTCCTCCCTCAAGACAAATCCAGAGCGTTGTAATGGGATCTATATATACAGTACGTGGCATTTAAATAAAACGTTTTATCAAGCATCTTTAAATCTGCACTCAGCCTCATTTAACCTCTAAAATTACTCTTAACAGACGACCTTCATTAGCCAAATTGGGAGGAACGTGCGCGATGTTTTAAACAGCACCGATGAACATCCTTCCTCTTCTGGAGCAGAAGGGGAATCTGATGTGGGGTCTGCCAATCCCCGCACCCTCTTACTGGTCGGGCATCGTGCGTCAGTGGGCGCACGGCCCCGCGGGACGGCTTCCAGCGGTTATGTGCTCGGAGGGGTGTGGGATCCGTGCCCCCAGCCAAGGGATGCTCTCGTTGCCTCGTGAGCTTGCTGAGCGAGCGCTCGCCGTCCACGCTCCCGGGTTGCCTGTCCCAGAGGACACCAATTAAAGGCACTAATTGGACAGCAATACATCAAAGTCCGCCGCTAAGATCGGCTTCTCTGAGCTCCGGGGGTCCTGCGGACAGGCTTTTGTTGTAAGGACCAGCTCTGCTCCGGGCTCCCGTGTCGGTACAGGGACACGGCCACGCGTGCACACACCCGCCCCAAACCCCTTCGTCCCCCTCGGGGGTTAATACCGGCCGGGGCCCGCTACCCTTTGGGTCAAGATGTGGGAAAACCGCACCCCCGTGGGCCGGCTCCACTCACACGCTCCCTGGGAAGAGGGGTGCGGGGCCGGCGGGTCCCCCTCACCGCCCGGGCACCCCCCAGTGCTGCCTTCCTCATTTATTGGCAGCGGGTGTCCCTCTGAGCCTGCGGTCCTCTGCCGGCTGTGGGCAGCAGCCTGGAGCCCTCATTCCGAAGGGTTTTAGGGTTTCACGCTCAGATATATATGTAAGTCTTCAAACGGGCAGAAGGGAAAAATGACAGCGCACTCGATGCGGAGCTGGCGGCCGCTGCTGCGGGGACGGAGTTGGGCGGTTGTCCCCTTTCCGCCCTCCCTGCAGTTCCCTTCCTCCCTCCGAGGACGTGCCGGGAGCGAGGAGGCGGCTCATCATTTACTGCCCACGGAGGCATTTGTTTTTCATTTTGCGAACGCTTCCCTTTAAGTAATTGTTCCTGTTAAGAGCGTGTACCTTTCACTGGGCTCCGCCGCACTATAAATAATCCCGATGAAGATGCAAGGATATGACTTTCACAAGATTGGACAATTGATTAAAACTGTGACCTGCAATTGCGAATAATCTTGGAAGGCTATTTAAACAGATGAAGGCCTAAATTGTCTTGCTTGTATCTGAATTAATTTCTCATTCATCATCATTATGGAGTGATTGGTTCTATTCAGGCTTTGCAGCCCGCTGGAACGAAACTGGATTTAAATGAGACTGTAACACAATTTAAATGCTCTCCGGCTTTAACGAGGCCAATCGAGCAGCTGCAATAAATACAAATATTTTTCTAAACAGCCTTGTTTTAAATAATTACTTAATACTTTCATGTGATGCTCTTAAGTGGCAATTTCTGTCTCTCAAGTCCCAGGCATTTCTTCGCAGGAAGGGCAGCGGGGAAAAGCACTTTGCCTCCTTGCTTTGTGTCTGCATACGTTCACGCAATGCGCCGACGGTGATTCTTCAACACGGGTTGTGTAAATATTGGTGTCAACTTGGGTTATGGGGCTGGGCAGGGGCACGATCAGTTTAAAGGGGGGGGGGGGGAGGGGGGGGAATAAGAGGAGAATTGTGACTTCTTTGCTTTCTTGTTTGAAAGGAGAGAAGAAGGAAAAGAAAAAAACTTTGCAAAGACGGGGAGCTGCCCCAAGCAGGATCTGCTCTTCACCAGGACAGCCATCAGAGCACCCGTGGGCGCAGAGGGGACACGCAAACCAACAGCGAGAGGGGAGCGGGCAACAAATGGGGGGCTCGGGGGTGAAGGATGCAGCGAAAGGACGTGGGAGTCGCGTCCCACGCAGGAACCTGATGGTCCCGAACGGAGCCATTTGTGGTAGGAGTCTCCGACTCGCCCCGGCGGTGCGGTACCCCGGGTGACAGCATTGTGAGCGGCGGGATCCGGCCTCGGGGTGACATATGGCAGAGGGTGTTCGCAGAGGTAGTAAAATTAAGTGGCCGTGCGAGCAGGAGAATAGGAAACAAAAGGATCCTTCGGATACACGAGCCAAAAGCTAAGGGAGCCGCACGGCTTGCTGCAGGTGCTGGCAAACGACCTAACAACCGAGCAGAAAATGGGAAAGATGGAGAGCCGATTTTCTAATGATTTGGGCGCTGGAGGAAAGAATAGTGCTGGGAAAGCAGATCCGGTCCCGCTTAATCATACAGCCTTAATAAAAACGTATGGTGTGAGACGGGGACGTAAGCGGCAGTCTCGGCGCTATCTCACTTAATGGCACAGAAGGTGACATAAAACACAACAAAGATGGGCTGAGCGGAGCCGAAAGGGGCTGAGTGATTTGACGGTAACGGAGCAATTTAATGCGCGAGTTACAGCACCGCTCCCCGGGATCGTTTAGGCTTAACCCGTTCTCCAGAGCTCATCTTCTTCCTCTTGTGGTCCTTTTTTTTATTGGTATTATTATTATTCAGTTGTTTAAAATGAGCATTATCCCAAACATATGCAGTGCAATCAGCTCGGTCACACTTACAAGAACACGCTTTAATAAGGCAATCAATCAAACGCTAACAAGGCGGGGAAGGCCTTTCGGAGCCGAATTGGGCTGGTCGGGGAGCGGAGCCCGTGCGGCACATGGGGCACCCGAAGGCAGCCCAGAGTCCCCTGGTGACACGGGGGTGGGCACGTCCCGCAGGGCCCTGCCATTCTCAGCACCTCAGGGTTCGGGGCCGCCGGGTGAGCCGAGAGACGGCGGGGGGGGGGGGGGGGGGGTGAAGCAGAGCCCCTGCCCCCCCGGTGAATGCCCCGCATGTGGCCGAGAGCGATGCCCCGCGTAGGGCCCTGGGCATCCCCCTCCGGCGACGAAGGCGTTAACGGCCCCGGCCCCACGCAGCAAAAGGAAAATTTCATTATGAAGTAATGAGTAATTCCTCCCGACGAGATGTATTGTTATATCTTCCACTTCAATTTAGGAGCACAGCGGCTCAATTACCTAGAAAATACAGTCAATTAAAGGCTGCTGATTGGACACGAGGACGGATCATCGATCTTGTACTTTCCAATATCGTTCCAGACACCTCATTTTCCCTCCCCTATTAACTGAAAATACTCTCGGCATTACTGCGACCCGGAGCCTATTTACCTGTCGCAGGCAATCTCTGCCCTGTGACCGAGCCGCAGTGAAATTCACTGCCACCCTCTGTGCCGCACTCCCCTCCGAGAACGGCTGCCGAGGGGAGCGGGAGCCGAGGGTGTGGGGTCACCGTGCTCGGTGCGAGCCCCAGCACGGGAACTGTTCCCTTTGCCGATGGAGGTGGTGCGAGGTGGTGACATTCCCCCTTCACACGCGCATCACGCACCCCAGTGTATATAAAATATGTGTATTTGACACACATATATGTGCGTGTATATATATATATATATATAATATGTATATTTGTATGTGTATATATATATATATATATATATATATATATAGTCCCCTAGCCCACGGCGCATGGCAACCCGCTGCATCCCTCAAGGGGTAACCGTGCCCTGAGATGGCAGCAGGTGCCTCTGCCCTGCCGGGAAGGGGGCCGCGGTCACCCAGGACACCCCTGGTTTTATTGTGTGTCACTCCCGACCCATCCGATGCCGCCTGTCCCCGGCGTTGCCAGGGCTTCTGGGTCCCTCCTTAGCTCCTGTTTTCCAGGACTTTTTTTTTTTTCTCGAGAGTGCTAAAATAAAAAGTCGGGGGGGGAGGGAATCCAAGATTTTCCCTAGCTTTGGCTTGGATGCTGTTTACAGCTGTTCTTTCCCGGGGGGGGGGGGGGGGGGAGGGGGGGGAGGGGAGGAGGGGAGTCTGCTTGTGAGTGTCCAAAACAGGGCCATCAGTTTCCATGTCCATGAGGACATCTCGCTCAGAGAGGAAGGAACAATCTGCCCTTAATGATTTAAAGATGGTGACTTTGGATCTGTTTTTAAGAAAAGGCTCTAATAAACAATTTTTGATTGGAAAAAAAAAAAATCTATCCCTGCACGCCCGTGTCTCTTCCCTGCTATCCAACCACTGCAGTGAAGCGTTGCTATGTCCTCTCAGTGCTGAGGACAGAGAGACAACGAACCGGAGGGTCCTCAGCAGCTGAACTCACAGTGGATAGTGGAGGTGTCAGCCCGACTTGGTTCGGCCAGCTCTTGTTCTCCTGCTTGGCGAACCGCAACTGTTAGAAACCGCAAGGAGGTGAAACTCGTCTTAAGCAAAGCTTTGGTTTTTTTCTTTTCTTTTCTTTTTAAACATGCACAATAAAAATGTGGATGATGTGTTGTTAAAATGTGTCTGCCTGCAGTGCAATTGGCGGTGGTGGTATTGTGGTGGTACTGTGTTTTGTTCCGACATGGTAACAAATGATGACGGTCTTTGGGCTATTTAAAAATAGACTCAAATAAACAAATTCTGATTTGGAAGAAACTTCAGCCCAGCTCGGTGTACGTGTTTGCTTTCAGAGCTGTAGGCTGACCGAAACCGAAGCAAAAGCGATGGTGCTACCTCCTTCCGAAATACCTGAAGGGGAAAGGGGAGGGGATGCGGAAGAAATCTTCCTCCAGAAGGAAGAGAGAGCACTCTGAAGGGCACATACAGATGCAAAGAGCAGAAGTGGGGAAGGAGATAAAAAAACAGCACTTGAAATGTAAAAAAAATAACCAAAAAAAAAAAAGGGGGGGGGATGTTGGGAAAGAGTCGCATACAAGAAAAGTCAATGAGAGAACTGAAGGCTGCAGTACAAAGGAAGGGAAATCGCCTTTGCTCCAATTTACAGACTGGTGATTGTCTGAAGGAGTGCTGCTCCCTGTCACCTAATCTCTTCCCTTGGCGGCTTGTTAGCGTTTGGCACGGGGGCTCTGCTCACGGAGCATTATACATTCGATATTCAAAAACCCTCCTTACATATACATCACTTGCTAATTTCGTCGGTGTGTGCACATTTCAGCGACTGATAATAGGACGTTGTTATTTAACGGACAAATAGCTCTGACCCGTAGAGAAGCAGCAGCTCGTGTTTTTTCCCTGCTAACTCCGGTCTACCTCTTAAAGCTAAAAGTTGGAATGAAAGAGGAGACGGACTGCTGCATTACTGCTCAAAGCGAAGGAGGAAACAAGGGACAGTAAAGAATGCAATTAAACCACGATAGCAATGTACAGAATGTCAGTCTTTTTTCTTTATGGTAAAGCATTGTTTTTCTCTATAGAAATTACTGGATAATACTATTGAGTCGCAATCCTGTAACCTTTTGGTTTTGCTGTTTGATCGTTGGTTTTATTTTTCTGAACGCCCCGCTAGATTGCTTCTTAGCTTTCTTCATGCACACCAGCCATTTCGTTATCAAGATAATGTTCCTTTCAAGTATTTCAGATTTCCCCTCTCAGTCCTATGGATCTGTGCATATAAGGTCGGCTGCTGTAACCCGCAGAAGTCCTGGCCCCGGTAGGAAGTCCATCAGTTAACGATAAAGTCCCCACTTATCTCTGTGCGTTACTGAAATGAGTTTAATTCAGGTAGATTTTGTTTCTCCTCCGTGCCTAAAACCCTTCTCCGGGATAAATCACTGCTCGTTCCTTTTTTCCCGTTGGAATGTAAATCCTTTCAAGACTGAGTTATTTTTAGTCTTTTTTTTTTCTTTTTTTTTTTTCTTTTTTTTTCCTTTTTTTTTTTTTAATTTTTTGTTTCCAGAGATGTCCACTTCTGGGGAGAGAATGTTAAATAAACATCGGCCGTACGTACATTAACTCGAAGAGCGCCCGGGAAAGGGGCGAATTTTTAACAACCCTGAGACGAAGCTTTATCTCGTTAAAGGTACTTCTTCCCGCTGGTCCATGGAAACAGAGCTGGCTTTACTCAGCACCGAGGGCGTGAAAGTGAGAAAGGAGTCCGTCCTGGTGGTGGCCGAGCAGGTAAAGTCTGACCCGGTGGGTCTCTGTGCCAGCCCGTTGGACGGGCTGCCGTGGCACGCCAGGCACGAGCAGGGGCTGCCACCGGCGCTGCCGAGTCCGTGGCTCGGGGCGGGGTACAGAGAGGGGTGCCTGAAGGCGCAGAGCAGCTCCGGCCGCGGGTACGGGTGGGACAGGACGCGGAAGGTGTCCAGCGGCCGCAGCGGGGTGCTGAAGGGAGCGGCGGCCGAGGCCGAGGTGGCCCCGATGCCCATGTGGGAGTAGTAGGGCAGGGGCAGATGGGATGGGAAGGGGTAGGGCAGGTTGCCCGTGGCGGCCGCGTGGCTCATCATGTAGGTGTAGAACGCCGGGTCCGCCGGGTGCGGCCAAGTCATGGCCAGGCGCTGCCGCTTGTCCTTCATCCGTCGGTTCTGGAACCACACCTGCGGAGAGAGAGGGGAGGCCACAGCCGTCACCCGCAGCGCATCCCCCGCGCATCTCCGCGCTCCGTGCGTGGCTGAGACCTGGGATCGCTCCCCATGGCCGAGCCGACACCGGCGCCAGCCCCGCACCCTGAAGGGATCGCTTAAAGCGCTGTAAATCCAGAGAGAGACCCTCTGGGGCTGCCTCGTTAGGGCGCTTATCTCCCTGTCTTCCTGCCGGGGCTCGTCCCAGGGAACCCTCCGGGTAAACTCAGCTTCTCTGCCTCCTGCAGACAGAATTACCTGGGATTCTTTTATTATTATTATTACTACGTTCTGCAAACGTTATGGAAATAGCAAAGTAGAGCGAGGAGAAGAGAGGTCTGGAGCTGCTGTTGCCTTCCTATTCCTTCCCTCGTCAACCGAGGGAGTTTTGGATCGGGCTGAGGGAAGGATTAGCAATAATCCAGTGGGGAGAGACCGGATTAGCGGCGCTGGCTGGGATGGCCCCGGAGCCGCTCGTCCCCCTCCCCCCAGCAATGCCGCATGCTGCGGGGTGCGGGCAGGGCCGGGAGAGGGGCGGGGGGTGAGAGAGGGCTGCGCTGGCGAAGTGCTTTCCCGAGTTTTGCAAGGAAGCTTGGCTATATAGATTTATTTCGTGCTAATTGGAAACATGTCCGAGCCGTGTATACCTTGATGGTGGTTTCTGGCAGATTTAGAGCAGCCGCTAGCTCACATCTCCGAGGCCTGGACACGTAGTTCTCCCGATAAAACTCCTTCTCCAACCGGGCGATCTGCTCGCGGGTGAAGGCGGTGCGGTACCGGCGCATCTGGTCGCTGGCGCTGCAGCCCAGCGGGCCCTGGGAGCCGCCTCCACTGCCGCCCTTGGGGTGATCCCCACCGCCGCCGGGGCTGCCGGCCCGAGCCTCGGAGCACGGCCCTGCGAGGGGAGCCCGCGGAAGGGACACTTGCTGGGAGACGGGTGTGCAAGGGGGGATGCTCTCCGCCCGCTGCCCCATCTCGCTGCCCTCTCCCCCGGCGCCTCCCAGTTCGTGTCTTTTCTATCCCTGCTCCTTTGCAGTAGGGATGCTTGGGAGATACCCACGGGGAACGGTGCTGGAGAAAGGGGTGATGCCCCAAAATATACACATGGCACCCCTGCAGCGTCCTCTGGACCGCTTACTCTCTCCCCATGCTGTGAAGCTGGAGGTGGCCGCAGCATCCCCGGCCCCGAGGGCTGGGAAGGGCAGGTGTGCCCACGGCCTTCCCGCAGCCCAGCGAGGAGAAGTCGGCAGTCAGGAGTCCTGCCCCTACCCCAGGGAGGGTGTCAGGCTCTGGGGACCCTCCGATCAGCCTGCAGAGCTTGAGATGGGGTATTTTCCAAAAGTCCCTAAAGGATGAAATGGGGGCAGGCATCGCCATCCACACTTCCCGGTTTCTTCTTCAAGTGATGGTGGAGTGGGAAGGGAAGAGAAGAGGGTCATTGTTGGGCTGGGGGGGGGGGGTCTGCCGGGATGGAAAGGTGGGAATAGGGAGTGGGGGCAGGGGGAGAAGGGGCCTGGCCGCTGCTTTTGCTTTCAAATGCAACTCTCTTTCATTGTGCCCGAGACCAAAGGCAATTAATGCATTGGGACCATTTCCGAGCTGGCGCCATCGAGACACAGAAGTGACAAGGTAATTTGGACCTCTCTCTTTTTTTTTCTTTTTTTCTTTTTTTTTTTTTTAACCCAACGTGCAAACAAGGACCTCTCCGCCGCACTTGGGGCAGGCAGGAGTCAGCGAGCGATTTTACGGTCTTTACGGGCGCTTCCGCACTCGCCCGGGCACATTTCACCCTGCAAAACCACAAACAGCTCTCGGCCAGAACACCCGTTTGATGTTGCTCCCCCGTGCCCACCCCCTTCGAGCTCAGAACCGCGCAGCTGGGGACGATCCGAAGGGGTTTCCTGGAGCATGCACCGTAGTGGGAAAGGATGAAAATAAAATTAAAGGATCGGTGTGGGGGGGCCCTTGGCCAAGGGGCCCTGCGGGACCGGCTGCAGACTTGATGCTCAGGGAAGCCTGGCTGCCCTCCAGGGACGCGGCGGTTGCCCGGTGTCGTGCCCTCCACCTCCCCAGCGAGCCTCCCGATGCCTGGAAGCCGGTGGATCAACTGGCAAAGGGAATCCCCCCACCACCCCCTCTCCGACTTTGAAGGGAAGCCCCCCTCCGGCATCCTCCCGCCCCCCCGGTGCTGCCCCCCCGGCCCAGGAGCGAGAGGGGGCTGCAGGCATGGGAAGGGGTTGGGTACCTTTGCTGTGCTGGTACTCGGCGCTTCCCGTGGCGCAGTCCGGGGTGCAGCTCACCTCGATTTCCTCATAGAAATCCGACTCGGTGTCCGAGCTGCTCTGCTGCCCTTTGCTGGAGGGGGGCTCCGTGCCTGGGGGCTGCTGTCCGGCCCCGAGCAGTGCTGCCGCCGCCGAGCGGCTTTCCGGCACCGTCCCTGTCCCTGGCAGCACCTCCACCTCCTCTTCGTCTTCTCCTCCGCCACCTCCTCCTCCTCCTCCTCTCTCTCGGGACGACAAGGGGCCAGGTCTGGGGCTGAGGCAGTTCCGAGGGATCATCTTTTCCTGCGGCTCCGGAGCGGGGCTCCTCACCGTTTCGGTTAAATTAGGCACCCTCTTGCCAACCAGTGCGCCAAGTTGCGACCCTTCCAGAAACATCACCATCTCCTTCCTGCTTTCCATCGCGACTTCGCTTAAGGGAGGGGGGAAACAAATCCAGATCTCGTCCCCCCCCTCCCCGCCGCTCCCTCCCCAGCCCCGAGCGCAGCCCGCGACCCGCTGCCGGCGGTGCGGAGGAGCAGCGGGGAGATGGGGTGACCTTGTGATGCGAGCGCTGCTCTGTGCCGTGCTGCTCTGGGAGGGATCACCATTGCCCTCTTCTTTCTAAGCTGTCATCCTCAATGGTGCAGTCGTCATTACAGTACCACTGGTGACGCCACACATTGATTGCCAGCGGATAAATAGAAACGTCTGCCATGGGGAAGATGAAAGGAAGAGCCGGAGCTAATGGGCTCGACGCGTGATGCACCAGGTGTAGGAGCCGCGATGGAGAGGGAAGTGTGAAAGGGAGATGCATATGGAGCGGGGCTGCAAAGAGGTTGTAACATGCGGGCAGAGTTCCGCGGGGGGGAAGCCTCGCTTGGCCATTAAACAGAGCCTTTTGATTGCTTTAAGCCACTGCCTTGATGTAAAACCGAGGCGAAGAGCCTTAGCCGCATCCTGGGAGTGAGAAGATGCGTACCGAAGCCTCTTCCTTCGATGCATTATTTATTGCTGGCAATCGGCTTCCGCAGAGCTGCATGGATGAGGCTTTAGGAATCCTTTGCAAACTCGAGGATAAGGAAACGCGTTACTGACATTTGAATGTAGAAACAGCCTTGGCTTCTCGTTCTGATTCAGTATCGGTACCTGTTCGTAGAATTTTGTTTGAGATCAAACGACAGTTGAAAATTCGGAAACGCGCTTACGATTTTATTGCGTTTTACAGCGGAAAAGATAGAACCGACTTCACTTTCGTAACTGTAGATAGTCTGCCTACCTGATGTTTATCATTTACTCTAATTTCTTCCATCGTTTTTCACATTTTCGATTAATGTTGAGCTTTCAGGAGGTTTTTCTTCCTCCTTCCCTTTCTACGTTTTAACTAATTGTTTTGCATACGTTGTTGTCTACTTTCAGGAGGAACGACTGCGAGAAGAAGCTCTGCCAAGAACGATACAGAGAGAAATTCGTATTATCAAGGCCAGAGCTTGTGCTCGCCAGCAGATGCTGCAAACCAAAGATGACAGGGGCAGCGACTCGGACAGCACTTGTCTGAAAATAAGAGACCTCGCACCCCAAATATGTATTCTCCTTGGTGTATTTCGATATTTCTAATGAGTGCAGCAAGGATCTCATCTCGAGTTCATATTGACTCGCACATGTAGTGTCAGGTCATTTTCAGCATCTGCCGTAACGAGATTGTTCCATATTTTTTTTCTCGGAGCGTTATTGGCTAATCGGGTTACAGAAAACATTCAGCCAATTACGTTTCCAACTCGGGAAGGAATTTACTGGCATATTTGAGGTGACGTTGCTTTGGTGGGGAACGGGCAGTGCAATGGGAAACACGCTGGGATTTTCTGTAGAGCTCTGTGAGCAGGGCACGAGGGGGCTGACAGACAGACAGACAGACAGACAGACAAACGGATTCCCGATCCTTTCGATCCTCCATGGGTTAAGACGTGCTCCAGCAATATGCATGCTGATTTCAGGGGGATAAAGCAGGAATTTTTACAGGGTACTGCCACCAATCTCTCGCTCTGCCTGCGTGACACGCGTACATCTTTATGGGCACCCACACCACGCACCCACCCGGCTCAGACCGCATTGATTTCATCACACGTGTGTTGCCTATGTATTGAAAACTACTCTCTCAGTTCCCTTCCACTTCTTTCCCCTGCCAGCCTCAGACCCGAGTACGTGCCCTTCGTGCCCCGGACGAGGACCCGCTGCAGTCCCGGCTCCTGGGAGGGGACAGGGACAGGGGAGCCCCAGAAATGGGCTGCAGGATCGGGCCCAGCTGCTGTATGAGGGATGGACGGACGGACGGAGCAGTCCATATCCACCGCCTGCTGCTCCCAGAGGTCGGCGTGGATCCGGGCAGACGGGGCAGCTCGGGCAGCACCGTGCCCGTGGGGCACTGGTGGCCGCTTCCCACGTCTGGTGACATCGCCTCTGCGCTTCCCTACGGGCTGGTTTTGTGTCACCATCACCTCTGGGGGCTGCGTGAAGGATTCGCCTCCCCCGAGGCCCCGCTCAGACCCGTTCTCACGGGAAAGATCGCCTCCGGACTCCCTCCTGGCTCAGCCAGGTAGTCGAGGAGGTCCGCTGTGTCTGTGCAATTAGCCATTACTACGAGCTCTGGGGCAGCGAGGGGAAGGAAGTTCATGTCTCTTTCTGAGTAAAATGGTAACAGGGAGCTGAATGCAGAACGCAGGGGAGCTCCTCCAGATGGCCCGATGAACACGATGTCTGTCGGGAAGTTTGCAGGAGCTATCTCAACCAGCCTGGAGCCTTCGCAATAGGTTATGCAGGATGATCCCCACCGATATGATCGTTTTCGTTTACGATCTGCTGCTTCCTCCTTCCTCACCCCGCTCTCAGCCCGACCCCACCGGGACGTCACCCCCCACGTTTGCTGCTCCCGTGCCGTCGTCAGGGACGGTGTGAGTCAGCGGCAGCACGGGCTGCAAAACACACACACACGGACAGGCAGACTGACACCCACCCGTACACGCAGAGCTATTTGCCATGGGTAAACACACAGCTCAAGGCCCAAGTAGAGACGAAGGAAAAAAAAAAAAAAAGAAAAAAAGAAAAAGGGCTCTATCGGGCACAAAGTGAATTAGCACGGGGCTTCAGACGTTGCCTTTATTTTCACACCCCCGAGGAGGAA
Source organism: Callipepla californica brunnescens (assembly GCA_023055505.1). Classification (NCBI taxonomy): domain Eukaryota; kingdom Metazoa; phylum Chordata; class Aves; order Galliformes; family Odontophoridae; genus Callipepla; species Callipepla californica. The sequence continues at coordinate 2,978,271 of JALIRH010000064.1, forward strand.
GCACGGCCACGACAGCCCCTTCCCTCACAGACCATCCCGTCCCACTCCTTGCTCTCTGCTGCTGCTCCGGGAAAGGCTCCGGCTGTGCCTCTGCATTGTGTTTCCCACAGATCTGTCAAGTCCTATTTGGAAGGAGACTCCCTCATTTGGGATTAATTTCCAGGCAGATTGGAAAGTATATCTCTACGGGGTTTTATTTCTTTCTTCTTTTCTTTTTTTCGTTTGTTTTTTTTTTATTATTTTTTCCTGCGAAGATTTTTATGAAGTCTCCCTCGCTCTGCTGGTCACAATCGGGACGTCAGAACTGTCCTCAAAACTTTCCAAACTGATTTATTCCTTCGACCTTTCAGCTCTCTTTGCTGAAATACGGCCGAGGCGAGAACGAGGAGACAATATTCAGCCGGCACCGATCCCTGCAGAAGGGATTCCTAGCGTACAAATAGGCAACGAACACGCTCCCATCCCAAACCAAAGAACTGCGGCGGAGCATTCAAACATTTCCAGAGTAACATAGTCATAAATCAGAGGTGTCCCTTGGAAGTGCGTAGCCCTGAGAAGGAAAAATCCATCGCACACTTCTCAGCCGCGGGAGATTTCTTTTCTCCCGTCGGTCATCGGGTGTGGGAACTCCGGGCCGGTGCTGTCCGGCGGTGGCTGTGATCCCACAGAGCACGTTCAACCCATCTGAAACACAGTCCCCGTCGTCTTCCTAAGAGGGGGAGAGCTCTGACGTATAGTAGAACGATTTAGTGCCCAAAAGCCTGGTACACGGTCCAAACGGGCGACGAAGCCAGAAAGCTGATTTTTACATTTTTAATGGATAGTGTTAACAATAATGGTGTAATTATCGCTGTTTTATGAAGGCTATTTTTTTACGACACGGTTAGAGGTGGAAGCTTTGGAAAGAAGAGAATAATAGGTGCATTATGCTGGGTGTGAATACAAGCTGATACACTGACAGCAAACAGCACTTAAGTGGCACTGAGGAGAGAGGACAGAGCTGTGAGTGGGATGTGCCCAGGAGAGCATGTAATGAATCTGATCCAGGACACATCTTTGCCTCAGTGTAGCTCTGAATATGGGATCCAGATATCTGCACGGAGGGCATCTGCCTGTGCTTTTTATTAATATTACTTGATTATTTAATTATTACTAGTAATTATTAGTAGTTATTAATAATATTTTCCTTGCTGGCCGCCGGAAGCAGCACTTCCCTGCCATCACCAAAGGCTTCAGAGATTATAGCTTATTCTATCAAAACGTGAAGAAGGGCCCTATCCTGCTCCTGGAACAACCAGGAAAATTTGGCTGTGGAAACCAGATCTGATGCTTCACTGTTGTCAGTGAGTACATTGTGAAGGAATTTGGGCTTTCGATTTCAGTTGCTATCACTTCCAGACTCGTTGAGAGCCGTAAAACTGCGACATCTTTTTAATGTTACCACGAACTGTAAAAACACAATCTGCGTGGCAAACTTGCTGATTGAAAGCAGAATAATATTTATGGTGTGAATTTAATTCGGTGGAAGGCACAGGTAAAAGAAAATCGACAGCATTTCAGTGGCTTCCGTGATCAAGTTTTTCTATTTTCGTTTTTGTTTTAGATTGAACTGAAGGAAAACTCAGCCCCCAGCTCTCCGTGCTGTGCACCTCCAGGGCCCCCATTGTGTGAGTGTGTGGCCCAAGAGGAATGGCTGAACGAGGGGTGTTTGCCATGCACTGTATCACTGTGCCTGCCTCATCACACAGCTTGCAATTATGTCCGACAGTTGTCTGTAACCTCTTGCAGCCCTTCCCTCCCCAGCCGTAGGGGCAGCTTTAGGCCCTATTTAGTTCCACATGGGCCAGATTGGCATTGGAATGAACCTGTTTTTGCAGCCTTATCAAGCAAGTGTAGAGAGGGGTGTAGCTGCAGCACAAAGCACTGGGGACAGACTCTGAGATGTGGAAGTGGAGTCCCCATCTGCTCTGGACAGGGAGAATGAGTGCAGAGAAGGTGTGGTTGCCCCATCCCTGGGGGAGACTCAAGGCCAGGATGGATGGGGCCCTGGGCAAACTGAGCTGCTGCCAGCTCTACCCATCGTGGGAGGGTTGAAATTGGGTGGGTCTTGAGGTCCTTTCCAGCCCAAGCTATTCTATGCTTCTGTGATTCCAAAAGTCCCAGCTCATATACTGGATCCTGGGGACCCTTTTCTTCTGCAGGAAAGGATCAAGAAATCTCCATGGAAGATTTCTCTGAAGAGCTGAGGGACCTCTTACAATCAGGGGATTGGTTGCTCAAGCATTTTCTGAAGTGGATGTATTGCTCCAGAGACGCAACTGCACACCACTTGGAGAGTTTTCCCTCTGGTTCAGTTAGGAGAAGAAATGATCTCATGGGAACAAGCTACAGATGCGTGTAAAGACACTCCAGTTGGGGGAGGAGGAATGGAAAGACATCCACAAATAACACTAGAGAAGAGGTTAAAAAAGGGAAGAAAAAAAAATAAAAAAAAAGGAAAGAAAAAGGATAATCCAGCTACTCAGCACAGCCATCTCAATGTCAATTTCCTCACTCCATGCTGAGGGTCCTGAGAAAAGTGGTTGGACTGAGACAGAAGCTTTTGTCCAGCCCTCCCTCATTCAACTTCTAACCAGGGGAAAATAAATAAGTAAACAGACAAACAAACAAACCTCAAATATGGACTGTGGGGACACTTTGACAGAAAATCTTACCCAATATCTATTATCATGCGTCAAAAGTCAAAACCCTTAACCTCCAGTCATGAATTCAAGAAACTTTGGCTACAGGTTTCAAGCTGAAATGGCTTCAACAGCCATCACAGTGTACTCTGAGAGCAGCTGTGGCTGTCTGGTTTGTTTTTGCACCAATCTGTCCATGTACAGCTCTCAGAGGTAGCACATCCACAGGCTGGATTTGTCTGACAAAAGCAGAACATCCATCCCAGAACTCTGACCAAGTGCTTCATGTTGCCTGACTCAGCACTGCCCAGGGCTTGCATCCTGTGTTCTGGATCCTCTGTGCTTGCCCACCACCTCTCCTTCTGCTATCTGGCCAGTCCATGTTCCCCTGGACAGGGACAGTGGTATCTCCTGTCCCAGGTGAGTGTAGAGTAGTGCCCTGAGCGCTGCTGGCAGCACAGATGAATCGTGCTGATGGGGATCTTGCTCCCACCACCTGTCCTTGCTTCTGTGTTCTCAGAGCTCAGCTTTGGGAGCATTCTACTTCAGAAGACTGTTGGGCCTATGAGATAAAAAATAAGACAAAAGCAGAGGTGTAGGGAACTTTCACAGTAAGTAACATGTTTCTGCCAGCAGGCGCTTGGTTCAGCTAGGAACAAACAAGCAATTGTGAGAGTCTGCAGCTGAGAGACAGATCACCTCTGGGATGTATTGGCATTGCATGTGAGAGAGAAATCAGGGCATGTTCGTGCAACTAGCCTGCCTGAAAGTGGGCGTGAGAAAGGCTAATGTTAGAAGCAAAGCTCAAGTGCCTGGGTGTTTGCTGTTTCTGAAAGAGGAAATGAGCACATACTGGGAAGCCCTGGCAGGGAAAGGCAGGGGTTATTTCTCAGGAAGGGCAGTCCTTCTCGAGGCACAGCTAGTAGCCTGAAGACTGCAGACGTGGTTAGCTGCTCTCTCCAGGGCTGCCCTGCAGTGCTGTTCCGTGCTGGCCCGGTCTGCTTCTCTGCCGTCTGGGAGCACACGCCTTTTAGAGACTCATCTCCCTGGAACAAATCCCGAAGTCCCTGGCATCCACAAAGGATTCGAGGAGGGAACACGGCCCAGTCCCGGCTCTGCGGGGCTCTGGCCGAAGCCGAGATCCCTGTTTCCCAGCCAGATCAGCCCTGCGCATGCCTCCCGCTCCCCTCCATGTGCCGCATCCCTCCTCCCGCAGCGCCAATCGCCGCATCCCACCTCCTCCTCCCTCCCGCCCGGCGGTCCCCGGCTGTGATCACCGCGGCCCTACACTAACTGCTGTCTTCTTGCGCCCCCCACTGCTGATGGGCCGCAGAGATGAAAGGAGCCAAGCCAAGAGCTCGCCCATTCATTTGTTTTTTTTTAACCTCAGTGCCAGGGAAGTCCTCTTCCCAGAAGCGGGCTGGCGGGCGGCACCCCGGGCAGGGCAGGAGGCAGCGGGGCCGCCGCATCCCCAGAGTCCAGAGAGCACCGGCACCTCCCGATGCCTCCACCCTGCGTCACAACCCGGGACATATTCTCTGTTCATTTCCGAGCTGACATTAGCATCAACTTTCCAGGTGAAGAACGTTTTGCTCAGACCAACATAAAAGTGCTGGCAACGCGGCTAGGGAGAGAAATGGCTGTTACAGGTTACATCTGAACTGGGACAAGTCTTTCCAGCATAGCACCTGGGGAAGGACGTGGTACATGGGCTCAGCATGGCTGCAGCTGCCCATCTCTCCCTGCCACACTCTTCACTGTCATCAGGTACCCGAAAAAAATGGTCAGATGGCCAAAGACTGGATGTGCAGTGTGAGCACAACGGAATAAATACTCCCCTGTGCTTCAGCTGGCTTCACCAGCTTCTCCTGAAACACAACATACACTCTGCACCATGGTGCGTGCCTTATACCACATCTTGTCCTGTATGTATGAACACATATATGTATATAAACACACATACACACTCAGTATTTATGACACGTACACATAGATATTCTTCACATATTACACATATTCTTCTCGCCCTTGTTCTCTCTTTAAATTCCAATTTCAAAAAATCTGCTCAAACCCGGAAAGACCACATCAGTGTGCCAGCACGTGCCTCCTGCTGCGGGTACACAGCAACCCGGAGGAGTTCTTCGTTTCCAATCCACCACGTCCGTTTTGAATGCTTTTATTCTTGCTGCCAAGCAGCAGCAGTAAGTACATAAATAAATAAATAATGAAAGTATGTAGAAAGCATCCCACGTGCTGCTCTTTCCTTGCTCAGCGCACAGGTACGTCTCAATTCTGCTCAGCCCCGACTCGTGCTGAGTAGGCAACACGGATGACCTGATCTTTATCTTCCTCCTCCTGGCACCTACAAGGCAAGACGGTCCCGCAGGGAAAGCTTTGAAACTTTTTCCGTTCGCGGCTTCCCCCCTTTCAGCTCTTCCCTCTCCTTTCCCCTAGAGGATTATCACCGGCTTCAGCCCCCGCACCTCGGGTTGTGGTCGCCGCCCTCCGCTCTCTGCCCGGTCCTACTCTCAGCCGGAGATCGGTCACTTCGGCAGAGCCGGACACCAGAAGACGCGAGCCGGAGGCACACGCGCTTTAAACACGTTTTCACTCTGTTTTGCTAGCAGCAGGTTGCCGGGCCCTTGAGAAGCATGAAGTGCGCTTTACGGGGAGCCACGCTTCGCTAAGGCATCCCCGACCCTCTCCCTGTTCCCATTTCCCTTGTGGCAAATAAGCACACCTTGGAGAAGGGAAAAATCTGAGCAGGTTAGTTCTGCTTCCTAAATACGATTAATTGCAGTCACTGCAGTACTTGAACAAAAACTCAGCCTATCGTTCTCTGTGCTCCTTTTGAAAATACGTCTATGTAAACTAAAAATAATGAGATGGATCAGATCCCTTTGTGGCTGGCCAAAGGCTTCTCTCAGTGATAGCAGCTTGGGATGTAGCAACCGGATTTGCCCTCCCCTACAAGCCTTTCCCCTAGTGCCGAAGTCACCAAACTAACTCTATTTTGCTTTATGCTGCCCCAGAAAGGGCTGTTTTCCAATCTGGTGGTGGGGCTGGAAAGCTTTCTGCCCTGGGATTGACATCCCAGCAAAGCACAAAGTGGACATGCTGAAACCATGTATCCTAAGCGGCTGCCACACACAGCACGCAGCCAAACAGTCATCCTCCCATTTCTTTTTTTTTTTTTTTTTCTTTTTAATGACAACATCGCCGTGTGTGCTTGTATAAATCCTCGGTGATTTCACAGCTCCCCACGGTAATATCACCAGGCTGACTCTTATGATTTCCTCCACGCCTGCACAGTTTTGGATTTATAGGTCTCTTACATACTCATTCACAGAAATAAAAAGGGTGGGAGTGGAGACGACTTGATTTCTGGCTGCTTTCTGAAGTTTCCATGCCAGATCCATGCAAGATCTAGTGCTTTGGAAATGTGGGTTTGTAAATCAATCCCTTAACTTGCACCCACATTAGGGGGTTAGGCACACACTCACATGCACACATGCACACAAAGTCACGCCTGAAGAAGGGTTAAAATATTCTTCAAGTATGTACTGTAAAAGGGAAAGAGCGAAAAAAAGACACACAAACTCCCCCAAAAAAACAAATAGTCTTGAAGGAATCTTTGAATAGCAGATGCATTAATCCCATATAATAACCACTCTGGTGCCTGCTGGGTCAGAATTCCCCCAGCACTGAGAAATCCGAACTTTGTGTGGATTAGGATGAAATCAAATGGATACCTCAGCATGAAAATTGGACAGTGGAAGAGCAGCTGCTGGGAGAGCCGAAGGGTCTGTGTTTGCAGAAGGTTAGGACCCAAACCAGTCATCACCAGCTCAAGAGAAGCAAATGCAAGTGGCAATGATGACAGGAATCAGGAAAGTAGTGCCCTAAACCTGATAGCTCTTAGCATAGGGCAGAATTCTCAGCTCGTCTCTCCATACAGGGATGTTATTCCACTCTCCTTACTTCTGTGCTGGGCGTTTGCCAAGTGTTTTCCTTATGATAGCACAACCTTTACAGAGAGTGCCCATCTTTATCTCCCCTCCAAGAAATGGCTCTGCAGGAGAGCACCACGGGGTAAATGCCAAGGAAAGCAACACGTGGGTCTTCGTCAGAGCTCTGGCAGATTACAGGAGATCTGAATGTGCCTCAGTGAAAGCAGTCTAGAATAGAAGCCAGCTCTTTGCTCCTAGGACAGGCACTAATGCATGAGTTAAGGATATTCCCATTGAAAATATGGTTCCTTCCAAGCCCTTTAGTGAGGTCAGTGGTCCATGAAGAGCATTTGGGGTTCTAGCAAAGTGTTGGGTAGAATATCTCCAAGCTGGAAAAACATATCCCAAAAGAGCTGAAGAAGCTAGCCAGGAGAAAGAAGGCAGCACTTCAGCCAAGTGCCTGTGGGCTTCTCGCTCCAGTGCAAGAGAAAGGCACTGTCTCTGTATGAATGGTAGATGTGCTGCCCATAGACTGTATTTTCCATGGCATCAAGCCTTTACACTCATACATAAGATCCTTCCCATGGAGAAGCAATCTCCCACCAACACCCATGAACTAGAGTTTCTTGTGTGCAAGTACTTGCATTCAGATACACCTTGGATGTGCTAACCAAGGGAATATGTCTTTCTTCTCTCCGCCCCTCCTGCTTGGAGAATTTTGCACACTCTCTGTATGGCAGAAGTTAATCTGAACAGTTCAGAGCATTTGTGTATCACAAAGTCAAAAGCAATGGAGATTTGTTTTGAGCCAACCAACACTTCTCAGTGGGTGCTAGCTTTTGGATGTCTACCTGCTTGGTACACAATAGAGAGGTGGATCTGACCTACGTGCCAGGCAAGTTCAGTGAGTAATTTGTACTTTCTAATCTGTAGAGTGACACAGCTCCAGCTACAAAGCTGTTATTAAAGAAGTCTGTTACTGGAGGCTAAAGACTTGTTCACACATGGAAATGGCTATGAACATCCATGCAGAACTTGCTGCTCCACCTCAGATCCACACCCCATCTCAGCCTGGGTGAATTTCCTTGTTAGACAAACTCAAGTTTGCAATGGAGATAAGGAAGAACACAAGATCTCATTCAGAACAAGAATGTTCACGGATTGAGGAGCTCGGGGAGGCCCGTTGTATTTTAGACTTAGATCCTATCTTAATAGTAGATGCTAATTAGCATGGTGTAATCCCTTCACTAACTTCCTAGTTTATCATGAGTGTCCTATGATGATTTGCAACAAGTTCATCTCATCTAAGTGTGATAAAATTAAACTCAGATGGGGCAGTCTCCATGTAGATTTACAGTTGAAACTGCATCGCAAGACACTTCAATTCTGTTGGGTACAAGGTGTTGAAACTAATTTATTTGGAAATGGAAGAGGCTTCCTTTTAGCAGGGTAGACCCAGTCACTCCCATTGTGCCTGACAGACCACTCAAGAAATGGTGGTGTGCTCAGCTGCAAGTTAGCACCTCACAGCTATGACAGTACATCTGATGGACACAGCATCTCTTAGTCCACCATGGTGAGATGGAGAATAGGTATATAGAAACCACTGCTGGAACACATTAATTAGAATCTATGACTCCTGAGCCCTGACAGCTTTGCTGACAGGGCAGAAGAGATCTCTACCTTCAGCTGCTTCATTCACAGCTACTGTTATTAATTAACCTAACATGATTTCAGTTTAAATTAACACACCAGACACCATGGCTGAGGAGCAGACATCCCCCTTTTACAGCTGGAGCAAAAACAGCAGTAATCTCTTCAGCTACATCAGCTAAATTGAAGATGAATCATCAATCACAGCCCTTGGTAAAATGCTGTGCTATCTGGACACCCTGCTTGCGTACTGACTAGTGCTTAAGTGCTTCATTCCTGTATGAGCAGGTTTTCAGTCAGCAAGAAGGCAATCAGTCAGTGTGCTGAGATAGTAATGACTCAGGAGCAGGTATGTCACCTATGGAAATGTCACCTGTAAGACAGTTTAACCAAACATTACTTCTTGTGTAGCCTGTATAAATGAGTGTATGGACAAAACTCTAGATGAAGGGAAAGGTTTTTACCACAGACAAGCCCTGAATCCTCTACAGTAAATCTTTCTTGGTGTTATCCATGGTCACATAGGCTTGTTCTGACCCACACTGCCTCTCTCCCATCTGAACTGCTCTACTCAGCTCAAACTGCAATGACTACGGTTGTATTTATATGGCTCTCACACGTCATGTACTGTTGTACAGGATATCTCCAAAACAGCTTCTCCAAACCATGTTAAATCACAATCCAGCCCTGCCTGATTCCATGACACGGATTTGGGACCAAACCTCATGACATAGTTTAACCAGTTGGAAAGGCTTTTTTTTATCTCAAAAAAAAAAAAAAAAATCTGTTTAGAAGGCACTGGAGTGTGGATGATGAATTTAGGAGGAGAGTGGGAGCCAGGAAATCTGGAGCTCCTTTCCTGCCTGACTTCTGGCTCTGTGGCCTTGGGCAAGCCCTAATCTTTCTGACTCCACTTCCCGGCCTGTAAAATACCAGTTACTTCTTCATGATGGCTGCAGTGGTGACCGGTTGGCAGTTTTTCTATGGTAAGGAAAACTTTGAACCCTGTTGCCAGTAGTATTTTAAAGAGGAACAACATCCTCATTGTTCATACTGATATTTAAGGACAATAAGCTCAGAAAAACCCATCCACTCACCCTATTCATTAGGATCACTTTACAGCACTCCTCCACAAGTCTGTATCTGGAAAAGGGACAAATCCAGTTTGTAATCTGATTCATCTGCTTAGGGGCATCTCAGGCATCATACAGCTGCTGTGCAACATCTGAAATGGAAACAGCCCAATTTTCATCAGAGCAGATTTTGACTGGAAGACATTTTTTTAAATGGCAATCTTCACGGTTTTCACTCAGGCTTCCATTCTGAACCACTTTCTCTTTTTACCCATTTTGACCATGCAAAAACCCCTCCCTTCTCCCGCTCAGGCAGTTAAAATGAAACTACTAAAACCTTGCAAATTTAACATCTCTGTTTAAGATTTTTGTGGGTTTTGGTGGGTTTTTTTTGTTTGTTTGTTTGTTTGTTTTCATGAAAAATGGCTATCTGCTCTCAGCTCTTTTTCAAGCTACCTACGTTCTCAAACCACTCCCAGGGCAGACACCGGACAAGTAAGCTGCTGCTATCTTGTGTTTCCTAGCTGTCTCCAGTGTTCAGCCACCACCTCTACTCACAGAGATACAAAACTCACTGGGGTGAGGGTCATCTGTCTGTTTTCTGCTTTCTCTGGATTGAGTCCTGCTTAGTGGTGCTAAGAAGTAATAACAGCAATGAAGAGATATGATGAAGGATTTGTTAGCCCCAGTAGTTCCTCACCACTGGAGCAGTCTCAGCCTATCCAACCCATGAAGAGCAGGCGCAGCCATGTGTTCCTGGCCACCCTTGCTCCAGGACTTTGTATGAAGGAGTGGGAAGCTGAATCAAAGGACGCAACTACAGTTCTGGCTCTTTAGAGGTGGCAAATTTATTCCATCTGCAACACCACTGCTTGGCTCTGTAAGCACCAAGTAAATCTAAAATATACCCCAAACCCTCAATAAAAGTAATGTAAACCTCCAAGATCTATAACCAATGCACTGCACTCTCTTCTGTTCTCTCATAGATTTTATTGCAAGAATGTTTAATAGAAAGTCATTTACCTACACCCACATCCTCGGTACGACAGTGTTGTCTGACAAGTGTCTGCCTGGAGGAAACCACAGCAAAGCCATCATAACCAACTTTTTGTGGAAAACAGCCTTTCTTATTAATTCTGTTGTCTCTGGTTACTTTCCTTCTATTTCCTTGATTCCAGGCCTCCCTTGTCATTGCCCCTATTGTGCCCATATTCACTGCATAGGGAGCTGTAATAGTTTTCATCTCTCATGTGATAAAGAACTACATGACAAGGAATGGCCCAAGCTTTTGCCTAGATAGCTCACAGAAATCCTGGCACTAATTTTACAGCGCCACACTCATGAGAGAACTGACACTGCAATACCCAGACAAAAGCACCTCACATTTCCCAAAGTGTGTAAGCCTATGAGTGTAGAGGGTTTCACTTGGCAGACACAAAATGACTCTTTTGGAGAAGCATTCTTCCACCAGCTGGGAGAAGGGACTCCTCCAGGGCTGTGAGGTAGGTGCAGAAGGGTTCTTAGCCTTTGACTCTGAATTAACTGCTGTTCCAGGGCAGTGGGTATTCATCACCTGTATGATTGTAGCTGAATGGGGTTGATTTTTAACAAGACGCTCACATGAGTTGAAGAAAAAAATGAGACAGGAGGCAGGAGAAGTAGCTGCTGTGCCTGACGGGCACTGATCCTTTCCATGTGAGGGGTAACCTTTGGTAACCCTGGCCCCCTGTCATGTGATGGGGCCAGGAAATAAACCCTGGGCTCTTACCAGCACTCCTGTGTGTTACACCTTTATTGCAGTGATGACAGGTTGATGGCTCCACTGAAAGGTTCTTTTCCTTCAGGGAGTCCTGTCCAATGTTCAGCTTTATCCGTCCATAAATGCTGTCTAAGTAGTGTAGGATCCTGGAAAAGGTTCCTGCTCCCCCTCTGACCCTCCCACCAAAGGCTGGCTGGGAAAGGGGCCCCTCACCTGCCTGTCAATGCCACTAGCTCACTGTCACCACAGCCAGCTTTCTCCTCTTCTCAAGTGGAGGGCACTTACCTCCGTGGAAGATTTTCGGAAGGATCCTCCTTCCCTCTTCTCTGTCCCATCCCATCTCATCCCAAACCGGTGTGCTATAAGCGCAGGCAATCCCTACATGCTTTCATTGAATCTCAGAGAGATTAGGAAAAGGAGCTCTTGGGTTAGATAACTCCCCTGGCAGACCAGAAATTGCCACAGCGGTTTCTCTCCTTTACGGTTTTGTTTCTCCATTTTCCTTTCTGACAATGATTAGGGGATCCTGGGACACTGCAGGGTTACCCTATACGCAGAGCTGCTGCAGTGGTATTGAGAACAAAAATAATAGTTATTATTAACTGAATAAATAAATGAAGTAGGAAGGCTGCCAATCACAATTTGCGAGCTCCCTGTTTTTGAATGCAATTATTCCCTGTTTTATTCCTCCCTCCACGCCCCCCAGCTCTCTGTTAATTACCACTCGTGGGAAAGGTAAGCTGACCGGTTTGATAATTCCCAGCACCACAACGAGTGGTAGGAACGAGTTTAAACTGGAGATCCTGAAAGCTTTCTCTTTGCATAAGACGAATTTACAGCTTGGAAACTAAATATTTGTTCAAAGAACTTTTGGAGGTGTTTGAGCACACAGGAGAGATGAAATGGCAGATTAAATATTTCATTTACATGCGATAAGCACGGCATTAAGTCCTATCTTAATTCTTCACCTGTTTTCTGAAATCCTTTGACAAACACGAGGCGTTTCAGCTCTCTCGAGCAGTTCTCGGGCTCTCAGAGCTGTGTTGTGTTTCTGGCCGGGAGCACGGGGGCGGGCTTCGGTCCCTAACGGGAGCACTGCAGCTCGGGCTCACTCCTTTTTAGCAGGAGGCATTTGCAATGCTCTGCTGCTGGGTAAGGATGGGGCTGCGCCCAGGAAATCAGATCTCGCTGCAGTGGGCACGCTCCGGGGACTAGCTAGGGAGAAATGCTATAAATAGAAGAAACAAGCCGACAAACCAGCTTTGAGGTGGGAGCGGGACCCAGAGCTCCCGGGGCTGTAGGTGCTCGGATTGGCGGTCCCTGCCATCTCGTTGTGTACGAACCTGAAAGTCTGCAGAAGTGTGAGACAGAGCCCCTCCAGCACAAACGCTTCTTCACAGGCTCTGCTCTCTCTCCTTGTTAGCAGAAATGCAAAAGAGGAGAGAGAGAGAGAAAAGAAAAAAAAAAAAAGACTTCTCTGCTTACGGTTCCTCTCCCGCAGGCTGCTTTCAGGAAAAAAAAATATATATATATATATATATATATATATATATATATATATACAAGTGTTTATCCATAGATTTAGGGGATCGTTCCAGAGTAGAAACTATGTGTAAACACTCAAATTTGTACTCCATCTAGAGTTTACTGGAACAAAAGATATCCCTTCCTTGTACTTCTAATAGGGAAGATTAAAACAGTACCAAATGTGAGCATTAGCGGCTTTAGAAAAGGGGGTTGCTCTGTATGTCTTAAATGCCTAAACCTAATATTTGGAGGTGGCACACAAGCTGTGATCATAAAACGGGTTTTACTGGGAAGCCATGTTTACTTCTTGTTTATCAGACTTATTTTAATTCATTCTGGGTAGGTTCCAAGCTCTGTGTTGGAGATTAAAGGCAACTGCACACCCCAATTAGCAGCCAGCCCTTTCTGAGCAAAAATATTTCTGAGGGGCGAGATGAAAGTGGGATCATTCTGTTCATTAACAGTTCGGCGCTGGGGCGGGTTACTTTTCTCTAGACAGCTCTAACTTGGGCTTGAGACTCTCAAGATTTAAAACGAGTGTCTGCGTAGAAGTGAAATCCCGTGTGAAAATGCCCCTCTACGAACGACAGTCGATAAAGCACACGAGCTGTGCGGTACAAAGGCGCGCTGATCGGCAACACACCGGGACCGTGCAGGGCAACGAGCTCCCGAGTGGAAAACCCAGCTCTGGGGCACTGATCTCCGCATCTCTTATGTGAAACCCTTCGACTGAAATCGCGGTAGAGGCCATAAAAACTTCGCTTCCATTTAACCAAGGCAGAAGAAAATTAGCACCGTTCAGGGGGGACGGCGAGGTGTGGGGCTCAGCAGACCGTATTCAAAAGGACCTCACTGCTCCACCATCTCTTTCGGAAGGGTAAGCGAGTGCAAAGCAAGATTTATAGGCCCCTGTGAAGACGTGAGAATTCAGTCTTTGGGATAAAACGCGCTCCAGAACAAAACTTTCGAGGTTTATTTGCTAGGTTTTTACTTGATAAACTCCACATTACTCCGAAGGGAAACGCTCCTCTGGTTTACCGCGCACCCAAGACGAGGTTTACTCTCGCACAGAGGCTTTGCTCTCGCTTACCCTCCCGAAAAACACCGCCGAGCAGCACGCTGAAGGCAGCCCCGACGCGGCCGCCCCACCCGAGCCCCGCGGAGCGGAGCGGGCGCGCCCCGGTGCTCACGGACGGCCCCGCCACGGCGGAGCCGTGCTGTCCAGACGGCAGTTAGCAAAGCCCCCAGTGCCGCGGGCTCTGCAGCCCGGTCCCCCCGCCGTTACCCCGGGGTAAGTCTCCGGCGCCTCTTATTAACCTCCTAATGAGTAGGAGAGCCTGGGAAGGCGAGCCACCGAGCCGGGCTGAAACCCCCGGGATCTCGACGGGGACCCCGATGACTGATTTATTTTCTGTCATTGTTTTACCAGACAATGCTCGCTTCCCGAGGAACTTCGGGAGGCTCGGCCGCTTATTGTTTGGAAATATCTTTGCAAAATACCCCGTGTGCCCCTCGTTACAGCCAATCGCAACACCTCTTCGATTCGAACGAGAGAAAGCTCAGATCCTGCCTTTTATTGAAACCAGCGGAGGAGCTCGGGAGGAGGGGGCGGGAAGGGAGGAGAAAAGGGGAGGGGGAGCAGGGCCGGGGGGAGCCGTCCGTCGGCGTTAATCACAGGTCCGCTTTGTCGAGAGATGCGTGCAGGGCACATGTGCCGACGGCCGCTCTCCTCTCTTCTCCTGGGCCGGGAACCCGATGGAACCGTACCGTCTCCCCCTCCTCACCTGCGCCGGGCGTCCCGTGGAATCCCGGCACCTGCGTGGCCCGAGGCCCCCCCGCATCCGCGCCCTCCACTCCCCGACGGGTGCCCTCGCCCGGCCGCCCCCGCGAGGTTTCCTCCGGTACCCTTCGCTCTCTCCCTCCCTCCCCCGCCGCACCTCGCCGCGAAGCACACGGGGTGACAGACTTGAAACAGGCTTGTCTCCGTCTCTCTGGGGCGGGTCCTCGCTCTGACAGCCGGCTGGGGGCACGGCGTTACGGCGCGGCTTCTGGGCGCAGCGCCTGGCTGTAGGGTCCGATGTGCAGCGTAGATTGCCCTCCTCGCGAGCCCTTCGAAACACTTTTTCATAAAATATCATTTCAAACCCGCGCGCTCGCACATCTACAAACACATCTGTGGTGTACACGTGAGTGCGATGCGCGTACCTCGCTCCTGTAAGTGACCCTTAGGACACCTCGTGGATTTTCCTTCTTCTCTTTGCCCGTCTTTCTGACATATGTACCTGCCTCTAGACATCACAGAGGCGAAAGTTTTTCGGAGCGATCTCTGCGGGAGAAACATTTATTCATCTGAAGGAGCCCCATGCCCCCTGCTCTGAAAATAACATAATATAGTCACTGCAAGACTGTGTCTTCAGCACAAACGAGCCTAGAGCGCAGCCCACATCCTGGTCCTTATTTCCCGTGAATCGGACGTTTGTATGCACCGATGTGAGTGCTACTTATTCCGCTCTGAACAAAAGTCCCCATCAGCTCCCGAAGGCGGAACCCCGGTGGGAGCAGGGAGAGCAGCTCGCGGTGGGCTCTCATGGCATGAAGGGCGAACGGACTGCGGTAGCAGAGAGCAGGTCGCCGTGCGGACACACTCTTCCACTCACAGATGCTCCGTGCCCCCAGTACCCACGCGAGGAACGTTTCTTACGTGGGGACATCAGCGTCCTCTCCTGGGGCTGCCCATTGCTCATGCCCACGAGGGTGGGTGCATGTCACAGCCCACCCGAATTCATCCTGCCAGGCTCCCCTGCTTAGGGATGCAGCTGGAGTAGCTCCATAGTCGCTGCTATTATTATTATTATTATTACTATTATTACTATTATTATTATTATTATTATTATTATTACTGCTTCTACTATTATTATTACCGAGAGGTCCGGAGCCGGTTTGCCTAGAAATCATCCCGTACACAGACATGCATTTCTCCTCCAGGTGTGCGGATGGGGAGAAATGTTTTGACCTTGTTATAGCTGATTCTTTCCGAGTCAGCTCCTTTCCCAGTGCTCTATCTGTGACGGTGCGACCCATCTCGCCCTTCCGTAGAGAAGATGATACTCTATCTCTTCTCCTTTTACAGCCCTTCGAGTGTCTCTGCTTGCAAATGAAGCTACCGACTGCTGAAAGAAAAAAAAGAAAAAGAAAAAAAAGAAAAAAAAAAAAGGAAAAAAAAAGAGAAAAAAGGAAAGAAGAAAAAAAGAGGGAGGAAAAGATAGGAAAAATAAAAATGAAAAAAAAATCACAAGACTGTGAAAGGAATAAAACCCTAAGTCCATAAAGATGAAATGTAACGAGAATGTTGAATACATAACGCTGCTATATAACAGTTTCAATTAGTTGAGTAAGCCCTCTGTAACGTCTTGTAAAGGTGTAAGGACACGTTTACAGTATAAGCAACATAATGTTCTCAACTGTACGAGTTAATTATTTCCAGATTTACTTTTTTTTTTTTTTTTTTTTTTTTTTTTTTTTTTTTTAGGGGGTGAGTTTCACAAGTAAAGGCTCTGTCCGGGTATAAAACAACTGATGCATTTTTCCAACATTAAACATCTCAAGTTCATAGCTACAAATGGAGGAAAGAGCGGACAGTTCAATAATTGGACTTGGGGATTTTAGGGAGAGTTTTCCGAGACCGTTCGGAAATAAGTGAATACGTTTTTTTCTTATGTTGAGCTATGGTTATGGCGACCGTGTCTCCTTAGCGTAGAGGGTAGGAACACCGAGCAGCGCCAATACAGAGGGCGATAACGCTGCCGGTGCTGCCGCGGAGGTTACGCGTGGCTGCTGGGGAGCGCGGAGCAGAGATTTTGTCTCCTCCATCCGCAGCGCTACCAAACGAAGCTGTGTGAAGAGATCTGATTTCTTCTTGAACGCCTCCAAACGTCTCGAAACGACCTCTGCAAGGTCTCGGGCGTTCTGTAAGGTCGGTGCACAGCCGCGGCTCTTCCCGGTGGCTTCGTTATGCTTCTCCCCCTCGACGCCACATTGCTTCTACGGGGACCTGAGAACCCTACTCAGCCAGTGGGGCTGGGGGCAGACCCCAATAGATAGGCGTCGATGCCCTTTTTGCTTTCCTCCCGCAGTGCCCCCAAGGCGGCTGCCCGTTTATCTGCTGCTTTGTGTGCCGTGAAGGTCGCCGGGCTGTGAGCGCTCTGTGCCCGAGGAATTGAACTTGCCCCACTTCACTGTGGGGACGAAATTTCACCCTTCCTCCCCGTGCGAATGCACTGGCCGCTGGAGCCCTCTGTTTGCAGCCTGAGCCCACCTCCCTCCTGACGGCTCTCCTATAATTTCCCTAGTATTTCATCACATTTTAATTTCCGTCAGAGCGGGTGTAAAGCCTCGGTGGGTCAAACCGGCGACGAGAACGCTTTTATTTTTCATAAAAGATGGGATTTCCCATGCTTGGGCCTTTCTTTCAACAAAGCCCAGGACCTAAGGCTCCGTGAGAAAGCTTTGGCTTTAGCTCCCTGTGCTCCACGGCTTTCGTGCATAAGCTGAGGCGAAGCAGGGATTCATTGGTAAAAATCAGCACAAAAATTAGCTGTCACCGGTTGATTGCCAATAAAAAGGCCCACAAATCCCCCTCACTTGTACGCGTTAACCAAAAGTTGTCTGATTTAAAACCAGGTGCTAGCAGCGTAGCAAATAAAGAGTTCCAGATTTCTATTAAACAGACATCATTTGCTGGGCTTTTTGTTCGCGAGGAGCAGCTCACCTTGGGCTCGGACGCCGTGTCCTCACCGCGGCGACCAGAACGAAATCCCGCAGAGGATTTTTGTGGGGGGGTTTTAAGCACTGAGCAAGGACAAAGCTTGTCAGACGTAGGGCTTTCTAATAAGGAAACATTCAAACGCACTGAGTCGTTGGCCAGCTCGAAAATTTTAATTTTAAAATGTTTGTAATTTTATACATATATACGTACTCGCACATACATAAAAAAGCCTTCTCTAGAATCCTGTGTGGGTCACTGTACACAAACAAGCTGAGAGAGGCAGAGCGGTGCTTAATAGTGAGGAGGATTTTTCCAGTCCTGTGAGAAGACTGAAGGTACACTACAGAACTGGAAACCTGGGAGCCATGATTCTTCGTTCAGTTTTGTTTTGTTTTGTTTCTTTTTCTTTCTTTTCTTTTATTATTATTTTTTTAACTATTATGATCATCGTTTTCAGGGAGCTCATTGCTTTTGGTTTTTTTTGTAATAAGGTAACGGGAGCAACGAGTTTCCAATCTCTATTGGCAAAAGTATATTTGCACTTCTAAGGGTGAGAAGAACGGGAGCGTCTCTCTGACCTACGCCAGGATCATATATTGTTCTAAAGTAGAAATGTCAAAGTAAAGTCATTTACCACCTGGACGTCCTTGACTTCGGATGATTAAAGTTTAATCCGAGGTGTGTGCACAGCTTTACCGTGTTATTTAAACACATCAAAGGTCGTGAAGGGATTCCAACAGCATGAATCGTACAGCAGAGAGCGTTCTCTGTGGTGAAATCCGTGTTTCATCCCAGACTGATCTGCACAGCGCTCGTTAAAGAACGAGAAAATAAAGAGAAAGAGAAGGAGCTGGAAAGGGGAAAAGGAGTTTCATTTGCACCAGGGCTGGCAGACTTCAAAGCAGCCGGAGGGTCGCCCTCTTGGGGGCTTCACTCGGGCAGAGCGGAGCCCTCCGCAACCATTAGCTGCGCAGACATCTAGCGGGAAAGCCTCGCCACTGCAGCCCGCCTTCCCCCGGCCCTCGGTCAGACTCTTACCGGCTCTCGGCAGCCCGGCTCCGTCCTCTCCTAGAGCCGCTTCTCCCCTCCGCCGCCTCCCGCCCAGAGCAGCAGAGCAGCGCGGAACGGGCAGCGGGCAGCATGCAGCCCCGAGGCGCGGCCCCCGCTCGCCCCCATTAGAGGCCGCCGCTGCCACCCGGCCCCGCCCGGGACCTGCCCCGACGGGACGGTCAACCCCCGGTCCACACCGGGCTCGGCCCCGCTCCCGCGACCCCTCCGTCCTCAGCTCTCCGTGAGGCTCTGCCCGCCGCAGCGCTCGCTGTGCCACGGGCGGTGCTCCCGCGGCAGGCAAGGCTCTCCCCCCTCCTTCCCTCCTTCCTCCCTCCCTCCCTCCCTCCCTCCCCTGTGCCGCCGGCTCTGTCGCTGTTTACCCTTGCAAATAGCCGATGGTTATCGATGAGCGACTTGGGAGCAGCCGGGGAGGGCAGGGAGCCGCCCCGGGAGGGACGAGAGATTGTCTGGAGACCCTCTTGCTGTCCCCGAATGCGGCCGGGAGCGAGCAGGGGGGGGCGGGGGGGGCTCTAAATCGCGCCTCGCGTCTGCCTCGACCGCGGATCCGGGGAGAGGAGACGGAGTGTCCCAGGAGGGAGGGGACGTGAGACGCTGCCCGTGAGCGGTGACACGTGCTGGCACCTGAGCCACGGACCCCCGTCCTGAGGGTATCCCAGGTGACACCACCTAACAGGTGGCCTTTTGGGCTAGACGAGCGTTGCCAAGCTGCAGCGAGTCCCGCTGATGCCAGAATCGGTCTAATTTGCCACGGAGTGATATGGAGATTTGGGGATTTAATCCCTCTCCACCTTCCCCCCCCCTTCCCCCCCCCCCCCCGCCAAGATGATCGGGTCACCTCCAGCCTCCCAGCCGATACCTGGTTGTGCAGTACCTGTGATACGGGCAGCCCCATCGCCTGCCCAGTTGATGAGGATGCTCAGGCACAGGCTTGGAGATTGTCACCTTGGAAGGACTCACGCTAATGTTCTTCGATCCCACACATTTCTCTGGGATTCGAGATTGGGTTTGTTTGTTTGTTTGTTTTTCTTTCCAGGCAGGGTTTTCCCCATTGTCTGGTTCCTTCAGCGATTTCTGCAGAGATTCCATTTTTATCCCCACCTTACCTATCAGAATCCACTGTCGGATCCCAAATCGCCTCCGTCCTCTTTCCTTTCCCCTTTCCTCTTGCCCTTCCCCTCACCTGCAGTCCCCAGAGGCTGCCGGGTCCTGCGGGGATGCTCTGCACCTCAGAAAGTAAAACCATCCCTTCGGTACCCAGATAGGGGGCAGAGACATCTTGTTATGAGCACACAGGTTTGAATTATTAGGCTATAAATTTCGTACCGTGATAAAAGCTTCAGCTGTGTTGTTCAATATTAAAGGTTTTGGCAATAGCACCACTTACTTTTTTTTACTTCCTTTTTACCCCCGCCTCAGACTACATTCCCCTTTCACAGATTTCTGAGAAGATCTTTCATGTTTTGTTTTTAATATCGCATGTATACGTTTCAGGTTTCTCAGCCGGTATACAAATAAGAACGGACATATGGCAGGAACATTTGATGTTTGCAAACGGGCAGAAGATACTTGCTAACTGATTTCCGCTGCGGAGTTATATGGGAATTCTCTTTTTCTATATAGGCAACTTTCATGTTAGCTGGGATATCCTTGCTCACAGTTTTTAAGGTTTCCATCCTGTGGTTATAATAAAAATATATATATAGTACAATCCATCATTCCCTCTCTCCTCTCCAGTAAATACAACTTCATCTGAACTCTCTCATTAGAGCAGTGCATGCCTAATGGGTTTCTTCACAGATAGCGGTGAATTATTGTGTTTTTGTTTTGGTTTTGGTTTTCCTTTTGTTGTAGTCTTGCCATCACCCTGAGGATGCGAACTTGATTGAAAACTAAACTGTGAAATGCCACAAACAGTGTGGCTTTGGGGCACGCCGGTGTCCAAACTTCAGGGGAACCTCAGCAAACTTCTGACCTCTCTTTTAGTGACCCCCGGGGTAGTTACAGACCCGGAAACACTCTCCCCTCCTGCCTCCCACTAAAGTTAATGGGTCAAACACTCTCCCTCTCCTTTATTTGCCAACTATTTACATCATCCGCAGTACAGATGACGTGTCAATTCGTGCCTTCATCACCTCACTCGCGGAATTATTCCTGGCCAACGCTTTCCAAAGGGAGCGCGGGGCTCCCCCAGCAGCAGGTGGGCCCCAGGTCGGGCTCCGGGGATGCCCCAATTGCTCCCGGGGCTCTCCCAGCCCTGTCCTTGCCCCTCCCACTCACCGCTCCCGTGCCCACCCGGCACTCACCCCGGGCTTCTGCAGAGCATCCCCCGCACCCGGTGTTGTAGGGCAGGAAGCAGGGAGAACTCCTCACCTGGTGAATAAGGGCACCTCTGCTGGGGCAAAGGGTGCGTCACTCTGCACGTTTCCTTTGCAACGAACCCTACGAGATGTAGCTTTACGTTACAAACAGTTGTTACTTTTTTTTTCTTTTCTTTTCTTTCTTTTTTTTTTTTTTCCGTCATTTTTTCCTGTTTTTCTTGAGGTTTTTTGGTGGGTTTTTTTTCGGATCGGCAGAGAGCTGCGCCAGGAGATAGCAGATGATTCCACTTCGCCCCTACACCCTGCAAGAGAACTCGCAAAGCAATATGGCTTTGCGAAAGTGGATGACAATCGGTAATTACTGGCAGGCTGCGAGGATCTTCCTCGCTCACAATGGGAAGGAAGCGGCTCGGAGCGGGGACACGGAGCTGGCACAGCGGCAGCAGCAGCGGCCTCGAGTTGCATGCAGGAATCGGCGGAATTTCTCTTCCTTTAGGTATCGGTGCTCAGGACCAGGGGGCACGCTTGGCCTAGAGACGGAACTTCGTTGTTCGGCCTCTCTTTATTCTACATGTCACAGGGGTTGCTACGAGACCACTCCCTTTTCTATGTGCCACTATTGGACTAAACATACTTCGGCTCCCGGGACGTTGCGAATTGTCTTCAGAGCGTGGGAACCCCGGCGTGTGCCCGCAGCTCCGCTCAGATGCTTGGCACCGCCGTCGCTCCTTCTCCCCGGGTATCTCGGGCCGCTCCTGCCGGGCGAGGGCTCTCCTCCTGCCCCGGAGACAATGGGAGCTCCCGGCCCATTGTCTTGGCTCAGCGCAGTGCCACGCGTGGGTCCGGGGACACTGGTGGCGGTGCCAGGCTGTGCCCAGGTGGGAGCCGCCCGTGTGCGGGGTCATCAGGGACCACCCCCCCTCTTCCCCCCCACCCCCCACGTCCTGGCGAACCGCGGGGCTCAAACGCCGAGATCTGGGTCGGTTCCAGAATAAAGAACGTGTTGGAAGCGCAGTCAGCTGTCGGGTATTTAAGAACGGGATTTAGCCTTCAACAGGGCCACATATGTAAGTGCTTATCTAAAGAAGACATAAAATACAATAAGCTTTGGAAAAATTCATGATTCAGCAAAAATGAAGGGAGTAATGTATTTACCCCGGAGATGCAAGTTATCGGCTAGTGTGCATTTGGCTGGTGTAATGTTTAAAGGAAAATACTGTATAATTCCTGTTTGGAGAACGTGTTCACGGAATGGGTGGAAAAACATTAGTTCCATCTAACATGAAGAGTAAATTGTCTGTTGTTATTAAAGGCAGCACGTAATATATATACCTGAGAAATGTACCTCTAGGCGCTAGAAAGCATTTTCTAGACTCCGGTTTTACTAGTGTTTTACCGAATAAAATTTTAACAGAAATGCGTGCGCATGGTGAAATGTAAAGCTAATTGGAGAACATGGGATCGTATCGCGGTGTCGGGTAACTTTCTGCTGGGAGGTGGCTGATGCAGGGAGCACCCAGGGCTTGAGCTGAGGGCACGTAGGCGCTGCAGAGCGCTCAGCCGAGGCCAGCTGGCTGCCTCTGCCCCGCACCAGGTCCCAGATGGTGCGTGGAGCCCTGAGGGGCGCGCCCCGACGGCTGTGCCACCCACGCTAGAAGAGGTGGGGACGAATGTGGGCGGGGGGTTGGTGGAGGAAGGGGGATGGCAACCCTATCCTGGGGCGAAGGGATGCCCCACTTCCTTACTTTGGGGGAACACAACATTTCAAAAGGTGAGAGCGCACGCACACGCACTGGCACTGGGATAAGTCCTTTCGCGCGTAGGGCTGGCTGGTGCTCGGTGCGGTAATGGAGGCAATGGCCCGCGGGCACGGCACGGCGGTGGGGCACAGGTGTAACGGGGCCGGGGCTGCCTCCCAGCTCCTGGCGGCAATACAGGGACTGGAGTCGTAGCCGTCGTCTCTCAAGACCACCGTGCTACTCGGCGGGGGCCCGACGGGCTGGGGAGCCTCGCCTGTTCCCTGCAACAGCGCCTGCCACCTCTTAGACGGGGAAGGGATGGGGATAGAGATGGGCACGAGGGCTGGGCAGAACGAGCCGTGGCCCCAAAGCCGCCCTCTCCGCAGCCACTCGGCCCCCTTGGAAGAGCTACTGAGGCAGGGGATGAGCACTCCCAGCTACAGAGAGGAAGGACAGCGCCTTCTTTCCTCCCCGTCTACAACCTGTGGTAAAGTTGCGGGGTTTTGCCAAACGTAGAGTGTTTTATTTGGGGTTTCTGTTTTCCTCTCCGTGGAGATGTCCTCCATTCGTGGCTCGGATAAGAAGTTGCTGTCCTCAGTGTGCTGAGCCCCCGTATCTCGTGGGATATTTCTTAAGACAGCCGCGATGAGAGCCCCGCATGTGTACAGTCTCATCCGAGCAAAGGACAGGAAAAGTGAGGAAAAAGAGCTGTTAGACAGACCCAGACAATAGAGATAAACTGCCTCCATCAAGTCAACATTTTAATCACTAAAACCACTTCTGAAAAGGCAACCAAAAAAAAAAAAAAAAAAAAAAACCTCTTGGAGAATGTACTCAAACAGCTGTCTTCCAGTAAAGGCAAACATGTCCAATATTTCCTGTATGATTTTTTTTTTTTTTTTTCACTCCCCTTTCTTTCTGTATAGACTACGCACAGCCACCCTCAGTACTCCGAGCCCCGCTCCTTCCCCTAGGTGAAAGTACGGCTCTGGAGTCCACACCAAAAAGTAAAGACCCCGCAATGTCTGCGGCCACCGAGCGCTGCTGTAGGAATGTCACGGTAGTGCGGGAATTTTGGGGGGAGACATTGGGGGAACGCTCCCTCCCACATTATTAAATAAGAAGTGACTTCAGCTTGCCCCCGACAGCCATTTAAAGGGAAAAAGAACTGCACAAAGTGGGCCTGAAGCGCAGGAATAACTTCTTCCCCCCCCCCCCCCCTTTTTTTTTCTGGTAGTGAAAAAGGTGGAAGGATATGTTTAATTGTAATCAGGCTGCAACAATACATCATGTGATCATGTGGTAGCAATTATTACAGGCTCCCAGCAGAAATAGAGGCTGCACCATTGCAGCTCGTTGTACACCGGACTGATTTTCTTTTTCAAAAGACGTGACCCACCGATAGATTGATAAGGCAAAAATGGATACGCCCTCCAGACTCTAAATCATGAAAATCGGAGGGTAGCTCAACAATTACCGAGGGCTGTTAATTTGAGTGCCATTTTCCACCGCTCCTTCCCGTTCGCACTGAAGCATTTCCAAAGGCAGATGTAACTGACCTGACAAACTGCTGCGGTGGGTGTCCGCACAGCCCGGCCTCCTCGCTTATCGCGATTCGCAAAGGCTAAAATGAAAATTCCCCTTTGTGCGGACGGGAAGAGCCGGTTGTGGTGGAATCCGTCCAACGTGGACGGAGATGGTAGGTGGGATTTATCACTGTGCTCGGGCAGCCCTCGGCCGACAGAGAGGCAGTGAGGGCTGTAGGGCCGTGCCTGCACACGGCAGCCGCAGGGAAATCCTTTCTGCTCGCTGCCAGCGTGGAGAGACGGATTTCTGCGCTTCCAGCCGACAAATATTAGCAGAAAACCATCGTCTTTCGCTGGAAGCACACTCGTGAAAATATCACAGAAAAAGAAAATAATAATTAAGCGAATCAAAATCCAATCCTGAATATATAGACCTTGTGCGTGAGAGGGAGATCAGGATCGTTTCCATTTTCATTTTAATCGCGTGGAACACCTCCTGCGGGTTTTCTAGGAGAAAGAAAAAAATAAGTACAAGGAGAGGTGATCTTCTGCTCCCTGCGGAATTTACTCCGTGTCCGCACTTCGCGTGAACTCCATGAGGCTCGTCTCGAGCACACCTGATTTATAGGAGGTGGCAGCCTGAGAGTTTGGGTGGACACAGATAGGTGGGTCCGTACCTAGTGTGCGCCCAAGAAGGGGTGGATCGCCCTTTTTTTTTTACCTAAGTAAAATGCTGGATGAAGTCCTTAGCCAATCTTCTCTTGTCCCCCCCCAACTCCTCGCCTGCTTTTTCTTTTACTAATTCTCCCTATTTTGCAGTACTCTCGGGCCCCCCCAGCACGCGGTGGGAGGGAGAGAGTTAAGATGTCCTGCGAACCCCGCTCGTAAAGCTGCTCACTTCCATTAGAAACACATGAATATCCTGAAATACAGAGTGTCTTTAAAACAGGCTCAGGAATGTTTATCTCGAAGCGTGATGCTTTAGAAATTGTGGAAGAAAGCAGCGGTGACAGCTCTCCTCCCAGTTGCCCTTCTGGCAGGTAAACTTCACTCGCTCATGAAAATCAGATTCGATTAAGGATCTCTTCTGCTATCACTTGACTCCCGTGTCTCACAGGGCTCCCGAGCACGGAGATTATTCTTAGTAACTAAGATCACGCTCTATCTCCTCAATTACCAGCTCAGCTTTTTCAGCAGGTTTGCGGAGATTTAACTCCGGGTTAAACACGTACTATCAGCCATCACCCCCGATTATTATTATTATTTTTTTCCTCCAGTGCTCATTAATTAGCTGGAAACAATGGAACGGAAAGTAAGAGTGAATTTCCTCTGACTGCAGCTTTTCTTCCGCCTCCGTCCGACTTTGATCAGCCCCCAAGAAGTTCGGCTCCCCTCGGCGGGGCACTCCCGCGGCAGCACCGAGTGCTGTCGCACAAAGGGACGGGGCTTAAAAAGCCGCCTAGGTAACCTGTGCCTACAGCCCCGGGTTTGGTTTTTTTTTTTGTTTTGTTTTGTTTTGTTGTTTGGTTGTATTGCTGTTGTTGTTATTATTATTATTATTATTATATTTTTATTTTTATTTTGGGGGGGGACAAATCTGATTTTCAGCTGAGAGCACTTTTTGCTACTCAGAGCGAGAAGAGACATCGCAAGGCCTCTTCGGAAAAAACGAGTGGCTCTGCAAATACTTTAGGGAGAGATTTACAAATCATTTCTAATTTCCCGTTTGAGGCCAAAATCCTGCAGCCCTCGGCGGGACAATGCTCTATCTTCGCCTTCACGGCATCGTGAGCGCACAGTGGCTGTGTTCAGAGAGCTAATAGGGGGCAAATTCTGCCCTTGGCTTACACCTGCGAATTGGGTTACGGGAGTGTGACCCCAGAGCAGCCAAGGGACGCATCTGCCACTGCAAACAGCTGCCATATCTTCCACGGAGATGGCTGTGCGCTGCGCCGAATGTGAAAATCGCTTGAAAATAGTGTGGTTCCGAGAGAATCCAGCGACTTTCAACCCCCCCCCCTCCCCCCCCCCCCCCCCCCCTTGTGATCACGGCTGTCCATCCCCTCGCTCCCCAGGGCATTAATGTTCGTCTTAGAGGAGACGACTTCATGGGTGTGTTTCTCTCCAAGATGTTTTACTCGCTATGTAAACGAAAAGCGGTTTGGAGGTTTGCATCAGAGCTCCTGAAAAATGCTGGCGCTCTGTCACAAGACCGCAGTTGCTGCATCTTCATCTTACTTCGTGAGATTAAAAAAAGGGAAACAAAGGAAAAAAAAAATAACACGGAAGAAGCTTTACATGGTCTTTCGGAGGCATAAATGGAATAATTCAGCTCTCGAGACAAATTCCCTAAACTAAGCGTTTGTAGAGAATGGCCAAAACCAATCGGTGGCTTCAAGTAAACGCTTCCTCGCTCTTGGTTAATTTAGTTAGCACATCCCAAATCTTATTTTGCAATAAATAAATAAATAAATAAAATAAAATAAAATAAAATAAAATAGAAGCTCATAAGAAATTGTAAGGAATGAAGCACAATAGTATCATAAATACGCCGAGTTGCCATGGAGAGGGGATAGGCTCAAGCCTATTTTATCCCTGGTGTTCATTACAGGGTCCATGATTTTCGGAGAACATCTGTTCTGCCCGATGCCTTCAGCCCTCACGGTTCTTTTCTGATATTTAATGGCAGATCCCCATTAAGGCAGGAAGGAATTACAGCCCCATAGCTGGGGAATTAAACTAGGTATTGGGGGGGGGGGGGCGGGGGGAATGAAATAGTTCCCCCTCGGTGACGATAATTTATTAAAAGTCAGTCCTGACAAAATTCGGAAGCAAAACAAACGCATCAGGACCCGTGTCCGACAGTAACTTCTTTTTGGTGCTGCTCACGTACCCGTAATTTTGAATATTTTGAGGGAACGGTGCCATTACAGGGCTTCCACCCGCGTCACAACAACAAGGGAAGGGTACGGCTGCATCCCCCGCTCTTATCAGCGCTGAAAAGCGTGGCCCTCTTTCCTAGCGATAAATAGAGCCCTGGACTAGGGAGAGATACGTGGAAGAGGGAAAAGAGATCTTTTTAATCTAATCTCCCTTCTCCCTTCTGCACACAGAGCTGGAACGGGTCCAAGTGGGTAAACAAAACAAAAAAACAACCACCAAAACTCAGCAGACCGGATGCTCCCCCCCCACCCCCCCAACCTCCCCCCGCTCTCCCTCTCCACCACTTCTACATTTCGCACCGGAGTTCAGAGCTGCAGTTTCACATGGCTTCTCCTTCCCGATGGAGGAGGCTGGAAGAGCCGGGGCAGATAAGCGAGCAGCGGAGCTGAGAGAAAGAAGAACCGGGCGATGGGGGCGGGCTAGGGTTGGGGGGGGGGGGGGGGGAGGCGAGCTGGGGAGATCGCTTTCTCATGGCTCCCCGCTTTGAACAAATCAGACACATCTTCGGGCTGTGAATGACACTTCTCACATTGGCTAGGCTGCAACTTTCAACTTGACCTTGGCCTCTCGCCGTGTCCAACCCGTATGGAAAGCAGCGCTGCCCCACGGAGCTGCCGCTCCTTCCCCTTCCCCTGCCCCCCCGCTCCGCCGCAGGGCGATGCGGGGAAGCTGCTCGGGAAGCGGAGGAAAACAAACCGGCCCGCTTCGTGCCAGCCGAGAGCCGTTTGCCGGGGGAATCCACAGGTTTCAGAGCTGGAGCCTGGAAGAAAAGGAAAAATATGCGGGGAATAAATATTTGCTTTTGGCCACGAGGAAGAATGCGGAAAGAAGTACGCTAAGTCAAAATGGGAACCGTTTATTGGCTACAATGAAGGAAGAAAGGGGCTAAAGCGCTGCCAAATTAGCAGGGGGAATGACAGAGACTTCAGGTATCCCGACCCATCGCACGTAAAAATCACCTTGAAAGACAGATGGGCTCCGAAGGGCTATTTCGCAGGGCCGGCAGCGATGGGCGAGGAGCAGCCCTCGCGGCCACAATGGACGTCCGTGGGACCGCTCCGCGCTGGTCGCGGTGCGGGCAAAACAATGCTCCAACGTCAATGGGAAGCACAATAGCATCATAAATACGCCGAGCTGTCAGGCGCAAAACAAAGCGACATGCAACAGCAAGAAAAAAATTACACGAGTTTTCAGGATGGGAGGGTCTGGGGGTGCTCGTCCGCACACGGGAGGGCCGGGAGCT